>VZTE01001934.1:899629-1035548 GCA_013397775.1 Eulacestoma nigropectus
CGGCGAGGGGGGCTGGAGCCGCATCTGAAGAGGAGGAAGGCGGGGGGCGGCCAGAGGGACGGGGGGCCCCGCGGCGGGGCCACGGGGATGGAAGCCTCGGCGGTTCCCGCTGTATCCCCCCGCCAGCGCCGCCGCTCAGCCCACCCATCGCGGAGACCCCACGGCCGCAGGCTCGCACTGTCACGGCCCCCCCGCCGCGCCTCGGCCCCGGGCTGGAGACTCACCCATGGCGCTGGCCGGCGGCGGTGCGGCTGCCGCTGCTGACGCTGGGCTCCGGCTGGCTGCTCGTCCTCCCGCCCTGCCTCCCTCAGCCGCGGCGGCACCGAGCGGGCCGCCCCCTCCTCCCCGAGCGCCTCCCGCCAGCCAACCCGGCGGCGATTCTCCAACGCCCCCTACGCCGATTCCGCCGAGGGGCCACGGCCCTTCCGCACACAGCGCCTACGCGCTCCCGCAGCCGGACGGACTTAGCGGCTCCGCTCCCGCCGCCGCCTCCGCCTGCTCCTCCTCCTTCTCCCTCGCCGCCTCCACCCAGCTCCTCACACGCTCCCCGCCCGCCTCTCCGAGCACGCAGCGGCTTCCGGCTCAGCCCCTCCGCCCGGCGCGGTCCCCACGTCTCTCCCCGCCCCTCCCAGCCCGGGGTCGGTCTCGCTGTTACTTCCTCCCGCGCCGCGCCGGAGAACAGAGGGACCGCTCGGAGGCCATTTTGAAGCCGGGCGCAGGCTGCGGGAGCGCGAAGGCCGCACGGCGGGCGGCCCGGCTGTGCCCGGAACAAAGATGTCCGCTGGGCTTGCCGCGCCGGGCGAGGCGGTCGCGCCGCCCCCTGCTTGCGCCGGGGCCATGCTCGGAGCGGGGCTGCTCCTGGTGGGGACCGGGGCGGGCTGTGGCCCCTGCGCCGCACGCAGGTGGCGTGGGGAGAGGCCGGCGGGAGAGGGGCACCGGCTTGGGCAGAGCGAGCGAGGCCTTCCAGCCGCCTTTGCCCGCGGGGAGCCTCGGGCTGCGGCACTGCGGCGCTCTGCTCTCCCCACGAAGTCAGGATTGAATGCCCAAGTACCCCGTAATGAATGAGGACTCATTGGAAAAAACAAACCCGCAACCAAACCATTTGAAGGCAGCTGTTGGCAGGCACTAGGTAAAATCCTTCTACGGGGCCGAAGGATGCTTGTGTGCCCTGGGAACCCCACTGCCAAGCCCTACCGCCTAGGCTGGTCTAGCACGTCCCTGAGACCCTCAACTGGCTCCTCGGAAATGCTGCTGCCAGCCGCCATAAGCGTCCACTGCAGTACAGAAGTGACATGGGAAAACACGGACTCCAAAAGAGGCAGAAAAATGCCTTTTGCCTTTCCTATTCCAATAGAGCTCTCAGTGTTGTATTTCCATTTTATGTTTTGGGCAGGTATCTGTCCAAAGGCTCCAAGAGACTCTGGGATATTTTATGCCCAAACTGGAATACTGGAGACCTGTATTTATGATGTGTGATTTGAAACTTAACATACTTTCTTTTGTGTTAGGGATTTTAAAGTGTGGTCCTTTCCTGGCCTTTTCTTTCACATGAGGCACAGTGCACTTCTCTAATAGGGAAGGGTGGTTGGCAAAAAGGTAAAATTTACTGTTGATGAATGAATGAATTTACTGTTGATGAATGAATGAATTTACTGTTTATTTTATAATTTGTTGCTGCCATTATTAAAAGTACACCTTAACAACATGCCCAGGTACTAGGAGGATGAAAACAGCAATTTTCATTTCAGCAGCAAACGAAAATTTATCAGTAATGCAATATTTCTGTCAGTAGAGTCATAGCCAGGCAGGCAGGAGCAACAATGCAGACACAAAGTTTGCCTTTGTTTCTCACAGAGTTCCATCCAATTCTTTCCTGTGTAATGTACAACTTTTTTTTTTTTTTTTTTGCATTTGATAAACAAATACTTTTTATGACAACAAGGAAAATGCATAATCTTTTCAGAAAGGTATGCAGCCCTGCACAATGTGGTTCAGCACTGTGTAAGAACTGGAAGTGGTACAATATACTGTGGTTCTTGGGTGCCCAAGGGAAAGAGATTTTTATTATCTTTGGTCACAGGACTGCCAGATGTTATCTCATAAATCCGTGTCTTTCACAATGGATGAGGTAAGAATTAACCTTTTTTTTTCATTCTGGTTGGTTTAGGTGGTAATGTCCATGGCAATGAGATACAGCTACATTGCTTTTGTGGTTATTTGAATACCAAAAAGAGACATTTTACACCACAGAAGTTGTTCACTGAATGCAAAATATGGTCCCCGCAGCTCTCCCATAAAAATACATTGTGGGAAAACAAACAATACAAATAATACTTGTTTTCTCTCTTGTAGTAAGGGCTTCAAATAGCTTAAAAACATTTTTCTTGGTTTTCAGATATGTAATGTTGAGAAAATAGCATGTAACTGGTGGGGATATCTTCAAGTAGGAAATAATGATTTTAGGGAATTCCCTTTTAAGTTAAATGTTACTTTGTGGATTGATTGTTGGAAAAACAGAAGTGAACTTGCACCTTTGAAATCTACTGCAAAACTGGCACAGACTTAATGAGGAAGCAAGAGGCAAGCCAGTGGGTTTTATGTGAGGTTAATGTCCCATTTTTCTGGGTTGTGAATAGCAGTATGGGGGGGTGTCTCTTTTCATACAGCAATTCACAGGCTTCAGAAGATTCTGCAAAATTGTGTTCATTTTGAGAAATAAAGCAAATGCAAATGGGTGCCTGAGGTTTGAAAAATACTGTGTTCTGTGTTCAATATAATAAATCCAAACTTTTTCCATTCCTATAGTGATCTGCTGTTCCTCTTCAAAAGCAAAGGCTTCAATAAATATGTCATTGAACTATAAGAAACTGAACTCGACAAGGAAATTTCAGGGTTCTGTAGATTCTATTTATTTGATTCAAAGATGGAAGATACAATTTTGTGACTGTTTTTCGTGAAATTAATAAAGAGCTTTGCAAACTTAAATTTAGGACGCTACCTGCCATAACTCAGCCCCCATCTCTGTCCCTGTTGTCTTCAGATACAGAAACAAAAATCACTCTCCTTATTTAGAAAATCTACTAACTAGGGTTGCCTCCAGGTTGGTTCCCAACCAGCCTAGCCAGTTTCAGTCTCTTCTTGCCAGTGAGACATAGGAAGAGTATTTTGTTTTTGTATTTCTTTTAATGCAAGTAGACGTGACTCACTAGGTGAATTTGCACACAGCATTAGCTCCAGCATGGGATGTGGTGGAATTACTGCGCATGTAGTCTGCTGACTTGCTCCTGCATGGCAACTCCAATCCTTCCTGGGTTTGTAGGGCACATGGTGCATCTCCAAACTGAATCATGCTTGCTCAGTCAGTCCAAAGTATGCAGCATCCTTTGGAGCTGCTGTGCAAGTGTAACAGATCTCTGTGTACCAAGCAATGTCTTGCTGAAACAATCAGTTTTGTTACACCAACTGGGCGAAGTCCTAAATTCCCACTCCTGTCTGCAGCCTTAACTCTTGCAAGATACGAGGCTGAGGATGCTCAACAGTGAATAATGAGCAGAGCATCCTCCTTCAAACCCACCCTTAAATCTCAGATTTGAAATAGTGCCTACCAGCATCTTGGCCACTCCTTGACCCCTGCTTGTCATGTTGACTGAAGTGTCTCTTGTTCTTGTACTGTGTTGCCTCTTAGACACTTGTTGCCCCTTCCATTGGATGATCTCTGTGTAAATGCTGCCATTTTGCTTTGTTCTCTAGCACAAGAAACAGCAGTAATACAAATGCTAGCAGTAATATGAGGCATCAGGTGTCACATCTGTCTTGTCCATCAAGCCTGTCCTTTGGGGACATACCAAGTCAGTACAGTCACTTGTCTGAATAAAGGTTTCCAGAGTCAGGCCTGTATTAGGGGCACTTTTCTGTATTCAGAGGAGGGCTGTCATGAAACAACCCTTGCAAACTCACAAGCAGCACAGTAACCAACCAGAGGGATGGAGCACCTCTCCTGTGAGGGAAGGCTGAGAGAATTTGGATTGTTCAACCTGGAGAAGAAAAGGCTTCAGGATGGCCTGATTGCAGCCATTAGTACCTGAAGGAAGCATACAAGGAAGAAGATGGACTTTTCACTGGAGCATGTAGTGATAGGACAAGGGGGAATGGCTTCAAACGGAAAGAGAGTAGGTTTAGTTTAGATCTTTACTGTGAGGGTGGTGAGGCACTGGAACAGGCTGCCCAGGCAAGTTGTGGCTGCCTCATCCCTGCAAGTGTTCAAAGCCAGATCGGATGGGGCTCTGAGCAACCCAGTCTAGGGGAAAGTGTCCATGCCCATGGCAGGGAGTCTAGAACTAGATGATCTTTAAAAGCCTCTTCTAACCCAGGCCATTCTAGTATTCTGTCCTAACCATCATTGTTGCTGCATCATGACTGTCATCCTTGGCTGCCACCTACTAGATTATTCTACAGATACGCAAATGAAGCAAGATAAAATGTTCACCTCTTGGCCCCTTTTTAGGTTTTGCCACTTGCTTTTTTTAAAAAGTGCTCTGCAGCAATAAGAAAGAGCCACATTCACCAGCAAATGCTTATAAAATGCTGTAAAAGTTATGAACACAGGCTTCTATTGAACAATTGCTACAGGAAAAATACAGCATCTCTTGTTTTGTAGTGTGTTTACTGTATTGTCCTGGTGTACATCCATTACTTCAATTATCTAAAGAAAGAGGCTTTGATAGATTACAACCCAATGATGTGATCCTTGTGAGAGGCACACACATGCACTTATTGTTTAAGGTAGAAAATGGCTGCTTTGTGCAGTTATAGTTGTGTAGCAGGGAATATAGATCAGTAGAAGCAGGAAGGCAGCCTAACCCTTAGCCCTTCACTCATACCAACAATGATTACTTCCTTAAGTGAGGTGAGATACAACCTTCATGGCAGTTTCCTTCATCCATGTGAAAGACTCGCGTCTTGGGAGACACAGGAAATTTCCAGTAGTGTTAAACCATTTGAAAAATGCAGCATCTAATGCATTGTTTGTACAAGAGTCACAGATGCAAGCTGGTGAGGTGCCAGATTGAAAAATACATTTCCTATGCCAGGGAATCAGAGCCTTGAGCAAAGGCCCCTCTCGCCCTTCCACCCCTCCACTTGCAGGCAGTAGCAGCAGCTGCTGAGATGACCAGGAGCAAGGCAATGGTGTGTGCCACGTGTCCTGTAATTCCAGTTCTCCGTTTGATTATTTGTTAATAAGTAAACCCCACTGGGGTTGGGCAGGTCTCGGTAAATCCTTACAAGGCTTTCCCTATAGCCAGATGTGTAATTGTTAATGAGCAGTGCTGCAGCTGGACGGGCACTGATGAGCCGTTGTGTCTGAGCAGGACACCATGGGCATGAAGGGGCTGCTCAGGCTGCCACTGCTGTGAAAGCGAGCCTTTGGGAGCTGAGCTTGCTGCCTATTTACATTAGCAAGTGCTTCCCAGCCTAGAATAAGGTACTGCTGTCATACTTTGCATATTAGATTAGGGAAAAAAAATCCTTAGACATGTAATGCAATGTGACATTTTATTGCCTTTTTTTTTTTTAAATTATTTCAAGAAAGGAGTTCTGCTTTCCCAAAAAAACATGTTTTTTCTTAAAATGAATTGATGAGCTTAAAATGAATTTCCTGCATAAACACTAGACAGTGATTTTTTTTTCAATTCCAGAAGGAAAACATTAGAGAATAAATCAAATATTATAGAATTAATTAAAGCATCAATTCTGTGTGTACAGTTGTCAGCTTTTTATTCTCTTTACTTATATCAGGACATTGTTTCTATAAAAAGTAAAGTCAATGATAGGTTCTAATGGGAAATAAGTACTGTGTACCTTGTGCCACTGTGGCCCCAGCAGTCTGGCTTTGTATTTTCCAGTTGTCCCCTTTCGATCAAGGGACATCTACATCAGCCTAGGAACATGGAATCGAGCTTTGTCTTTGCACATGCTAAAGCAACAGCACATCTAGTACTTGACACTGGACTTGAGGTCCAGTGCAGTGCAGTATGCACATCAGGGCCTTGGGTACAAATGCTGAACAGCTGAAGCCAAGTGTTGCAGATCGTGCCACTTACTGGCATTTAAATCACTTGGTCACTTCATTCTGTTTCCTTTACCTGTAAAAATGTGACTCTAGCTTCTGTTATAGTTACTGGCATGCCTACGATCTGGAACCCTCTCTGAATTCATTCCGAAGTAACAAGTCTCTCCCTTTGTGCCTCAAGCTGGACCAGCCTGGACTCTGCTCTCTCTGGGTAGGTGGGTCCCGAGTCCACCACTGCACTTAGGCTTCTGCCACTGTGCTTACTCAGCACGTGACTTGGCTCCCAGATCTGCCCTTGGAGGCTGCACCTGGCACTTAAATGAATTGATTAAGCAAAATTAATTGCTTGGCACGACCTTTAGGAGCAAAGGATTTCACACAGAGAAGGACTTGTACCACCACTCCTGTCAAATCTACCACACAAACATGTAATTTGTCCAAGGTAGTTAGACCATCCTTCCTGGGTTTCCTGAGAAGCTGCTCTGTGTGAACAAAATTATTGGTGTCTCAGCACCAGAGCATGAACCCTAAACCTCCTGAAAGTCACTTTTCAGACATTCAGTTGCAATTTTCAATTTCAGGTCCTCCTTGTGCATTTGATCTTTAGGTTCCAGCCTAAACCCAGTTGTTGAACCCCTGGGCTAGAATCAATGAATACAAGCTTTTATAGTTCATTTCTTGGTTTTGTCTCCTATTTTTGTCAGAGGATGACTTATTTGTCCCTGTCTTTTGGGCTTTGCTGATAGTTTATCTAGTGGCAGTCATTAAGCTGAACACACCTATGCATGTAGCTCCAGTTAATCCAGTAAAGCTACTCACTTGTCTTTTGCAACAAAAGGTGATAGGAAATACTTAGCAGTAAGTAAAAAGCAAACTCTTTTTTATTTTTTACTTAAGCCATGTGTGAGGGTTGACGTCTGATTATACATAGGACTGACTGAATGCTACTGCCATTGGTGACAGTGGGAATTTTGCAATTTAAGGGTTATACAATCTTGAACAGTCAAAGCTCTCTATTAACAGAAAAAAAAAAATCTACTAAATACTAAATTTTGTAAGAAAACCACTAACTGCTAAAATATGAATATAACAGTATAGAAATACTCAAAATATATCATGGTTCAGCCCAGTTAGTTAAATTATTGGTGCATAATGTGGGAAAAAACCCCTGGAAACATAGAAAAGGAAAATGCTGAAGCTTAATTCAGATTACTTCTTTGTATTTGTATTCTGAATTGCATCATTCTGAACTTCTATTTTACATAAGGAGAAAAGTACTTAGTGATTTTGCTATGATGACTGAGCAATACTAGAAATAGAGCACAGTTCTGAAAGAATCAGTTATATAGACATTTGGGATTCATATGCGAGATAATGGTCTTTTTGATGATGAATCCACTATATAAGCCAAGAATATTTCAAGAGCTTGTTTCAAAGTAGATCCATTAGCATAACCCAAAACTTACCCTTAATCTCCCAGATAAGGAAAGTTCTTGTGTTGTTGTAATAACAGAAAGTTAGAGTGTTAGAGAGTTTTTGAAAAAATTATGTGCTTGTTACAAAGCCAAGCTTCGGACACACTCCTTACAGTGTGTAAACTTTAATGCAAAACACATAATCTGCATGGAAGTGTGGAAAAATAAGGGTTGGGGTTATTTGCAAAATATCATAAATATGTTTTTTGAAACAGCTTCTGGGTCATGAGGTCATTAAGTGTTCTTCTTGGATAAACTGGCAGCATAGACTCTTCCTAGACAGGATGTTTCTAAACTCCTTGCCAACAATTTTTTTTTCCTCCTTAATAGTCCAATGTAATGCCCAAAATCCTGTAAAAACCATGGTTAAAAACTGTGATCAAATATATGGGAAGCATGTACTGTTTGGTTATACATTGATAGCACTTTTTCATAGTTAATCTTGTGCTCATGGAGTGCATGGGAACACTTCTGTTAGATAATATACTAAATATAAAAGATGGATAGATAGATAGATAGATAGATAGATAGACAGACAGACCTGAAATGCCTAGATGTATGACTTCATGTTTTATGAATTTACTAGTATTTGTAATGCCCATGCCTGTTTTCAGATATTACTCATCTTCACGAAAGACATTATGATAGAAATAGTCTATTGGACATGACACTTACATGCTGTTCCTGTGTGTTCTTTATTTCCTTGAAATACCTAGCTGGAAAATTGAATGTTATCGAAAGAGGGTTCAGTTGTGTAGGAAGCAAATACTTGTCTACATTACCTTTCTTTAAAAAGTGTTTTGACTACTTTATTGAAAAAAGAATGTAGTATTGTTCTACCTATAGTGTATTATTAACCAGCTTGTGCAGTTACTGTTGGGTTGGCTAGCTGGCTCAAAAATTCAGTGTATTTCATTCCAGTTTGAGAGCCAGTGATCTCCCATTTTTTATCAATTTATTTCTCGGTGTTTTTTCTAGTTTATTGTATTTATCTCAACTATTTAAAATGTCTGCAAATGTCCCCATGGTAATGGAATTCACTTGGCAGCACTATATAGTTACATGAATCATTATGAGGCAGTAAATAAATGGTTTAAGGCATAACTAAATACGAAATGGAAGTCAATAGGTTTGGTAACAGCAGAAAGAGTTTCTTGCAAAGATACCTCAACACCATTAATATTTTTTACTGGAAACCCCTTCTTCTTGAAAAAGTTGGTTTGGACAGACTTGAAAGTTTGGTCCTGATGTTTTGGATGATGTCCCCCAGAAGAAAACCTTTCCCTGCAGATGGGTGGATCACCCCATAACTCTGTTGTGCCTGAGTCCAGAGAGCAAAGGTGGCTGTTGGAACCTGTATGAAAGAATTGGGGATCCCTGAATTTTTGGGATCATGCATCTGTTAGTGCTATGGGCTGTCCATACTGGACAAATGGAGAAGTAGTCCTTTTGAAGGGTTCTTAGATTGAGCCTGTGCCTTTGACAGTAAACAGGCTAAAGTGGTATTTATGGACTGTCAAAAGATGTAGTGTATGTGCATGAACTTCCAATGAATAAACAAGTCACTGTTTTTTGTAATGGCATGTAATGGAATAAGATGGCTGAATACTTGCAGAGCATTTTTTGCAAGAGAACAGTATTCAATTTTCTTGGGCTACAACTGGCAAAGCAGCCTTTTTCAGAGTATTCATAATTACTACAGCTATGAAAAAATTGTCCATTCAACTCAATGTCTTAGATGGACCCATTAGCTACTGTTGTCTTCTTGCATAAATGCAGTTGCAAAAGTGACAGGATCTTAACGTAGCATGTCTTAATCCATTGTGATAGCTACATGGCTGCTTCTTTGAATATAAAGGAAGACTGTGCAGTCAAGCATATTTTAATTCCATATCTAAAGTTCAGCAAATGGAAGAGAGAGCACTGAAAGCCTTAAAAAAACCACAATGTGATAAATCATAACAAAGGATAAAATGAAAACATTCAGTTTATTTAGAGAATGTTCTCAAAGAATGGAATACATCAGTCTTGAACCAAAGCATACATTTATGTAGACCGTTGTTAACTCACAGTTTATTTATAAAATGAGTCCATTTTTGGTAACAACTGTATATGGCAAGGTGCCTAACCTCTGGGGCACAATGGGGAGAAGTTATAAAGTTAGCATCCTCCTTCCTCTCGATGTACAAGCAAAGGAGCTGGAAGGAATCACAGTGTTACTCTGCCAACTGAACTCAGGCAGCAGCATCTGCTGGGTCTTACTAACTTCCACTCACTGGAGAAAAGACAGACCTCCTCTAAAATGGAGGCAACAGGAAATCTTGGTAGGAGGCTCTCAGAACAGCCAGCCAAGGCAAGGTAGGTACAAGGCTGTAGAGGTGTTCTGTACGGAGTCAACACTGACTTCAGTCATGGTGTAAACCAAAGAAAATCACACAAAGTGACAAAAATAAACCAGAAATTACCTAACTCCAGCTGTTTACGCAAAGCACAAAACTCATGGCTATTAAATTCTGCATTTCTCTCTGGTTACTGGACTGGGAAGCTACTAAAACATAATTTCTATTTCTGCAAATTTTTGAAAGAGCAGTGAATACTTTTGAATAATGCACCTATTAGGTAAAGTACTGATCTGGATGGAAACAAAGCTCCTAAAACACATCTTTGTGTACAGAAATTCCACTTGCTCTACATCACTGAAAAATTTAGTATGGCAGAAAAAATAAATCTGATTGGCCATAAAATGTTTTTTCTGTAATAGTTATGACCTAAAATATATTTTTAATGTTGGAAAAAAATAACACATTGTTCACTTTGATGGATTTTACCACTTCCTGCCTGATTATTGAGGAATTCACAATGCGTTTTGGCCAACAAGAAGTATGTCCACACTAGGGAATGTCTTGCTCTCTCTTCAGGAAACACAGCTACATTACTGCTATTAATACAGGCTTTCTCATCACCATTTATCTAATGCTGTCTGGCCTCCGTCATTTTTCTAGATCCCTCTTATCTACTCCACAGTGCGCCTCTATCCTGCAATTAATTCTGCTTGGTACAGAGGTTGGCAGTGCTCGCCGTGGGGTCCCAGCCATTACAAATATCTGTAGTAAACACAGAGGAGATTGCAGTACATGTGGTGGCAAATACCAAGCCAGCAGCTTTCTCACATTTGTCTGGAGATCAGACTGAGCTCCTTCAGATAGGTTACACAAAGTGACCATTCACCCTTCAGCGTGTGAGCCTTTGGAGCAGGGACCACAGGCTCCTAGGGCTACAGGGGCCCTGTCCTTGTTGGAGCAAGTAACTAGAAACAAGAAGACGAGACCTGGCTGACCTGCTTTCCATTGCCTGCTGCCATCTTCTCTCAGCTTGAGCTCTCCACCCTCACTTGATTGTTTTTTTTTTTTTAAATGAAGGTTAAATTTTCTAAAACAAAAAAAATCTGTTTAATAAGAAAAATACATTAGCAAATTGAAGGATGTTTTTAAGACTTTTGTCCTCAGCAAACTGGCTTTCACTGAGCATTACACGCATCTCTGGTAAATAAATTAGTAAATAAATAGCATTAAACTCATAAAACAATTGCTGTATTTTGCTGATGGTTGGCATCTCTGCAGTACAGCTGCTTCTCCCAGCCTCCTGGGAGTAGAAAAAGGGACAATAGTGAGCTATGCAGTGTGAGTGACATCTCTTCCACACCACCAATCTAAAGGCACACACACACATATTTACCAATACTCACCATCAGATCAGAGCAATTTCTGTAGGTTTGGTAGCATCTTGAAAGGCTTTCTGTCACCCAACCAGGAGCCAGCATATGGTCAATTCAGGAGGTCACACAAGATGGTCTTAACAAACTCTTTTGCCCATGCAGTCCGTCACGGATCAGACAATGCCTTTGTATCTCTCAGAACACATCTCTTTTCTTAGCATCTATTCTAGCAGGTGCAGCTCTGCGTGTCAGCCACCCCAAACAGCCAGCTGTGCTTGCAGTGAAACATTACAGTCTGCAACCATCAGAGGAGAGGAGTCATCGCCGAAGGCTGTAAATAAAAGGGGAAGAATGTAGTGGCTTTGGGACTTCTGCCCAAACAGATAAACCTTGACTGCTGTTGTGCCTTTGCTTTCTTAAGAAGCCCCAAGTGCTGCTTCTGATCAGAGTGTAAAGAAGTCCTCTGCCATGACCCTCATCAGGGTCAGCTGTTCCAAGCTGGAGTTCATACTCCAGCATAGCCAGGACTGTGTTGCTCAACTCCAAGTGCAATCCCTCATGCTGTATTCCACATGGAATGTGGAACAGTGGGTCCTACATGTTTCCATCTCCTCTGCTGATTTATGAAAGTTTTTCATTAGTTCCCTGTTCCCCAGTGCCTGTGTCCAATGAGGAGTCCTGTGCATTAACGTAGGCGCTGAAAATGCAAGAGGGAGCAGGAAGGTGATAAGTAACTGGGAAATGGGTAATTCAGTTAGTCTTCCAGGGGCTAAGAGACAAGAAATCTTACTCTAAGGAGAAGTCACTCCTCAGGAAATCCTTATGGATCATTGTTCCTATGGAGCAGGAAAACAAGCCTCTCACAATAGAAAATATCTTCCCATCAGCAGCATTAGAAAATGATAGAGCAACCAAGCTCTGGTAGAGTGAGTCATCACTCAGCAATTTTTCTTCAGTGCTTTCCCACTGATTGCTAGCAAAGGTCATGGGTTGCTAAGCCAGAGTCTGGAGGCTCTAAGATGGGAAGGGCCATCAGGAAGCCCTAATGCTGACAAAGATGTTTACTTCTACATTTCAGTCAAGCTGAGAATTAGAGTATTGGAGGAAGATCCATCTTCTTTCATCTAAATTCAAGATTTGCATTTTAGCAAATCTGAGGGAAGTGTTGTGGTTGCTATGGATAAGATATGTAGGGTCCAAAACTCAGAATTCATTCTTTTAGTAGACAGAGAGCAAAGAAGACAGGAGAAATTAAAAGGATGTAGTGCTGTCATGTCCCCTGCTGAGACATCCAGTTCAGGGTTAGCTCCAGATTATGACACACAAAGTAGCTTTGACTGCAGTGTTCCCCTGTCTGTTGTGATAGAAGTGATTCACCTCTGAAAGGTCTTCAAGCCATCATTCATCTCCTTCTCCATTCCTTATTTCTACTGCCCAAGTAATTAATTTACCGCCTGTAAATCTGTGATAGGAGGAGGAATTACATTCGAAAAAGGAAAATCGTTGCTTTCTGCTTCATTCATCTTAAAACTAAATCCGTAACGAGGTGTCACATTCCCTTCCTTCCTGCAGATGTAGGCTTGTCTGAAATAGCCACCCTCCCTAACATTCAGTTATCTCTGGTGTAGCACCATTGCCTGTAGCAATACTGAGAACAGTTAAGATAAGACATCAGTGTTTTATCACTGTTTGGTCTAACCTTACTTAAAGCAAGTCTGGATGATGGAATAATAATAAAAATACCAACACCTTAAAGGACCTCTCCTGCCCTAAAGCTATTATTTCTATCAACAATCCAGCCACAAGAGAAGTCCCAACAATGGAAGATACAGAGGAAGGACCCAGGTTTTAGGGTTACACTGGGGCAGCAGGTATAAGGAGCGGTAAAAAACTGGAGACAGATTTCATGTCCATTGTACTCTCATGTTCCTGCAATATCACTGTGAAAAATGAGAGAAAAGTGCTTCAGTAGTGTTAATCAACCATTAGTGACCTCCTGAGCTCTACAAAATTTATGGCCTTCATGGTGGTCTCTGGCTCTTTTTTTTTTAAGATTGCAGGGAGACTGTTTAATTTTTGCATTTCATGGTGTTTTGGTTCACTGTGATTTCCCCCTGCAAGGGTAAAGTGACAAGCTGTGCTTGGGTAGAGCTTCTGTCCTGAGAATGTCCAGACGTGCCCCATTCCCCTAATGAGATTATTTTTACTCTGTCTTAAGGGTCTTTTAGGTCTTCACAGAAATTAGGTTTTAGCTGCATACCTTACAGGCATATATATATATATATATAAAGACTGATGTTGGCTGCATACAGTACTGCTCAGAGTATGTCAGAAATATGTAATGTATGATAAACAGGAAGATGTGCTTGGGGTTTCAATCATCTTTCTTCTAAGTGTGGTATTTCAGGACTTCAATGAAATGCACATGTCTTACATTAGAGAAGCTTAGCAGGCTCAGAATATGTATATCCCTATTTCCCTTCAGCCTGTGAAGCTGCCTTACTACCAAAGCTGAGTAAAGTATCTTTATTGAGTCAGTGTAAACAGCTCCTATTCAGCTCTCAGCCCTGCAATCACATACTGGATGATTTTTTTGTTGGTTTTTTTTTTCCCCTGCAGCTTTTTTCTTTTTCAGAAATGAGAACTTTCTCATGCCTGTTGATTTCATCATACAGGAATTTAATTCAGCAGTCACCTTAAAAGGCCATTCATTTAGATTTAGGGAGGAGCACATTTGCTTCCTTTGCAAAATGTGATGTCGAGGCTTATATTTTTTTCCCCCTCAATTAATCTTAAAATAGGAAATGCAGAAAGAGGAGGGTCCATAGTAGAACACAGCACACATTTATATGGTCACCTAAATGAACAGAGCTGAAAGACTCATATGCAGTGCCTTTTTCACAGAACGTGAGTACACTGGTTGTTCTTTCTGAGGGTCACAGGTATGGAAAAAAGGCACAACCTATTTTGGCAGGGTGCTGATTCAAGCTTCTTAATTAGCCAGCTAAGAGATCAAAGAGCAGAAAGAAGTCAGATGAAAGCTAGGTGCTGGTGTGGCTGCAATTCCTTTCCTAACTATCTGTTTCCCAGATTACAATGATGTCAGGCTGTATCTGTCACAATTAACATGGGGAGGAGGAGGATAAAACAAAAGCTTGTTTACTGTAGGCTGTACCAAAACTGTTTTTGTAGAGATTTCTCCAAATGAAATCGGTTATTGTAGGTGAGGATAGTGGCTCCAGGTATTATTAAAATTGTCTGCACACCTCACAAAGCCCTGTTTACAGCCAGTTATATATAATTTCTTCTGAATTCGGCTCCTGGAATTGAGCTGTTCAGAGCTGTCTGTCTCTACTAGGTGCACCTACGTACACGTGGCTGTACTTTTCAGATACAGCCTAAAAGGCTTGTTCAGGTCAAAGGCATTTGGAGTGGAGATTTGGCCTTTGCAGTCAGGAGGGCTGGGGGGAGGAGGGAGAAGGGGTTTTGCTGAAAGAGCTCTCTCTTTTACACTCCTTCAGCAAATGCAGCCACAGTTCACTCAGTCAGAGGGAGGCCCTTGAAGGTTTGTCACTCAAAAATGTTCAACAGAAACCTTCACAGTTTTAGCAGCTAACCTCCCTGATGACTTGTCTTCCCTGAGCACACTCCAGTCCAAATTTAAGATAACTTTTCCCCCTGTACAGTTGTTACAAGGCTGGCTCTGTGCCAGGTCACACCTAATGTTGAGATCTGAACTGAGAGAGGGGCACAGCCTAGTTTTCAGCCAGCTTCCCCTGGCTAGCACTACGGAGGAAAGGGGAAGCTGCTGCACAGCAGAAGACTCAGAATAGTGGAAACTGGTCCTGGAGGTGGCAGGAGGAAGAATGAAAGTTTTAAACAAGGATCAGATGGGGGGGAACACTGGTGATGAAGTAAAGTGCAAGGCAGAAGCTGGAAGGGACCATCAGAGCTGGGGAGTTCACAAGGAGGTTGAACCTGGCTGAGATGACACAGGAAAAAGGGAGAAAGGCAGTGGGAACTGATGCTGAGACAGGGAGAGGGGTAACAGTGCTGGTCCAAGAAACAAGCAGTACATGGGGCTGATGTCTGTGGTCTATTTATCTTGGATTTACTAGGGCCTAGGTTTTGCTGTGCAAGAAGATTAGGACTAGGTGGGAAGTTTACAGAGTGGAGGTAAGGACTGGATCAATCAGAAGTACAGGACTTAAAGCTGAAGGCAAAGAGAAGATGTGGTGTGGATAAATGGCCCCTGGGATTTAAATGCTGCTTTGGACTCTGTCCCACTGCTCAAAAACTTGCATACCAGGCAAACTGTGTATATGTTTACCTGGAAGCTCCTAATTTCCCTGGTGATCAATGTGACTCCTGATGTGAGAAAGTGCTGTGTTCAGAGCTGTAACTAAAGTCAATGAGGGCTATGTTTTTTGTATGTTAAAAAAAAAAAATTACCAAACATCAAGTGCTTAAAAGGATCAGGTTTTAATATCTCACACTGGTAGCCAAGATTATTTTACTCCCCCTCCCCATTTTTTATCCACTTACCTCACAGGTTTTCTTAAAAAAATATTTGTGAAATGCTCAGATTTTATACTGTTAGATGCCAATAAACAAGCATCTTGGAGAACAAAAAAGTCTTCCTTCATTACAAAAGAATACAGTACGGTAAAGTCTGAAGCCCCATTAAATAACCAGTAGAACACAAATCATTTAACAGTTGTTAATTACATAACCTTGGTCTTGGTCTGTGTACTGGCTGAAGCAAAGATACTCTGAAAATATATTTATGTATCATGCTAGTAGTAGCTGAGTCATCCATGGAAGTACTAATTGGAAAAATACCATCCATTTCTTCTCATGTAACAGTAATAGTGTAAATGCAATGATTTTGAGCTTTCTCTACCTGTAGACCCCTATAAACTTTACTGGAGAGATACAGATCCTTGAATAGCGACTAGACAACAGCTTGTTCTTTAGTTATTTCTGCTGCAGCCCTTGGAAGTTATCTGTGGAACCCTGGGAGTCTGCAGACCACATGTTGTAAACTGCTATGACTGTATAGCTCACAAAGGCAAAAAGAAATGTGTTAAACCAAGAATCGTTTTTTCAGTCTGTCCAGTGACATGCTCTGTGTAATAAGAAAGTGTATGAAACATTCAACGCCCTTGCTGCCAGCAGTCATCTTGAAAGAAGGGAACGAGTTCATTCTCATTTTGCCATATCAGACATTCTGCCTAAGACTTGTCTGCTGGTTTTCTTTGTCTTCTCTCTCTCCAGTGCCGCTGACAAATCTTGCATTTCTCTAGTTGACCATTGTTATGGTACTCAAGCCCAAGTTAAGATCCCAGCACACTAACTCATCTCTGCCAATGCAGTCCAGCTCCTAACATGCATCATGTAGGGCTGAAATCCAGTTCTAAGGCTCACATACTTGAATGTTTCCATTCCACTGCAAACTGAGTATGGTATTTGATTTTGCAAAAACAAACATTATGAAGGTGTTTCCCCTTGGAGTTTGGGAACTTCTGTCACTGATGTGTCAGGATCTGTAATTACAGCAGTGTTCCCTTCCATCCACCACAGCTGTCTCCAGCAATGTTCCCCCTCATTAGGAACCTATCCTATAATTTAAGATTAGAGCTGGAGCATAAGGGAGTAATTGCCCCTTTCTGTTTGAGCCTTTACAGAATTTACGTTGTCAAGCTGAGGTGTCTGTTGTGCTTAGACCTTTCTACCTTTCAGAAACAGATCTTTATCTGAACTTCACTTTGCTTTGCCTCGTTAGCACCAGCAGTTCCCCCAGTGCAAATGCTGTGAGAGCTGGTTGTAGATAGCCCTGGCTCCAGGAAAGCCAAGCCTCTGATACTCTTGATAGTGTTGCAGCCACTGACGACTTTTTCTCACCACTTGACATTCAGTTTTTTATTACATCGGTGACCTGTGTCACTTTCCCATTAAGTTATTCTGGCTGTGAAAATTATGGTAGAAGAATTGAAAATGATGTGAAACGATAGGTTTATTCAGTTCCCCATTCTGAACATCTGCTCATTTCTGGAGTATGGAACAAGACACATTTATCTTTATTCATTACTGTTTAAAATGACACGTATTCTAAAATTTTGTTAATTCCATCTATGTGATATATGAGATATTCCTGAGCTCATAATTTGTCACTGCTGCCTTTGTATGACTTAGTAATAAAAATCTTAGTAATGGATGCTGGACTGGTGGCAAAGGATGTAGCTCCTTGCTCCCTTGTTTCTGCTTTTTGATCTTTTAAGCCCTGAGTCCTGGATGTTCTCCTCTGAAAAACTTGGTGTTTGCTAGCTGAATTATAACAGCACATAGATAAAATAAATTTGCCAGCAAGCTCCTTTTAGCTATTTATTTATTTTTAATTCAATTTGCAAAACATAAAAAAGGACGAATTCTGAGCTGCGACCAAATTTAACAAAGGATTAAAAAAGCAGACCAACCCCTAAGAGCTTTAGCAAACCACTAGCTTTTTCCCACATGCCAGGGCTCTTCGTCACATTTTTCAAGACTAGCAAAGTGAACAAAAAGGGCTCAGTGTGGGTGGGCTTGGGACAGAGGTCTAACGTGTGAACATGGCTCAGAGCATTTTAGCTGTTTGCTGCTTCAGTCCTTCTGCCTCTTGCCTCAGTGTCTGCGTAGTGGAGGTGTGTCTGTGTGTACACACACGTGAGTGCATGTGCGCATCTTGCTCTAGGTACATGTGTAACACCCATATATTGTAAATTGTGCTGTGAGTAGCTACTCACTGCATTAGCTTTTCTTGATGTTTCCCATTCCAGCTTTCTTCCTGAACCGCCAGCATTAACTTACTTTCGCTTTACTGCCAGAACATGATACAATACAAAAGATAAATTTCAAAGTTCCACAGATAATTTATAATGATTCCTTTCCAAATACCCCCAGTTAGTGTGGATAAACACTTCCCCAGAAGACAAAACACTAAACCACATTCTGGTATTCGCCTTGACTTTTTGGAGAGATTGACTTTTAGAAAGTGATCTGCTGCTTCATGGGAAGAAGAAAATTCCATTTCTGAAAATCAAGCCTTTGTTTTCAGAGAAACCCATACAGCTTGCATTTGCTGACTCTCTTCATGTGTTGCCAACGAGTGGGGATGGCCTGAGCCTGACTTTTCCTTCCTCATTATACTTGGTGCGTGTTTGCTTCTCTCGTGGGCTGTGTTTTCAGTGTGTTTGTTTAGTTTCTCACTGTCTGCCATACTGACTTTATTCTTTCACTTCTGAGTTTGCTGCGTATTTTATTTCTGTCTTGCATCTGCACTCTGCTTGCTTTGCTCAGCTGGATTTAGCATCCTGATTGTATGAGGATGTGCCTTTTTTTGTCATTTTAACCTCTTCAGCCTTAGTGCTCTGTTGAAGAGACTGCAGAGGAGAAGTTAAAAATATTAAAACCCTCAAATAAAGTCCTACTAACAGCAAGAAGAAAATTTAAAAGCCAAAAAACAGTCTTTGCAAGGTTAAAATTAATAAAACAGACATGGATTTTTAAAAGATGCATAATTTCTTCCCACATAAATGATCCAGATGTTACTCAATAAAAGAATCACATTTAATTATAAAAGAATCATACTTATTGCATTGTATAATCACTGTATTTTTTATGTTCAAGGAAAGTAGGAAAAAGCCATGTTCGGTAATTCACAGCTTTCACAGGAATACAAACCTTTCTTAGCATGGTTTATGGCCATTGCGCAATATGATCCTCTTATCTCTGGTAAAAGTCTGCAAGGTTTATCAGCAGCTCTCAACACAAGTGAACTTCAGATCTGGCTGCTTTTCTACAGAAGCTATCTGGGATCCATGGGGTCATGCTGTATCTGCACTCCCTGCAGAAATATCTGAGAGAATCATATGGGTTATCTTCCTTGCTTCACATCCCCTTGTGGAAAACTAGTTGTCAACATTTGCATCAATGGGATGTCACTTGATGAGATACCTCAGATTTCTAAAGTGAACAGTTACATGTATCTCATAATCTGTAACTGAGCATAACAATCATCCAACTATAGCCAAGCCTGGGAATAGAGAATGTCAGAAGGAGAAAAGAAGCTATCTCAAAATAAGTTTGAAGAAAGGATGAGTAGAGCTGACAGATGGTACAGCACTTCAAGGAAATCACGACTTTCCCCTTCTTCCATCAGTTGCTAAGGAGAGATTATATATAAGAGAGTATCAAGAATATCAGCACCCAGGTAATACTTAATTCTGGTAAGTGTTTGAACACCCATGAAGCCATCTTACACACCTTCCATCTTAATCTGACCTGCTTCTTGGCACTGGGGCATCCATCCCTGTGTCTATTTCTAAAATGGAAGATGGGAGTATTCCATCTTTTAAACTGTCCAGAAAGCTGTTCAGAAGCATTAACCAGTCCACTGTACAGCTATGCATCTCTTGAGCTGCAAAGACAAATACATACAGCTCAGAACAAATCTCCCTGCAGTTTAGTGATTCCCCATTCAGTAGCTGCTTTAAACAAGAACAATGATCTTTTCCTTTTTGACTTTCTGCAGGAAAGGGTTTAACCCCATTAATGACTGTATTTCCCTCCTTACCACTCCAAAAATACTTGGCTCAAAGGGGATGATGTAATTGTCATGACTGAAGAGAAACTCAGATCAATTGAGGAGACAGAGTGTGAAGAACACACATTTGCTGCAGAAATTTATCTGTCAAATAAAAAAAATGTAGATCATTGCTTACTTTTTTAAAAAAGATTGCAAGGTGCATATTGTTTACTCAAGCTTTAACTGACTGGAGGGCAGAACTGAAAGTGTTATAGGGAATGAGGCTATGTCTGGATGGAGATCAGTCACCAGCAGTGTTCCTCAGGGCTTAATCCTGAGGACAGTTCTGTTCAACATATTTATAAATGATTTGGGTGCAGGAGTTGAATGCACCATTAACAAGTTTGCTGATGATACTGAACTGGGAAGTGTTGTTGACTGTTTTGAAAGACAAGAGGCCTTGAAGAGGGATATGGATAGACTGGAACATTGAGTTATGATTAATGGGATGAAATTTAGCCACCTGAAATGCCAGATTCTGCTGGACAGAGTACTGCTGGGTACAAGTGTGAACTAGGAGAGGAGTGGCTGGAGAGCAGCCCCATGGAAAGGGGCCTGGGGGTGCCAATTGACAGGAGGCTCAAAAGGAGTCAGCAATGTGTGCCCTGGCAGCCAAGAGGGCAAACTGCATCCTGGGATGCATCAAACACAGCACAACTGACTAGCCAAGAGGGATAATTATCTCACTGTATTGAGCTGGTGCAACCTAATTTTGAGTATATTGTGTAGTTCTAGGCCCCGAAACTTAGAAAGGATGTGAAGATACTTGGATGTGCCCAGAGGACAGGGAAGATGGTGAAGGGGCAGGGAGGCATATCCTTTGAGTTGCTGATCTCTTCTCCTTGGAATCCAGTGATAGGATGCATGGAAGGGTCCAGAGTTGCCCCAGGGAAGGTTTAGATTGGACATTGGGAAGTATTTCTTTACCAAGAGGGTGGTCAAACACTGGAACAGGCTTTCTAGAGAGATGGTTGATGCACCACAGTTTTCAGTGTTCAAGAGGCATTTATTTGGACAAAGCCCTTAATACCATGCTTTAAGTTGGTCAGCCCTGAAGTGGTCAGGCAGTTGGACTAGATGATCATTTTAGGTCCTATCCAGCTGAACTATTCTATATTCTATACTTTATATTCTATATTCTATATTCTGTATCCTATATTCTGTTCTAAGCCTTCCTTCAACAGAAGTAAGGATATATTTCCTGCTAAATTATCTCCCTTGTCTCCTATTTTAACTACTTTATATCTATTAATTTCTCAAAAGACAAAAAAGCTATTGGAGAGACATTCCAGCTGAGGATGAAACAACATTATTCTTGGATGTAGGAGAAGCCATGTTTACAACATTTTCCTCTTAAGCAACATGCAGAACCCTAAAAAATGGCCCACTTGTTTTACTAGAGCAGAAAACTTTATGTAGTGGCCATACACAATAATGACAATTATGAGGGAATGCATACAAGTTAATGAGGAGCACTCTTACTTGAGAACTGAGACCCACTAATGGAACAGGATCTGTAGGTGTACAGGATTGAGTCACTCACCATCTCAGAGAAGGAAACTTGTATTTCATGAAGGGCCTTCAGGGAAGGGAAAAGGACAAGGCTTCTACATTTTTGAAATTAAAAGCACCGAAGAGAGCCCAAAGCACCCTAAGTGCTACGGGGAGAATCCCTTAGGCTGTAGTGTAGGTGAGGTTTGAGTGACTGGCAGCAAAATATGCTGAAGATTAAGTGCACATGATGATGACATCCAGAATGGGAGGCAGAGAAAAAACAAGGGGCTGGTAAAGCTAGTAAGGGGACAGGGCCAGTGGTGGTAGCTGGAGGATATTCATAAATTTTATGTCTGGAAAGGAAGATGATGAGAAGCAAAGGCTGTAAAAGTGACTAGTATGATTTAAGACCAGTAGGAGAGGGATGAAGCAGTCACTGGAGGCAAGTTTTTTTGGTCAGACCACAGCAGTGGGGGTGAGGATAGCCAAACATCGCTCAGGCTCATTTTCCAGACCTTCCTCAGGTGCATCTCTTATTCCACATAACAAAGACTTAAGAACCTCCTTAAGACTACTCTTTTTTTGGCTTGACTTCGACTTGGCTTTAATGAACTAGCTTCCATACTGGTGCTCTTCAGCATTGGTCTTTCCCTTGTTTTTTGCTGTGTGGTCTATAACTATCTCAGTCAGACTGCAGGCTCCATGGTAAATCATTATAGTGCTAAAGTATAAATCACAGAGAAATACAGCACCTATATGGTAGCTAAATTACACCTATGGTGTTCTATAAATAATGAACTACCCAGGAGTAAAAATTACAAAAGGGTAAGATGCAGAACTTGAACCAGTTGCGCTGTAGCTCTGGTCAAATTAAGATGCAGTCAAGAATTTTAAACATTACACTACATATTTTATTTAAGAATTTAGTAGCACACAGAAAACCTCTTCACTTGGGGAGAAGCTGAGATGTATTTCTAACCCAAGAAATATCACAAAGTTGTCACCAGCAAAAACCAATTTGGACTCAAGGGAAAGAAAGGGTAAAAAAATGACAATAGGAAGCCATTATAGGACACTGGGGGAGGATGAGATAGCAGAACAGGAAATGTTTATGTAGATAAAGGAAGCCTGCAAAATAGCTACAACAGGAATCATAGGAATTTCAATCGTCCTGTCACTGAGGGGAATTGTAATTAGGAAATATCAAATAAGTGTGAAAAGCTGAAGAGTAACATAGCCCTGAATTGTCTTTAGAACGTTTGTGAACATGCTCTACATATAGAAGCAACAGCCTCAGAAAGCTCACATCCTGGCTTTTATCTCCAAATCCAAAATAGTGCAGATCTGAAAGAATCAGTTTATTGACCTTCTGGGTTATACTACTAGCTCTGTTTTCTCAGGCCTTCTGCAGATGGTTGGGGGCTGGTATATTCACAGAGGATGTGGTTCATTTAACTTCTGGGGATTGACTCTTGTCATGTTTGTGGAGGGCATGAACTATAAACTGTTGGGAAGACAACTTTGCAACCTATGAGATGGTTAAATGGCTATACATTTTTACTACCTGAGTTATTCTTAATTAGAATTGGTACAAAAGATAGGCAATTCCTGGAAATCTAGTCATTTCTGGAAATCACAGTATACAAAAAAAAAAGCCTAGTTCAATTTGCATTTAAAAAAAATCATGTGCAAAACCCATTCTTCTGCCAGCAGTACCATATTAGCTTCTGTGAGGTTTAAATTCTCTGGTGCAGAAGTGCAGTTAAGAATGGGAAGCATTGGCAAAGCTTCTTTGTGTTGAAGTTGTAAGAAAGAGCGGTTAAGTGAAAATTAGTTGATATTACTCAGGTGATGTTAAAGCATCTGGTAGCATTTGTCTTCTGTCCATCCCTAGCTTTTTTGCTTGCCTTCTACTCAGGCTCTTTGTGTCTGCTGCACCGCTGCAAGCTTTCCTTTGCCCAGGGTTTCCACCTGGTCCTTCCAGTTGACAGTGAAATCCCTTTGATGCTTGCCTCATCCAAAACCAGTTTGTTCTGCCACAAGGCCAGCATAAAACAGGTGGCAGTCCCCTCTGATACTGGACTTGAAGAGATTCAAGGAACATCGTCTCATACTAATGGGGCTGCTTTCAGGAATAAGAGTTGCAAAAGTAACCACCAAATATTTGTGAGAGGTAGTTCAAAGCATGTTCTTCTGAGAAGCTGAAGCTCTGAAATTTATTGCACTAGACTTAATTTTTGCAAAGATTCATCTGAACAAGCATCTGGTATGTTCCGATTCATAGCACATATGTCTGCCATTGTATCATTCTGCACAACAATAATCACTTTAGTATTTAGCTCTGACTTAATTCAGTATTGCTACTATAACACTGAATTTTCCTTGACATTTGCTAAAAAGGATAACATAATTTCACAGTATTTTATCTTTTCTGGCCTTTATTTGCTCTGGTGAAAGATGATCTAGCTTGATATTTCTCAAGACATAACTGTTGTGTCTGGAGTCATCCTTGTTTGTATAACAGGGATAGCACTTGCGAGACTTGCAGGAGATTAAAATGAGCATTTATTTTATAATGTTATTATAATGTGATTCACTAAGGTTTTGATGAAACTGTGGGAGAAAGTGCGTAGTTAATTCTACTTTTCTCTGGCTCTGTGTGCATTCTGGCCTCCAAAAGTTGTGCAGAGAGGTTTTGAAGAACAAACTCCAATCAAACCTTTTCATAGGAAATTTTTGCTAGCAGCCTGCATAAATGCCCGCTTTATTTTAATGAGCACTTTCAGTAGTATCACACAACTGTTTCCATGATCTCAAAACTCTTATTTAAAGAGCTGTGGCAATCAAGCCAATTATGCTCCCATGGACCAATTTTTAGTTATCTTTGGTCAGCTTCCACTAAAAACATATTTGTGTCCCTTTGTTGTCAGCTGAAATATTTTTTTGGAAATCAGTATTATTTATCTCACTAATTACCCTTTAACTTGCTTTTGCTTATTTTTACAAATTTTCTCTTTTTTCCCTCTACTGGATTATTTATTTTTTTAAGGCTTACTACTTATTGTTTCTGCTGACCTTTGGATCCCTGAGCCTATGAGTCTCTGGGATATTTTTTCCTATTTAAAATATGAAAAGGGACATTTTAGTTTCCTTTTCTTTTTTTTTCCCCCCCACAGCTTTCTGCCAGCAATTCCCTTTCATATGACTGCTTGATTTAGTTTCCCCAACTCATAGAAATTCACATTGAAATAGGAGTAGAAGAGATTCTTTTGGCAGCCTGCCTGCTGAACTCTAGAAATGCCACTTCACATAGTCCATGCTTTGGATGGTTGAGTGAGCCCCAGAGAATATAGCTGGGAAGAAAAACCTGCGGACTGAAGCCTGTTAATCTGAGGAGAGGGGAAGCTGTCCCGAAAATTGCTTCATCCTGATCATCATGTCTGTTTTATTCTGAGCGCTTCATGTTGGCAAAGTAATTCATTCTCTTCACTGCTTCACTAGTCGGTCACTGTGAGAACTCAGCCAGCAGGCACTAATGGTGCCCATGAATTTTGTGACACTGACACCCATTTATTGATAAGCACGTTAAGATATGGCACACGGACAATCATACAGTTATTAGATAGCAACGACTTTAGACCTGTGCTTACCTGAGCGTCCTGTAGGACAGGAATCTGGCAGGGAAAGGATGGCTCTGTTGTCACTTCATGGTCATCTTCCAAACAAGACAATCCTAATTATATAACTGGGAAGTCTTAAAAGCATTTTGGTCCTTCATAAGTGAAATTAAACTGCCAGTTTACACTCAACCTTTGCATGGAAAATGTTAAAATTCACAGCAGATTTCCAGACGTCTGCTTCCCAACTGTTCTTAAAATCTAGGTCATTATATATAGGTGGCATCAGATATGTCTCCATGGAAGTCTCAGAATATTTTAAACAGCAAAATGGGTCAGCCTGCTTTAAAGCTTGTAACCATCTAACACAAGTTTTTGTATGTATACAGTCCAAGAAAGGTTAAATATCTCCCTTGACCCCTCATTGAATACGGATTTTTAACGTTCCATGTTCTCATAGCTCTGTAAGGCAGCATTTTCTAGATAACTTCCTCTGCTATTTCAATCTGTTGGATGTTTTTTGCCATCCAGTGTGAAATCTATGGCAATATAAATCCTATCTTGTTCCAGACCTTGGTC
Source organism: Eulacestoma nigropectus (assembly GCA_013397775.1). Lineage (NCBI taxonomy): Eukaryota > Metazoa > Chordata > Aves > Passeriformes > Eulacestoma > Eulacestoma nigropectus. The sequence continues at coordinate 925,203 of VZTE01001934.1, forward strand.
ATTCATTTCCACATGCTGTGACCTTGACTTCAGGCATTTTCCACAAGTTGAAAATTTGATGGGCCTCAGCTACTACTATTTCTTTGATTTTGTGATTATTATTGTCCTCATTATATTGCCCCAGACTGGGACTGAAACAGTGATTCCAAAAGGTGCCACACTCCCTGTGTGCAATTTTACACATGCTTGCAAACAATTTTCAGACTGGCAGGCAACACACATTACTCTAAGCCATGCAGAGCAGAGGTGTGGGGTAGTGCAGCGCTGGAGAAGGCTACTAGATGGATGCTGCTGGGAAGTAGCAAGGGGTTGATGGGACGAGATGGTCGCCAAGGCTGACAGTACCATCAGGAGGGAAGCACAAAGAACATCAGACCCATGTGGTTTCAGTGCAGAAGGATTGATGAATGAGTAAGACATTGCTGGGTGAGAAAAGCAGTCAATGCTCTGACTTGGACTTTCTAGAGGTAGAAGCTACTTTACCTGTTGAGCAAATGTTGGGGATCCTGCCATCACTGACAACAGATGTGTCAGCTTGGGAACTTTTATCCTGGTACCCTTGCCCTGGATCAGGTCCACTGCCTAGGGCCATACTCCAGTTACAGACAGGTCATGATTACACAGAAATAGAGCCATGGGGGCCCCTAACAGTCCAAAGGCAGAACTACAAGCCAAAATCCTGACACATTTTCCCACTGCCAGCCTGAGTGCCTGAGAAACCAGCTGAAAGCCAGGCCAGCGTGAGAAGGTCCTCACTAGCCTGAGTGAAATGCATGACATTTGGCAGCTCTATGGGGTATTGAAACCCATAAAAACATTCCCAGTGCTTTCAGAGGACAGCAGATCCTGCCTACAGGATCTGCTTTCCTTGCTTCAGGAACTCAGATAATATTACCACCTTCTGAACATTATTCCACTTGCATCTGAAAGTGTTTACTATTTTTTTCCTGAACTTTTTACATTCGTTGCTAGTCTTGATGTATTTTCCCACAACTGCCAAAGAATAAACTTGTCTCTTTTTTCATTTCTTTCCATTGCAGCCAATACAATCTCCTTTTGCCCATTGCAAATTCTGCCACCACTGAGCTCTTCTGGCATCATACTGGCTTGTGTTTTTAGGACAGAAGGGAAGAGGGTTTTGTGTGGTCATTTAATGCATGAGAAAACTCATTAATAGATTTTCTGGGTAACTGAAATGTTGTTTTTATCTACCGAATAGAGAGAGTCTAACGCTGCAAGCTTCCTCCTGATGCCCTGGCAGTCTCCTGCAATTCCAATTTGGTGTGACTGTTTCTTTGGAAAGGAAGAGTAGCTTGAACTCTGTGCTTATTCATTCTCATTGCTGGGGCTAATCAATGAAGCAATTGTAATTTTTTGGTAATGTGAGTGTCGCCATGTTTTAAGCTGACAGGAAACCCATCACTTGCACAATTGCTAGGCCACAAGGTGAAAATGAGAAGGAACCAGGACAGTGACTATGAGTACACAACTGAAGAAACTCACAGCCCACTTCTAAACAGTTGAAACAACCAGTTCCTTCACAGTGGGGCATTTGTAGCCTATTGCTGTGAAATTATGGTGATGTCAAGAGCAGATGATAATTACTTAAGCGAAGCTGTATAAAACAGCAATGGATAGACTGCTCAACCAGAGAGTTACAAAAACTTTGTGCAACTAACAAATATATTCATAAAAATAAATAGATGAACAATATTGTGTGCAAATTGAACCATTTGGAAACAACAAAGTGAAGAGGTCTGTGTGCACTGTCAGTGGCTCCTTGTATCCCTGGGGAACGGCACTCTCCTTCTTGGCCATGGCAATGCAGGGTTCCCTGACGATGCCTAGAAGCAATAGAGCCATCTACTGACTGACAAGGTTAACCACAGCATCTTTATGTGCTTCTCATTTAACTTGCCATTTCCATGCTAAAACTGTGGCCTGTGGAGAACTGGTTTTCAGCAGAAGCTAATTACTGAAGCACACAATTAATAGCTGATTAGCAACTTGCTGAGTCTCCCTATTACTCATCGCTTTGACATCTGGTTAGGTACCTGTGTGAATAAGCACTCCTAAGTATGTGCCATATATTTTCCCAAGCATGAGGTAGCATCACATCTCATGGTTGAGAAGCAAGGTTGGTGTTTGTTGAACACTGATTACTTTGTAGAAGGCAGAGAAGCGCTCTGGACATCAAGACAATGTTATTGCAGCAACTGGCAAAATAAGGGGATGGGAATCTTTGACTTGGGAATTATTGAGGATTGTGTTTAGGATTTAATTGTGTTTAGCTGTTGTGTCCTGATGCAGGTGTTTGAAAATGGAGCCTGACATGCAACACCCTGTGTGCTATGTGAGCTGAGGGCTCACATGTCCTGGGACCATGGAGTCTTGCAGGAAGTCCATGTCTTGCCAAAGACTCTCAGTAAAGCAAACAAACGAAGAACCTTTCAGGTTCATGCACCTTATAATGACAGGTGTGAAAACGGAATGAAAGTGCATGAAATACTGATTTTAAAGACCATTTGTGTTATGGTAACACCTAGGTCCTGAATAGATGTCAAGAAGCTCCCTCTTACCAACCTTCTGTTGGTTAATAATCATGTAAGGTTCAGCAGGAACAATGTCTGTGCCAGCAAATAGAAAATACCTGGCATACTTGCTGCACAAGTAGCTGGCCGAACAGTCCAAAAGGCACTCAGGAAAACTTAGTCAAACAGCAGACTGTCAATATAAAAAGTCTTGCATGTTTATGGAATGACTGTAGGGATCAAGGCTGGCGAGAGCAACAGACTCTGCCCAATAACCCTCCTGACAGCTTGTAGAACCTGGTCTTCACAAAAGGTGAATGAAGTCCCATGATCCCCCTTGGGTTTCGGAGGAGCTGTGTAACCTGCAGTGCTGCTGTGGAAGCTCTAAGTGCTCTCTTAGGCAGAAGGCTGATTACATACACACACAGGATTCCTACCCTTGCTAGAACTGGAGCATCCAGATTTACACGGCTAAGACTTCTCTTTGAAGTGTCACTATGAGGAAATTGTGTCTTTCTTCCTCTTGCAACCACTTCAGCATGGCTTGAATTAAATTATAACTAGGTTTAATCCCTATTGCTTACAAAATCTATAGGCTGAATTCACTCTTTGCAGTTTTTAGAAAAAACAAAAGCCAAGGCATCAAGAAGTGCGGGCAAAATACTCCTCCTAGGTTATTTCATTGTATCTCGCTATTGTAAATGAGACATGACTATAGATTCTCAGAACACAGAGTAAAGCTCCACATATATGAGCAACAAGTTTCTGAGACTTTAAACTGAGACTCAAGACTCTTCTTATGATACTGAAGAACTTGGCAAATCTTTCTTTAAATGAGAGTGTGATGTTTTGTGGACAGAGATAAATGTTACTATAAAATCTTTTAGCTGCAAGAACAGCATTTCTGACTGAGAAGGTTATATTTTTCAGAGTACAGATGTCAGGATGACACCTAAAAAGACAGACAAGAATAATGAAGTATTTGGAAAAAAAATACTTGGAAGCAAAACCTAAACCAGCTTATTATCACTCAAAAACAAATGACAGTGTCATCACAACTGACATGAGACAATGGCTCAGACATAACAAATTATAAATATAAAAAATATATGGATTTCCAGGACAATTGGACCTTGTTTCTGTAAATACCTATGCACTGAAATTGATACATGAAGTTTCCTGGGACTGCTCATGAGTAAAGTTATTAGTTAGAGTCTGTAAGTCTCCAGTCATGTACAATGACATTTGCAAACCTGTAAAACTAGAACACCAAAAATGATAAATTGTTCTGAAGAGCAATGGTTTCTTTTCTATGGACTGGATAAAACTTAGCAAGCATTTGGTCATTTTCGTTAGAAATAATAATAAGGCCTATGAAGACAAGAATGAGGAAATATAGATATTTTATAATCATTAGACTGGCAGTTTTTAAAGGTTTTCCTCTGCCCCTTCACAAAGGCACATTCTCAGCATTTCATGCTCTCCCGCCAATAACTGAATTTTGTGTGGCTATTTTCACCTGTGTAGCGCTGACACACAGGGTGTATGGCACAGGGGGAGAGAGAAATCCTGAGGGCATTGCTGCGAGGGATACTGCCAGGAGGTAATGGCTTCACCAGAGTTGCAAGCAGGGAGGAGCTGCCTTGCTAATTCCAAGCATTTTCGTCACTGAGCCCCTGGTGCCTTGTTCACATCCAGACAATTGCCACACTCCTAACTCTATTCCTTGTCCCACAGATGCCACTGGGAGAAGGTGCTGGGCCATGCCATGCATGCAGCATGGTGAAGAAGGCTTGGAACTGGCAGTGCTCTGCCCTTGTAATCCCCCTGCGTCATGTCCCGGGAGCTGGGGAGGCACTCAGCGGCAAACAGCACTGTAGTGGTTAGTGGAGGAGCAATTTCTTCTTTCATAAAAAGCCGGGTGTTCACTCACATATCTTAATTCTTTCCATGCATGTCCTTTCTTCCCCTCACCCCCTAAATTTTGTTGACACAGAAAACCAGGAATTTGGTCTCTTGTCTAGGATTTCTGGATAGCTAGCGACCTGAGTGGATGTGCAGTAGTGCAGATCAAGTGATGTCTGTCCTGATAACTGGCTACCCCACATACATAGATCAACTGTACTTGAAATGAATAAAAATCTGAGGTATCTGGAGCATGTCACACTTACTGTGCAGGTGCCAGTTATCTGAGCATATGCCAGGAGATGCCTGCATCCCTTTTTCTGCCTGTGTTGTCCTGAGCTGAAATTATAGATGCTGACAAAAACTTTACACAAGAGAAGATAAAACAATTTAAAAATATCTGACACAGCGCCTGTAATGTAAATCAGGAACCTATCAGGTTTCAGAGGAACTTCTCCTGTGACCATGAGATGTTCTTGCTATCATCAAGTCTCTTGTTTTTTTTCCTTAGGTTTTTAGCCCTGAACGCATTCAAAGAAAAAATAAGATTGTAGGAAGAAGTGATCTTTCCAGTGACAGTAAATTTTACATTGCCATTGACCCAGATGAGTCCTTTACAGCTTCCTGGAGGTGAAAAGGATGATACTCTTATTGGCAATGCTTCAACATAGCTTGTATGCTATAGAGAATGAAACAGGCACCTTTTCAGTCTGCACTTGGTCTGTTCTTAGCTGGGGGACAAGTTACTCCATTCCTACCATGAACTATGCCCTTCCCTAATCAAACGCTTCCTGATACTGCCCTCAAAACTGCGGCTTGGGAGTATCTTTAGATAGCAAGTTACACAGACTAATTATATGCTGTTGTAAAAAGAACTATGAAAAAAAGCGTCACACTTTGCTTCTTCTTCGTTTAATTAAGTATCGCTTTGTTCTCAGATTATGAGAGATCCTTTAGGGTTTATTGCTTCTATGGTTATGGACCCAGAACTGTGGGGCAGCATGATGTGATGCACAAAGAAGCCCCAGTTCCTGCAGACAATTATGCACCTCCCACATTTCATACGTGTCTGTAAAGCACAACCAGCTTGTTGCTTTTTCTACAGCCAGGCACCATGGAAAATAGTCTCTGCTCTAAAGGGCTTATAAACCTCAAAAGAAAATCGAGCAAGTAGCAGAGAACAAGGAAACATTTAAAGTGAGAAACACTATTTCAGGTCTCAGTGCCATTGTATCATACACTACCCTATCAGTGTCTTTGTGGGAGCTGACTGCAATTTCTTTCATGTGGGCAGACTGATAGGTCTCTTAATGTTAATGGAGCGTCATATGAGTAAAGAATGCTACTGATGGAAGCAGAAGTTGGATCACAGCACTGATCTCATCAGTAGCCTCTTGTGGGCAGTAAGGTCAAAGGCTTTTTGAAAGTTAAAAATCAATTATATCAGTAGACTTTCCTGTATTCACTGCTTTGCAAGAGATCTTTCTTCGTAGAAATACTGATTTGTCTCCAATTTTTCTTCATAGTGTCTTAGAATTATTTGAAATTTAAAAAGACAAGGAATTTGCTAAATGGAAATAGTATTTTTTACAAAAACAAATGCTCTTCTAAAAAAAACATCATGATGATAGCCAGTTTTGATAGATTTCCTATGGCCATTTTAACAATGGTCTAAATTAAGTATTTGAAATAATTTTTCTTTAGCATTCTGCAACAAAACAATTTGTTGACATTTTAGCAATGTTTTCATAATGTCTAAAATGGATGACAAATTATTGAAAATATAGGTCTAATTTGCTAGGAATAATTAATTAATAGCACACAAAAAAAATTCAAATAAAATATAAAAACAAAATAAGATGCTACATCTTCAAGTAAAAAGCCATTCTGTACAACCTTAGTCCACATCTGAGATCAAATCAGAGATCTGATCTGACACCATGTAACACAGAGGTCTAGTTCTTTTATACTGCAGTTTTACAGGAAAAGGAAGGGTCCATTCAAGTCCTGTTCCAGAAAGTTACTGCTCACCTAAAACTTTTCTATCCTTGCAGCTGTTTCACTGGCATGTTTATGTTAGATTTTCCTTGAAAACAATAAAATACCGGGACATTCTCTTACCTGTCTGTCTCTTTTGGAGTACCCGACATTTAAGAAGGAAAATGCATAGGTAACTGCTACTCCTCTTCAGTCATGGAGATGCCACTAGGACAAAAATGTCTGCAGATGAATCACATTTTCACTTAACCAGTTCAAGAAGTTATGCATTAGATATGTGTCTCCAGCTGGATCACCACTGCTAGTAGCATTGCACACAGTAAAAAGCGTGTTCAAGAATGGCCAGTAAAGCCATCTTCACATCCCTGTTAGAAACCGGATCTTGGTCTTGTAGGACTTTATTCCAGAAGTCACTGTTGAAACTGCATAGCCCAGCTGAATGCATTAGAAGCCCATTTCCATGTTGCCATATGTTCGCCAGCCACCCCTTGCAGACTCGTGGGGCCTTAAACTGTTGTTCTTTACATGATTTGCAAGTGAAAACAAGTAATTCTGTATTTCCCTCTCAGTCTGCTCCATTTGAATTCTCTGGTGGCTAGAAAGGAGAAAGATTATTAGCCTTCTTATCAGTGAGTATGTTTGTAAAATCTCTCTCTCTCTTAATAGCCCTGTACTTCTTGCAGCCTTCAGTAACACCCAACTGCTACCCCTTGTGACATTTGATGGAAATTGGCCACCGAGCTCAAAGGTTAAAGGGAGGATCAACTGGTACATATAGAAAACATAAGCATGTATGTCCAGAAAAAAAACCGAGAAGTCAATTATTATACTTAAAAACATATGCATTTCAGCTTGTTTGCTTACAGAAATAGCAGAAATATCACTGACAAATGGTATACTTCTTGTCAAAAGACAGGTAGTCAAACCTGTTTGTGTTGTTAATATGGCAACAAAAAGGCTTACCAACATTTTTCCTGCCGGAAATCCATTATGGAAATTCCTATAGTACTGTTGGGAATTGCAATATTTCTAGTACTGAGGAGATGATACACACTTCCAGAGTGACAAAACCCATGTGAACATGACCTTTCCCTTAGTTTTCTTAAGGAATAAACTACTCCAGCTGCATGTATACAACTGGAGGGAGCACAAACAGCATAAACCCACTCTTTCTTCCTCATCAATCAAGTTTTCCAAATCATTAACAGAAATATAAATTTTGTGATTTTTAAAGAAAAATCTTGGCAAGGACTGAAATACTGATTTTCTCAAAGTCATTTGTTCTGGAGAAGGAATGTGGGAATCCTTGAGATTTTTTCATGGTAAGGCAGAGTTTTAAAAAGTCTTGGAGAAAACTGATGTGTCTGAGCATAGAGATTCTCAAGTTCTTTCTGGTTGTCATCCCACATACAGGTCAGACATTTCACATGACCTCTACTGTTAGTATAAATAACAGAAGAGGCTGAATTTGTTAGTTGCAACTGAGCTTGTAACTCAGCTCACAACTGCTGTGATTTTACTTCATGTTACAGCGCCTAAGCTGTGCCCTGCTGGCTTCTGCAGAGGAATGAAAGAAAGAAATGATCCAAGTTTTTAGACTGTATACTACCTTATCAGGAGATAAATAAATTAATAAAAATATTCAAAAAACAGAGATGATATTTTACTGCCAATAACTTGAGATTTTAATCTATTCTAGCTTGATAAATGGGTATCAGTGTGGACTAGAATCACAGAATATCCTGAATTGGAAGAGACACACAAGGATCATCGAGTCCTACTCCTGGCCCTGCACAGGACACCCCAAGAATCACACCATGTGCCCGAGAGCATTGTCCAAACGCTTCTTGAACTCTGTCAGGCTCGGTGCTGTGACCACTTCCCTGGAGAGCCTGTTCCAGTGCCCAACTACCCTCTGGTGTTTGCCCAACCTAAACCTCCCCTGGCACAGCTTCAGGATGTTCCTTCAGGTCCTGTCACTGCTCACCACAGGGAAGAGACCAGTGCCTGCCCCTCCGCTTCCCCTTGTGAGGAAGCTGCTGACTGCAATGAGTCTCCCCTCAGTCTCCTCCAGGCTGAACAAGCCAAGTGACCTCAGCCACTCTCTGTATGAATTCCCCTGGAGACTGGTCACCATCTTCATGCCCCGCCCTTGGATACTCTCCAGGAACTTCATCATACATGTATCTTCTGTGCCTTAGTTAAGAGCCTAGAGATGCAGGATCTAGAGGCTATGAATTTTCCCATGGATAGTCTAGTGGCTGTATAAGAAGGCCCAACTCTCAAATCAGGTACCTGTTTTAGAGATTTCAAGAGTCAGAACATGATCCCTCAGTGTTTTACAACATTTTCAGGCATGAATTCCTTTACAAAAATGAAAAGTTTTGGCATTCTTAAAGATTTGCCACAATTTTTCCTCTGAACTACAGAGATGTCACAGACGATACAAATATGCAAAAAGATTGCTGTGGCTGTGTCAAGGTATGTCAAGCCAGACAAGTATTAAGCATAACAACATAATTTCTTGCATGTTAAAATAGCAAATGGACTCTTGGTGGGATATGACACCTCACAATGTATATTCATAAGGCATTTATGCCCCCATGGCAGGGGTTTGGAATGATCTTTGAGGTCTCTTCCAACCCAAATCATTCTATAATTCTATGAGTCTGATTTTCTGGAACATAAATTAATGCTGAACCATTTTTACAAGGTTTTAAGTTTTAGTCCTAAAATGAGACTGTTGCAAGTGTCATGGTGCCCCCTGAGGGCCTGTGCACAGCACAGGGACCTGCCCACAGAGCTGGCACAAGATGCAGCTTCTAAAACGCCACCACAGAAGAGATCTTACTGTTCTCAGGTTCTAACTCAGGAGATTTCTCGGTCATCCCAAGTCTGAAATTTTGTATAGTAGCTAAAATGTGCGCTATAGAGATACTGTGTGTATTTATAGACCACCAAATTGTCAAGCAAAAAAATTGCAACCACCCTGAAAGAAAAGTTCTATGGACTATTTGCCTTGATTTTTGCATATTAATCCTTCCAAATGCTCATGATCAGCTGGCTGATCCATTTTGGTTCATTGCCTTATGTATAAATATTTGCCTAGTGTTTGGAAATTCTAGTTTATTCTTGGAAATTCCCAGGAATTCCAAGTAACATGCTATGGTAGTGCCAGCATGTTCAGAATTTCAGGAGCAAACAATTGTTCTTATATAACAAGGGAGGGAACTGGGAAACTGGAATGAGCATGTCAAATGTTGTAGCTGAAGGTGCTGTTGAGTACCAGTTGTCCACATTTACAATTTGATAAGCCATCTCAAAGACAACAGGTGCTGTAGGAACACACCTGAGGTCTCATGCTCCATCTCAAACATGAGGTTTGTAAAGGCGTGGTTGTAGAGGAAGGTAATTTAAAGTCAATAAACATAAAAATAAGGACTGTTTCCTGTGCTTTTGCAAATTCTAACATTAGCTGTTGTCTGCATTCCGGTTTTATTTAAAAGGAAGAATTAGGTCCTGGGGGCTAATGATACTCCTTCAGGCTTTTCTTTTTATCTTTCCCATCAGAAGCTGGAGTTCCTTATGGTCCTCTCTTTATTAGCAAACTTCTCCATGCCTCACTCCAGCTTAATTAAAGGTCTGATTCTTTGGCATTAAAGGGACACTATCTACTGGAAAAATCAAACCTGTCTGAAACTCTTGTGCCTTCTGTAGTTACATACAGTGTTTGATGACAGAAGGGAATAGAAGGAAACATTGTTTTTTTGTTCAAGAGACAATTTGGATGTTTATAAGCATTTTTTTATTTTTATCAAGTTAATGAGGCCAACTTTTATTGTAGAGATTTAGCAGAAGTATTATGAACTGAACTTCTCCCTTATTCATTGTCATTTTATCCATCCGCCTTGATGGTTATCCTTTAAATTATTTTCTTCCCCAGCAACTGAATAATCACATTGATCATTAAAAGTTTGCAGTGCTAACCTGAAAATTCAGAAACTTATTTTATGGTTTTAGATAGAATTATTGAGCAACATAAGGGTTTCATATTGAGACAAGTATTATTTAATATTTCCATTAATGATAGAAACAAAGGGATTGAGTGCACTCTCAGCAAATGTGCAGATGACACCAAGCTGAGTGATGCCAGGATGCCATCCAGAGGGACCTGGACAAGCTCAAGAAGTGGGCCCATGGGAATCTAATGAGATTTAATAAGACCAAGTGCAAGGTGCTACTCCTGAGTTGAGACAACCCTCGATATCAACACAAGCCAGGGGATGAACAGATAAAGAACAGCCTGGGGGAGAAGGACTTTGGGGTGCTGGTGGATGAGAGGCTGGACACGACCCAGCCATGTGCACTCACAGCCCAGAAAGCCAAACGTGTCCCGGGCTGCATCCAAAGCAGCTTGGGCAGCAGGGCCAGGGAAGGGATTCTGCTCCTCTGCTCTACTCTGGTGAGACCCTCCCTGGAGAGCTGCATCCCGCTCTGGGGTCCCAGCACAGGAAGGACATCAACCTGTTGGAGAGAGTCCAGAGGAGGCCACCAAGACAATCAGAGGGATGGAGCACATCTCCTAGAAAGAAAGGCTGAGAATGGGGTTTATTCAGCCTGGAAAAGAGAAGGCTTTGTGGTGACCTAATTGCAGCCTTCCAGTACCTGAAGGGAACTTAGAAGAAAGATGGACTATTTACAAGGGCATGTAGTGACAGGGCAAGGGGGAATGGATTCAAACGGAAAGAGAGTAGGTTTATATTAAGTATTAGGAAGAAAATCTTTACTGTGAAGGTGGTGATGCACTGGCACAGGCTGCCCAGGAAAGCTGTGGATGCCACATCCTGGGCAGCGCTCAAGGCCAGGCTGGATGGGGCTCTGAGCGACCTGGTCCTACTGCAAGATGTCCCTGCCCATGTCAGGCGGTTGGAACCAGATGATCTTAAAGGTCCCTTCCAACCCAAACCATTCTGTGATTTTGTGATTATTTGTGATTCAGTGACCTCCATTCTGGTTATAAAATGACATTTCCTGACCTCACAAGGATATTTGGGATAACTACACTGCGGCATTCCCACGCAACGGTGACGGAGGCGAGAGACAAGCAGCAAAGCTTTAATTCCCATGCTAAGAAGCATTTAAGCTTTTCAGGCGTTGAGACCTTCTTGTGAATGAACACACCCACCGGAGCAGCCGGCGAACACCCACACTTCGTACCACGGCCGCCGCCCACGGCCACAACCGCGGCGGCACCACACAGCGCCCCCGCCCGCCATTGCGTCACGCGCGGCCCGCCCGGCCCGCGGGCGCCCCCCGGTGCCGCTCGGCGGGAGAGGAGCGGGGCGGGGGCAGCGGCGCCGCCGCTTCCGGCCTCCATTTTACGCGGCGGCGGCGGCCGGAGGCCGAGGGGCTCGGTTTGGGTGGGTGCGTTCCGGGTGCCGCGCTGTTCTTTCTGCCATCGCGGGCGTGGGGGACGAGGGTGCGATCTCCCGTGGCTGCGGTTCCTGGAGCGCCAGCACGGGGATGGGCTCCCCCAGCTCCCCCGGGAAGTTTACCCCTGGCCGCTGAACCCGCCCGGAGCCCCCCCAAAGGTTCGAGCGGCGTCGTGTGCCTGGGGAGGAGGAGAGCGGGGCAGGGCCGGCCGGCCCCGCGGGCAGCATGGACCAGAGCGTGGTGGAGCACCCGGTGACCCTCATCATCAAGGCCCCCAACCAGAAATACACCGACCAGACCATCAGCTGCTTTCTGGAGTGGACTGTGGGCAAGCTGAAGTCCCACCTCTCCAAGGTGTACCCCAGTAAGCCGGTGAGTTGTTGGCCAGCCCTTTTGCCTCGCCTTATCGGTAAGGCTGGCACTGCGGCGACTTGGGGACAAGCGGTCAAGACTTCCCGTAAACCCTGCAAAATAAACAAACAAGAGCCCTGCTGCCGAAGAGTGAGCTGCATGAAGGCGATGGCCGTCCCTCTGCTTTCAGGGAAGTTGGCAGTGTAACAAATATGAAGCCGCTCTTTTACATCGTGCGAGAATATCGCAGTGTAGCATCCTGAAAGGCGATATCGCTAAAGATGCTTACTAATGCTTCACTTAGCTTTTTTGGGAAACTGAGATTTAGGTATCTCAGTTAACTGAATTTGAGACTAGTGTTTGTAAATCTAAGAGCTCTGGCTAAGAGTTCTGTCTGTTCTAAAGTATAAGCGGTATTCTTAAGGTTAGCACGATCTAAGGAATTCACTCAAGTGTGGAGCAGATAGATGTTTATTCATAATATTGTTTGAAACAATGTAGTTGAACAACCTCCAAAATTATTTCCTCTTTGAAAAGCCATTTTTCTTGAGATTGTGCTGAAAATTCTGCTGTCAGCTGTTATACAAACTTGTATGACAGCTGTGACTATATTTTGAAACCTAATATGTATAGCTTTTTTTTCTTCCTGAGGGAAATACCTTTCATTTCTGAATTCCTCTAAGTTCTAAATTTGGCAATTAATAAGAGGACATGAAAAAAGCATAGGCAGTAATTGATAGTACTGTATGTACAGTCATGCAGAATGATATATTTAAAAATTTGTTCCAGAGAACTGTATGAGAGCTGCAGCAGCATGTGGGGCCTACAGCGAGGCTTTAGAAAACATCAGAAGAAGGTGGCATTTATGTTGTAAATTATTTTTCACCTAGTTCAATAGAATTGCTGTCATTGTTGATTTTTTGACAGAGGAAAGTTAATTAGTAGCTTTGTCTCAAAAAGGGTTTCTGCCTTTTGGAGAAAGAAGAAAAGCAGCCAACAACTTGGGCTGTGTCACTGGTACATTGACATCTGTTAAACAGTTTTGAGAGTTTGTGGATGTAGTTATTGCTGTGAGTAATTCTCTGCTGAAAGAGCCTATATGCTGTGAAAAACAAAAATATGACTCCAGCTGATTGCTGCTTCATCCTCCTCACTAGAATCTCCTCCAGTGACGAGTTTGTGTTTAAACACTAGTTTTCTGACTCATCCTATGAATGATCCTGCTAAACCGAGCTCCTGCAAGGAAAGAGCCTTAATGAACAGGTTTTCATGTTGCACTGCAGGCTTTAAACAGTAGTATAGTGTTAAAATTTCAGTTTCCTGAAACATCTTTGTTCTGTTGAAAGTAGATTCCTCAACATGCCTCTCAGTATTAAATAGCTAGTTCAGCATTCCCAAATTTGTTCTGGGTTTAAGGAATGGGGAGTTTCTTTAATGAAAATTATCTCAGTAATTCCAGTTTAATTTGGATTTACTGCACTTGCAGTTAAACTAATAACACAGTATTTTTATTTCATAGGACCTTTCAAATTAAAGTAATAACATGGGAGAGGAGAAAGGTGTTTAATAGGGTGGCTCCTGTGTATAGTAAAATCAGAAAGTGTATTTTTGGCTTGATATATTTTTGATGTTGAGTGCTACTGCTTTTTCCAAATATGTGTGAGTCTTTTTGCTTTTAGGAGTTCCCCTCCCCCTCCCCTTTTTTTTTTTTTCCTTTTAAACCAGATCAGTGTTAAAAACCTGTTAAAATTTCTCTGTTCCCTCAATATGATAGGTCCTGGAAATAACGTCTATTACAGGGCTGTTTTAAGGTGGTGGGAATACACCAGAACACAGAGACTCTGTAAAGGCCTTGCAGTGTTCTTGAAGTTAAATAGAAATTGGTTGCTGTCACTGCTGTTCATAGTATTTCAAGTTTTCTGTGTGACTTGAACCTCATTCTTGTATGTGCATCTGTAAATTAGTTTGTAAACTGATGGTAACTGTAAGTGTCCTAATTAAACTTACAATTTTTTAGGAGTATGTCTTCAGAAAGTGAGGTGGTTAGAATAGGCAAATGAGAAGTTAGGTCTTGAGGCAGTGTTGTTTGTGATTTTTCGGGATTAATTTGTGTAAATGACTTGCCTAAATACATACAAATTTCAAATACAGGCAGATGTAAATTAGTTTAGTTGTTATTAAAGTTGATATACTTTCCAAAGTAAGTACTTGAATAAGCTGAATAGGTTCAAAAGGGTGTTCAATTAATTTATGAGTCTTTACTAAGATTCACATTTGTCAATACTTTTGCTCCCTGACTTGACCAGTTTTCACAGATAGAGTACTGCAGATATGGTGTCCCTAAATGAAATACTTACATAAAATAACGGAAGGCTGTTGTAAAATCAGCCTGTGTGTCTCAGTCTGGCAGATCCTACCTTCAGTGTATTACCTGCTGCATTGATTATACCCATAAACAGTAATTTAAAACTGCTATTTCTCATTTCCTGTAGTACCTGTCATCTAGCGTTTGCCTACAGTTCTAACCACATGTGGTTGTGTGGATTTTTATTTCCTATAGAAGAATGGGAGAGAGGCTTAGTGATCTAAAATAATACCTGTCTGGTAGCTGCAACAGTATAGCTCAGAGATTGCCTGTGTTCCTACAGGACATTGCTCCACTATCTTACGTTTGGTGTTTGGTCATGTGCTGGGCATAGCTAATTTGGACTAAGCATTGCAAAAGAAGTCTTGCCTGGAAAAATGGAGATAAAAAACCAAACCAGTAGCTCTGGAGTTCTTAGTTTTGAATACATACCTTTTGGATTTTGATCTGCAAACTGTCTCCCATCTCATTCTAAACTTTAGGTTCTAGAATAATTTTTTTGATGCCACATGCTTGCTTCTGAAAATGAGACTACTCCAATTATGTGGTTTGAGGTGTTTTTCCATCACAGTTCAATGTTTCAGCTAGCAATGAGCATGCTGTTCCTTGAAGCAGAAGGTGTAATAGTGAAATTTCCACTGGCAGAGGATAAGTTAAATGCCTTTTCCATTTATTTTGGCATATATATGAGCTACTGTGTTTCCACATTTATTACCTTTTCTTCCATCTGCATTTAAAAAAACCCCAACAAGCCCATTTCAGAATTACAGCCTTTCACCGTGAGAACTGCGAAGTGATAATCCTTTAGTTCTCAGGTAGGTGTTTAATTTATGAAGGGAGGAGTATGGGGTTTAAGGCCTCATCTTCCCCATCAAAGTCTCTGGCTTAATATGATTAACAGTACTCAACGTATGTTTAACCTTTTCTTTTGTGGTTTTGTAGGGAGCTGAAACGCGTTGCTGAAGGCCATGTAGTCAGCTTTGAGGGGTCGTTTTAAACTTGCAGTTTCACCTCTGTAAAGTATTCTTATTTAAAAGTTACTCGTATCATGTTTGAGAAGATACTTAATTAGAGGGGGTGGAAGAGGGACTGGTTCATGAGGTACTGAAGAGAAGAATTGAAAGTGACCATATAGAAAGCTCCATTACGAGTGAGATGGGCAAAACAACACTCTAGTGCTATGCTGGATGATGATTTAAAGATTTGGAGTTTGAGGGGTTTTTTGCTGTTGTCCTTTGCTTGTTTTAAGTGCTTATCTGTTCTTATTAATCTCCAGATAATCTGTCTCAGGACCCAGAAACAAGGATTGTTAAGATTTTTCTTTTGACTGCACTAGTCAATCTAAAGCAACAAGTTTCCAATTTACAGGAAATTAAAGTTTTCTTTAATCTTGATGCTGAAATTCTAATTTTTCTAAGAAGGCATTTCCCAAATACAAACTGCAAGCTTGCCTTCTGCTAGCAGCCTGTTCCTGCTTGAAGGGAGCAACAAAATGGTATAGCTCAAAAGAAGTTACTGACATGAGTCAGGTGTTTCTTTTTGTTGTTTTAAATGTAAGTAGAAATCATACATCATTGTTGTTGAATGTATTTTATCGATTTGAGCCACAAGTAATTAGTTCCCCGTGTTGTGAGACTTACGAAAATAGTATCCTATGTCACTAATTAAAAATACAGAAAAGCGCAGAAGAATAGAGAAGATTACTCTTAAACAGTTCTGCACAGTATGTGGCAGATACTGTGGCAGGTTTTTATTTTTTAAAAAACATGTATTTAGTCATGAATGGCTAGTATGGCTTTGGGAAAAAAGTTAAGGCTTCAGATTTACTGAATACTTAGTAGAATTATTTGCTTTGAGTATCTCTGCTTTGTTCTAGTGATATGACCATTTTTTTTCCAGGTTAAAAAAAAAAAAAAAAGAAAAACAACATTTCTGTAACATTTCTATATTCTGCTAAGTTATTTGGGATCTGTAGAATACTGTTGCAAGAAAAAAAAAAGTCAAAACTTCTTTGAAAGCTTTTTCTGATCACAGAGGTCTGAGTCTCAGTTATTTGTCTTAGTATTAGCATGAACAAGGCTGCAGAGTGGGCAGCAGAAGGCTGGAATAGGAGGAGGAGAGGTGTAAGACTTGCTGTTTGCATGATGGGGAAATTCTTCAAATAGTTCATGCATGTCTGTTCCACTGATGTTAGGCTAGATTTCTTCATTTAGCATTTGCTTATGTTAGTGCTCACTTTCAAGTGATAAATGCTATTGAATTAATTTAGGGTGCAAGCAGTAGTTAAACGGAACTGGTGTGGCCATTGGATTGTCTTTAAAATTCTTTCAAAATTGTGAATATTTGAGAGCTTTTTTTTTTTAAAGGGAGCTATATATTCACATAGTTACAGCATATTAGTGACTATTTACCACTTTTTTGACAGCATAAACTAAATTGAGTGGGGTTGATATTTTTCTTTATTTTGTTTGACTGAGTAAGCTCCTTGCTTTAGCATGCTGGACATCTTACTGGAGATAGGTACCTCAAATAGTTTCCTTTAAAATAATTTTGTTGTTATTTCTATTGTGTAAAATAGTCCAAAGTTAGTATCATGTGAATAGTATATAATTTGTTAAAAAATACCATATCTTTGTTTGCAATACTAGATTATTTTAAACTGTGAAACTGTAAGAATATGGAAAAAAGCTTACCCAGGTTGGAAGGCTACCTTAAAAAATGCTTTTGCTGCTTCTTGCTTTTTAATGCTTTCCTCCTTGTTTTTTCTAATGATGTTGTTTCTGGTTTTGGTTTTTTTTCTGCAGGGGGTCTGAGGGTAGGGGCAAGGACTAATAACAGAAAATTCTTATTGAAAACGTTTGAAATTTGTGCTCTTTTACATATTTTAATTGGCCTTCCATCATTCTACTAACTTTCTTTGCCCCAGCTACTTCTCCATCTATATTTTCAGAAAGTGCCTGGGACCAGGAGCAGGGTAAAAAACAAATGACTAAAAGACAGGAATTTTTGAATGTACTGGAAAGTTTTCTTAACAAGCATTTACCCTTAAGTGTTGTTAATTGTTATGGCATTCTTGCTGAGTGCTTAATAGTAGAGTTCTTTTTCAGAAGTAATTTGTGAGTTGAACTTGTGAAGCCTCTGGGATGTTTTTAAGTCTGTCTGTTGGTGGTTGGACTTATAAGGAGTTTTCTCATCTGCAGATGTTATCTCCAGCTGTATACCTGTACAGCAGGAAAAAAGCTAAATTCCTTTCTTTGTCCCATCTCCTAGTCTACAAAGGATCAGAGACTGGTGTATTCTGGCAGACTGCTTCCTGATCATCTGCAGCTGAAAGATGTTCTCAGAAAAGTAAGCTTTATATCAACACCATACAATGTTTGATCAAACCCCCTTTTTGGGAAATAGGAATTTAGATTTGTGTTCTTTACCTTCGAATTCTTGTATTGAGAGATGTAACCATATAATGTTCATGTGTTCTAGAAAATGTATTTTCAAGCATGCCTTGTGTCTAGGATTATGATACTTATGGATTGAGGCACGTTTCCAGTTGGTGGGAGAGCAAGTAGGCTGTGTTAAGTCCCAAGCAAGTGATCTGTTGTGTGTCATAGAATCGTGGAATGATTTGAGTTGAAAGGGACCTTATAGATCATCTAGATCCAACCCTCCTGCTTGGACAGGGGCACCTTCCACTAGACCAGGTTGCTTAGAGCTCCATCCAGCTTAGCCTTGACTTCTTTGGACAGTTACCACTGTCACATAAATGGAATAATACAACATATTTGTGTTGATTTGGGGCATTGTTTAAATTCTCATTGAGGCTTAAATCCAGAACTTACATTAAAAATGGCACTTGTGCAAGTGGACAAAGAGTAATATATTTAATACTCAAAACCAGAGTTCTAAATTCCTGAACAATTTCCTGGGAAGTATGTTTGTTGTCTTGTTTTTGATTTGTCAGCTATTAACCATTCCTGATGATGTTTGAAACTTCATTGGTTCTTGCTCTTTTAATTTCTTACTTTTTTTATTCTCTTGGTTCCTGTTGGAACAAATAATTCTGTTAATCTAATTTTGGATTCTTCAGTCAGCATTTAAATCCCAATCCTGAATATGCATGACATCTCATGCAGGAAATCTTGGAGAACATGCACTTGGTTTTCAAACTGGTTCAAATAGTTTGGATTGATGATACCAAGTAGTACGGACTTCATTAAGTTAGTAAAGTTCTTAAAAATGTATAGAACAAGGTGTTTGGGGTAGATTATAAAGAACTTCTGTTTCAATTTTGATGGTGACAGAAAACATGATGCATTGTGTTGAGCAGTCTAAATTCTTTGTAAACAGCTCAGGGTGAATCAGTAGCTGTTATTGGGGAAATACCGTAGGTCCTTGCAGTTTTTAATCCTATGTAATAGATGAACTCTGTAATACAGTACCTGGCTGTTGTTAATGATACTTTTTTGTAATGTATTGAGGTAAAAATCAATGTACAGGCTGTAAGAGTGGATGGGTCACATTTACCAACTTCCTGTGGAGAAAAGTCTCCAAATGTGGATGGGGCTTTAGTGAAAGTGGGCAACTGAACTTCAGAATTCCTAATATTATCTGAGGACTTACCAAATCACTCAACGTAGCTTTGTGGTACTTGCTCCTTGGTACTGACCAGTGTCATTTCACTGATACAAGATGCCTCGAGGCTGGAAGTTGTGGCACTCTTCTAGCACAGTGATATCCAGCACATTACTTATGAATAGAAGTATGTTACAATGAATTGTCACATTTAATAAAGCTGTGTGCTGTAGGCTTACCACTGATATGTCTGGCTTCCCTTGCCTTTCCCAGGGGCATAAATTCTTATCTAGGAAGACGTGATTAGTTAGGTTAAAGGCTTTTGACACGGTCCAAGTTTTAATCACCTGTGTTCAGTGCTTTCTGATCCTTGCTATGACTGACTGGTAAGAAATTACTCTTAATGTAGCAGTGAGGCTGTGCTTGGGGCTAGGAACCAGTACTCGGGGAGAAGCTTAAATGACTCAGAGTGCGCGTTGGCTATGCTAGCAGTAATGCACAGTGGTGCATAAAAGCATTTATCTAGTTTTCTCTGTTCCTAAGGATCAAAACCTTAAAAATGGTTAAATGGCTGTTATAGCATGTTTATATATAGTTTAAAAAAACCCCTCCAAATGCAGCATTTCTGAATGTCATCTCGCTAAAAAATGGCAGCTTGCCTGCACCATGCTGATTTCAGAAGAGGATAGAGGGATGTTTTTGTTCCTCCTCTTGTTTAAAATTTCGTTACTGAGGAAGGTGTAGTGTGCCATTTAAATATGCAGCCATAGCTGTTCTGTTGCTATGGCCGTGTAAGGGGGTGTTTCAGTTTGGTACAGTGAAATGGCTTCAGATTGAAGTTACGGCCTCCAGATTGGGGGTGAGTGTGTTCCTGCAGAATGGCCTTGCTACATGGCTTCAAGTGGTGGCAGGCATTTGCTTCCTCTCTTTCAAATACTTAGGAATACTCAAGCCCCACCTAGCACTTTGAATAGCATTCCCTGAGCATGGAGTATCTGCAGAGGCCCTTCAGTTGAGTGTCTGCAGGTTAGGCTTGAGCCAAGCTTAGACAGGAGGAAGGTGAATGCACAAGGAAGGCTGGCACATTGTTCCTATCTTGGTCTGCTTGTGGAATTCCAGTGCCTACATTTTTCATGTACCCTGATGTCTCTATTGAATAACACTCTTCATAGATCTCAGTGCAAATGTAAGCATTCCTAACTTTAGGGAAACTGAGCCCTGTGAAAGGTTTGAGATTTTTCCAAAATGAAAGTTAAAGCTTGTTACACACTTGCTCATGCTTCTCCTGGGATTCTTTCATTGGTTCTGCAGTTTTAGGGAAAACTAGGATAAAGTCAATGTTCCATATGTTATTGTGGACAGCTTCTAAGAAGACATTAGTTGTGAAATCGTAGGATTCTTTTGTGCTAGACTCAAGTGTTGCTTTATGGTCTCTCTGTTTTGTATAATGTTTCTTTAGCATTTACAGCTTTGAAAGTGAATTTTTAAAGACTATTTTTACTCGTAAGTTTCTCCAGTATTGTTGCTTTAGCTCTTCAATTTCTTTAATTTTTAGCAAGATGAATATCATATGGTTCATCTGGTTTGTACATCTCGGACACCCCCAAGTTCTCCAAAACCCAGCACCAGTAGAGAAGGTCACGGAGCTTCAACCTCCAGCAGTAGCTCAGTGAGTTTTTTCATACACAGGACATGAATTCCTTCTATGCTAAGGAAACTTGCCATTAATTTCTCTTCTAACTTTTTATATTTGTCTGTAAAATAGTGTGTTGAAAGTAGAGCATGCCATATGAATTTGTGCAATTAGACTTGATTATTTAAGGGTGGCATTTTATTTAAACAAAGATGACCTTTTTTCAAATTGTAATACAGTTATGTTTATTAAATGATGAAGCACTACTTTTTCTTAGCTATTCTTTCTTTTTAACATTGTATTGACAAGTACACTTTCCTTTCTTTCGATAGCCCTGTATCTTTGGCAGAAACTGAACAGTGTATTCAGAACTTTAAAAAAACTAAGTTGAGATTTGTTTTGTGAAAATTTAAGAAAGACCAGTCAAAATATTGCTGTTGTCATGAGATACAGGTGGAACTTGGCCAGGGTTTTTTCTGTTTGACAGGAATTGGCCGGTATTTATGTGTGAACTTCAAGGTAGTCATAGCGTCTGTAAGACAGTGAAAAGTAGGAAGTGTTCCTAACACTTTTATTAGTTACACTATTTGCAGAGCACGTTTGGTTACGGTGTTCTGAGCCTTCATAGGGCCTGTGTCAGACTACTGTGTGACAGTCAGAAACATGAGCAGTTTAAGCGGTGGTAGAGGGGGGACTGTGGCTACAACATCTTTTCAAAAGCTGTATTTGTATCTCTGTTTGCAAGCAGGGCACAGGTGACCTCCTTGGCCAGTGTTTTATTGCTGTGTACATCAGTTTTAAATGTTGTATTTGGATGACTGTATTAATGACTGCTTAAAGCACACAGTATGCCAAGTGCTAAGTTCATAATACTTTAGAGGAAACAGCCTTAACCCAAAGTTTGAATGGCCTTTGTCCTTCTATTTGTTTTTTATTTTTATCCTCCCCCCCACTGTCTAGTGGTAACTTTTTCTTGTTTTCTTTGTAGGGCAAATGTGATATGGATGTCTTAAGTAATTGCACCTCCTCACTTCCTGAGTTGTCAAAGAGGATTTTCTATTGAGTAAACACTACAGTAGCTCTTAGCAACAGGATTTGGGGATTTATTACAACTGAAATAATGCATCTCAATGGCCCCATTGTAATCTTGTTATGGTGAAAGACTGTTTAGAAGCCAGGTATCGAAGGTCTGACGCTAGTTTCAGGTGTGTTTTGGGAGCCTAAGTAGTTCCTAGCTGTTTCCCTATTCCCATTGATAGCCCCCTTCCAGCCGTGAGCACAACAATTTGGATTGGGCAGCTGGCACAGTGAAGAGGGTGAAGAGGATGAAGAGTAGAAGGGGTAACTAAAGATATTAAAAAGGATTGGTATATTTAAGCCACTGCAGGCAGTGTTGTCTCTGAAGATAGTCTTATCATGAGGTTTTAGTTCTCTTAATGATAGCCACTAATTCTATCTGTTAATCACAGAGTTTTCATTCCTGCTAAATATTCTTTCAATTAAGTTTTACTTTGCTTCAGCTTTTTGAAACTATAATTCCCAGTGACTTGTGGTTTTCTATGGAAACTATCAAGTGTTGAGTCTTTCTGAAAAGTTCTTTCTTTTTTTTCCCCTGCATGCACCTGAGTGCAATTTTGAATTTGTTTTTACTAAGGCTTGCCAGAACCGATAAAACCACAGAAGACTTACCCAGTGTTTACATTCTTAATAAAATTGTGACAAAACATTAAAGCAAGTAGTTTTTTTAAGACACAGTAGTAAATCTTAAAACTGTGGCAAGAGATCCACAACCTTGATTTTATTTATTTTTAAGAATTTAGACCGTTCGGGATCAACTGCTGCCTCACCCACAAACCAAGAAGCTTCTACGTCTTTGAACACTAGTGCAGATGGAGTGAGGCATCGTAATCTTCCACAAGCACACAGCAATCCCACACCAAGCCACCAGTTCCCTTATTTAATGCAAGGGTAAGTGAGACTGGACCAATCCTTACTCTTTGATACTGTTTAAAGCGCTTTAAATGTTCAGTTGCAATTATGTTTCTTTCACAGTCTGGAAAATGATTTGGCTAGTTCACCTTGAAGCATAAGTCACATTAGAAAAGTCTTCACATGAAGATTAGTGTTTTTAGCCAGAAGTCAGTCAAAGAGAAAGGGCTCTTGGTGTAATGTAAATTAATTCCAGAAGCAATTTGTTATGTGTCGTGTAAATGACTAATCTAAGAAGTTTTAATATTTTTCTAATTAGCTTTTTGCATAGACATACTCTGAGTGAGTTTTGTCAAGTGTGTTGAACTGAATAGGCTGTGGACTTCAAAAAGGCAACAGAACCATTATTCAGTCTTTGGTGTCAGTTTGGGAGACATTGCTGTCTTGGAAAGAAAGAATAACTTAAAGGTAGATGAAAAATACTAAGTCTGTGACTTGCTATGTAATGTGGATTGAGAGGAGTGGATCTGTAGACTGAAAGAAGTGCTGAGAATCTGGCATCACTGTACGTATTTCAGGGGTTTCGGTCTTACTTGGACTATCTCTAGCTTGGTTACCTGGAACGGGGTCCTGCTTGTGGCTAAAGGTGCATTACCAGTGCACCCAAATCACATATTTCAATTTTGTGTAATCCAAAAGGAATCCAGATGGTGATCCAAGAGCATTCTGTAGTGCAAACAGAACGGTAGTAAGAGGAAGTTACTGGAGGTTTCCAGGAGTGCGTTCCTAATCTGAACAGAAATGCCAAAATAAATGAACCCTAAATAATCCTAGGCGGTTTTTTTTTTTTTTTGGAAAGTATTTTGATGGAATGCTGTCTGTACTTACAGTAGATTTTTGTGGACTGCTAGGTAGTGGCTCTTCTCAGCTCCAAATAGTCTGGACCCAGTGCCTGCTGGAGTCTGCTTGCTTCTTTAAAAAACCTTTTTAATGCTTCAGTAATCTTTTCAGATGCATCTGCTTTTGCTTTTGGACACTCCTGCTTGTATTCCAGCAGTAAGAAATGTCCTTTGTTTTTTTAGTTGTCTCTTAAACATCATTTGGGGCAATGGGATCTAGCTTTAATGTAATTTATATGCGGATCAAGACCTGTTAGGAACGTGAAGATTCATAGCTGAAACTGGCGTTACTTTGTTGATTTTTCTTATATTTTCATGGCCAAAGACTTTTTATTCTAGCTGCATGATGAACTGTAAGCACTACTGATTGGGAAGGATCTCCGAGTATTTGAAAATTTGTGTGAGGGTCAGTTTCCTTGGGCATTTTGCAATACTTGAGTGATTTGTAGAAATAATTAATGTGAACGTTAGATGATTAAATTACGATTTTAATGTTTTTTCAGTTCTTGGCTTAAAGTTGCGATATGAGACTTGAACGTACTTTGGGAAAACGGCGTTTAGTTCAGATTGTTGAAGTATTACGGGGAAAAAAATTCAACTTTTCTTGCTTTTGAGCTTTTGCAAATGCTGTTTTCAAAGAATCGGAGCTTGAGATGGGACTGGGCAAGTAGTTTATGTATCTACCAAGTTAGTCTTTAGCTGTGGGGAGCAAGCACAGCATTGTCTGCTCCTGTGGACTTCATTGGGGATCAGGGCCTCTGCTGTGCTGCACAGGTACAAACAGAACAGATGGGCGCAGCCCTGACAGGGTTTGCATTTCAGATTGGAGAGTACTTGGAAGCAGTAAACAGACAGGAAACATCAAGGCAGTGAAATCATTTGTCAAGCGTGGGTGGCCCACCTAGTGAAATGTTTTCATATTGTGTACGCAGTAATGTTTGAAAGCAAATAACAAAATGACGTACTGACAGCATGCAATATATCCTAGTACCTAAATACCTTGCTGCATCACTCACCTTTGCTCACTGTATTATCTTCGAAGTAGCAAATAGCATAGCAGAGGATACTGAAATATCACCTGAAGTTGATATGCCTAGCTCGTACGAGATGAACCATAAATGAGATGTTTGTGGGTCAAGGTTAAACAAATGCGGTTATTGTTAATCAGGCAGGTAACAGAGAATGAGCTTTTAAGTCCGAATAAAATGTCTTGTTTTTTTCACTGGTGGTGAGCAGTACCTTCATGATAACCTTACCCTCAAATTCAGTGCTGGTTAGTTCATATGGATGTCTTCCGTGGTCCAAAAGAAGTAATTTTGAGCTTTTTTGCCATCCTGAGGAGCACTATGTATCTTTCCAGAATATTCTGAAGCTACCTCTACATTGTGAACTGTTTTCTGGCTTATCCAACTGTTCTTCTATTGTCTGCTCCACTTTGTTCTCCAGTCTTGGAATGCCTGTACAGATCCTGTTTGCTTCTTTGTTCTTATGCTGTTGCTGCCATTCTTTTGAAATAATCTGCTTCCTACCTCTTTCTCCTCCTTTTGGAAAAAGATGAGGAGAAAGTATGTGCTTTCCTTTTTTCCTTGAACAACAAGCTGCCTTGCTTTGCTGAGAAGATCCTCTTCCTTTGGGGAGATTCTTCTCATTGAAATACATTGTTTCACTGTTAAGAGTTGTTTCTGAATTTCATAAGCTAACTTAATACCCTTGCAACTGTAATAGCTGTATAATTGACAGCATCTGCCTCATTTTGATTTTTGACGAGCAAACAAAATACTGCTGTACTAGTTGGCATTCTAAGCCAGAAGCCAGTTGTAAGCCAGTCTACTTTTGCTTGATTAATGGAGCCAGGTCTTGAGAAACTGAGTCTTGCTTCTCAAAAAGTCATGTCTTCTAGAAAAGCTATTTGGAAAAAAAAATTTAAAAACCCCCCGCAGTGTTTGAATGTGAAAGAAAAGAACATGACATAACTGAACTTCTGTGGTTTATCTTGTTTGGCTGGCTACTTAATCTACTGTTAAGCTTTAAGGCATCAAGAAAGCAGCTTTTGAAAGAGTTTGAAAGAAGGGAGAGGCTCAAATCCGATAATATTTCTAAAAGATGTATCTGTGAGGGCAAGCTGTTAGCCTAAGGCCTCTCAACTTTTTTTGAGCTCAGCATAGCAGTTATAAAGAAGAACCCTAAAATCTGTATCTAATGAGAAAAGGAAGTGGCAAATTGCTTCAGAACTCACTCAGGCAAGTTGGGTAGGACTGCTTTTTGGTGACTGAGGTAGAAGTGAGTGATCCTGCCTGTTCAGAACCCCATCTGGTACTCTACCTGCTTGAAACTGAGACTCTGCGCAGTGGTTTGTCTCAGCACAGTACTTAATGGCACTCATGCAGAATATTTTAATCATCTTTACATTTTGAAGTCAAATGTTTTATGAATTTTGGAGGAGTCTCATATCTCAAAGTGTTTGCCAGTTTGAGGGATAGAAAAACACATTCTTAGAGCTTGCAACTGTAACTCATGATTAATGTTTTTCAGCAGTAGCTTCATGGCGTTGCTGTTTCAATATGTTAATTATGCATAAATAAATACATCAGCAGGGCTGCTAGTTAACGTTTCAATTTTAAAAACAAACCTAGAATAATGCCTGTGACTATCTCAGTTTGTGTTTGGTATCAGGAAAGTACTTTTGCTTTCTTCCCCCTCCACCCCGCCAAACTGTTGTCAAAGCAGATTATGGCTAAATGCAAACATAGCAGTTTTAGCAGAGGTCCTGGCGTTGCACGGCAGGCTCTTGTCCAGAATTACAGTGAAATATTTATTCATGTGTAACATGGAAAAAAGATTTTAATGTCTTCCTCCCATCTTTCTTTCTGGGCATGTCGTGTATATCTGAATGCCTGGTAGACTAATGAAATCTCTTGGTGATATCTTTGCAGGGAGTGCCTTACTTAGGGAACAGGTGTAGTCTGCAGTACAATTACAGCAGTCTCAGCTTTTGCTACCTGCAGTCTGAATAAACTTTTCTTCATGCTTTGTACTCTCATGCTGTCCTGAAAGATGTCCTGGTTTACTACAGTTCACTACATCAAAATCTTTTGGGAAAGAGTTGGAAATCTTGCCAAAACATGCTATATGCTCTAGGAGGTAAGAGAGGATAAGAAGTCTAATAGCAGACAAAACCAAACATAAAACTTACGTACAGGAGTTTCATCTCTCTTGCATGTGAATTGGAGCTAAAAGCCCATAGGGAGGAGAATCACATATGCTCAAAATATTGAAGGGGGGCACGATAAACCTTTACAGTGTTCTTAGTTGCAATCTTCAGAAGCTGTATCTGAAGGATTAGTTTGTTGTCTTATGCTATTTCGTCGTGTCTCTGATCACAGTGATGTTTCAGGTATTGCTTCTAAAAGAAAGCTATAGAAGATAGTAAGTTTTCCCTTTAGAGCTCCTGTAGACCTCTAAGGGTGATCTCTGAACTTAAAAGGAATTTTATGGAAGAATTTCTGCAGTTAGCACAGTCTTGAAAAATTTTCAGCATTGTTTTGTCCCAGAGATGCAGCTAGTAACATACTAAGTACAAAAACAAATATTCTTGCTATAGAAATAACTGACTTTGCTTATTAATTTCTTTTATGAAAATGTAGTGCCTTTTTGGAATGTGTTGGATGATTTCAATATATGTTATTTCAGTGCATTATTTTAGGGGAACAAATGAGAGGAGAAATGCTACTTCAGTGGTTTTTTTAATACTAGCACACTTTTAAAATGTCACAATTCAGAGCTGAATATTTTTCTTTAAATCATTTCCTAGCAATATAGGCAACCAGTTTCCAGGCCAAGGTGTTCCTGCTGGATTTTCTATGTATCCTGCATTCAGTCCCTTACAAATGATATGGTGGCAACAGATGTATGTACGTCAGTACTACATGCAATAGTAAGTCTGCATTATCTCAGTACTGAGCTATACTAGTGAAAATAATATATTAAATGGTTTTTTCAGGATCAAAATGTCTGTGTTTAGACTGGCTCTGTTTTAGACTTAGTTTAGTCCAGCAAATTGTGAAATCCAGTCTTGGATTAGAATTAAATTAATGTCTTAGTAAGTAAAAATCTAAGGGAAAATGCAGTTTGTTTTCACATGTGTTTACATCTGGAACTGTAGCAAAGAAGACAGGCTTAGTAATTATGGTGTATGTTTTTTTGACCAACTGGGTTTGTTTACATTTTTAGCCAAGCTGCTGTTTCAGCCCAAGTGACTTCCAGCACTGAGCCAGCGAGATCTGCAGTTGCCCAGGCTGTAAATTCAGAACATGCTCCTGCAAATGAGCCTGCAGCAGTGCCAAATGTAGCCGTCCAGGAGAACAGGCCTGTAAATCAAAATGTTCAGATGAATGCACAGGGTGGCCCAGTAGTGAATGAAGAGGACTTCAACCGGGACTGGCTGGACTGGATGTACACGTTCTCTAGAGCAGCAATTCTTCTGAGCATTGTATACTTCTATTCTTCTTTCAGTCGGTTTGTCATGGTAATGGGAGCCATGCTGCTGGTTTATTTGTGAGTACAACATTTGAGTATAGCTGCAGATCTGAGATGTGGAGTGTGGTGCTAATGTTTCTTCCATTAAAAATTACCCACATGCAAAAATTTACACGCTGCCCCTTTACAGTAGGGTGTGTCTGTTTAAAAAAAAAAAATTAAACAAGTGGAGAAACAGATGTGAAGAAAAAACATTTTGAGAATTACTTCTAAGTTGAATACCACTTAGACCTGAAAGACAATGTTCTTACATATTGGTGATATTAATAGATCAGTATTATTGAAATGTAGCATTTTGGGATGAAAATTTAGATGGCAGGGGTGAGAGGAGGGAAGTTCATGTAGGTCAAGCATATATTTGCATAAACTTAAACTTAATACTTGGATATGAAATTGCAGAGCTAAGCTCATGTATATTTCCAAAATAACTTACAGGATGTGTGCAGTAAATTTTATTAGGTGGAGTTAAGGTAGTGGTACTATAATGGTGGGTACTAGATCTGGTAGAATTACAGAGACGTAAAAATTTTTTAACTGCACATCATAAAGACCTAAGCACATTCTGTGTTTAGTTGAGAAGTACCATTACTGTTGTCATCACTTTCTTTTGCTTATGAAGATACCTTAATGATGTAAATAGAAGTGGAAAACAGCAGCAATGCTTGATGTTTTGGACTGATGTCATTCACTGAGAGTTTCCTTACGCTGTAGTCTCAGTCTTAACTAGGACTGTTCTTTCATACAGGTAGGGTAGTTGAAATTAGAATATAGACCCTTGGAAATGTAGGAGAGGCTTATTTAATTTACGGTGGTGATGTGGTTCAAGCATTAGCTGAAGTTTAAATTCCTTTTTTCCATGGAAAATCAAATTTAAACTAAGAAAATTAAGGCTGCCTTTGAAAATTCCTTTCACTTCAGTACTTAAAAATGGGGAGGAGACCCATAAACAGTATTCCACATATTTAATCACCTAGTCATGGTACATTATTCATCTTCTGGAACTGAGGGCTGTGAACAGCAAGACCTTAATGCAGACATTGGAGAGTAGCCATTCAATCTAGAAGGATGAATTACAGAAAACTAGATATGACTTCATTCATTTGAAAGTACTTACAGAATTTGTTGCAGTAATTAGCTGTAGAAGAAAAATCTTTTTGTTCCTTTCAAAAGAGAGGTTTTCAACTGTTCCGCTTTCTTATATAGACACCAAGCTGGATGGTTTCCCTTTAGGCAAGAGGGAGGCCAACAACAGGCAGCCAATAATGCAGAAGTGAACCGTGATGGGCAACATGCAAATAATCCTGATCTTGAAGAGATGGTGAGTAAGGGCAGGCATGTCTTTTGAGACTCCTGTGTATTATATTGTAAAGTATGCTGTAGTGCCTGGACAGAAAGTCAACTTTTGTGAAATGGAGTTGGTTTAACCAGAAAGCTTTCAGCATTGTCCTCAGGTTGTGGCTGCTGCTTAAATTCTGTGTTTCTCTCGTCTGACAATTACTGATTGTCTCTACTTCAATCACAGACTTTCTTCGTGCTAGTTACTTCAGGAGGTTGTTCTGAGAGAAGTCAATGTAGGAAGATACTGCTGGTTACCTTATGTCAGAATTCTGAAAAGAAGCAGTTGAATTGCTTCAATTTCTGTTTTTAAAGGAGCGACTTATGGATGATGGGATTGATGAAGACAGCGGAGAAGATGCAGGTGAAGATGGCAATACAGAGCAGCAGCCTGGATTCATGGCTTCTGCTTGGTCCTTTATCACAACCTTCTTCACATCACTGATCCCTGAAGGGCCTCCACAGGTTGGCAATTAAAGTGGAAAAGGAACTGTGTCAGGCAGCCTCAGTAGCCATACATAGAAGTGGAGCAGATTCTAGAGAGTGTTCTAAATACAGTGCAATTTCTGAAAATTTATAATGTTATCTTTTTGATCATGGTGTACAAAAATGTGTATTTTTTTCTTTTGGCTTTCTCATGCATTGAATATTTTAAGCACAAGTGGACTACTAAATGCTTTCTTTAAGATTCTTCTTTTTCTGAAGAATAAAATGTAAAGATACTCGTCTTCCATGTTTTGTTTTAATTTCAAATGTGTGTTACACTGAGGCAAAGAGCTTGTACGTAATCTGCACCATTACCTCTTTAAAGAGCTGTTAAAAATACGAATGTTGACAGATCTTTCCAAATGCTCTCCATTTATTTGAATGATGTATCTTGTGTTATTTTGATGCAGGGTATGAATTCTCACATGGGATTTGGAACTTATTCCTGAGAGAATGCAGTAAACACAAGGATTACTTGTTAATGGCATGTTGTCTTCATGTCAGAAAATAGTAAGCTTCTTCGGTTAAAAAGCTGAGAGCTTCTTCTTGAGACTACTGACATTCATTAAAGTTGAAGGTATTTGACAGCTCTTCAAAGACAATTGGCAGTGATGGGATAAACCTTAAACATTTGATACATACAGTACTTTTTAAGGAAAATATAGCTGTGTTGGGGCAAAATATGTACATTAGGTTTTTTTATAAAAACTGTTACGGTAACTCTTTTGGATGTTTGTATGCATATTTGAAAGCAAATGGCTAAATTGTGCCTCATTAAGGATGAGGATATGATTAATTTGAGAGTGTAATAAAGTTATCATGGTGGCATTACTGACATTGACTAAAGTGATGTGTTTGTAGCAGTGTCCATATAGTTACAAGTATGATCTCAGCAGCAGACTATCCGTATTCTTTAACTTCATTAACCTAATTAAAACTGAGAAAAAGGAAATGGTACGTGACAGAGTAGCACAGTGCTATGTCAGCTTTTTGGTTGCTTTCTTTAGATTTTAATCAGAGTCAAGAAGGTAAATTTGGTTCTGCTCTTAATTCTGAAGTTATTGCGTGCTCTCTAACTTAAAAATGTCTGCAAAGATTGTCTTGCTCTACTACCAAAGGAAAGTCTATTTGACTTTCTGATTTCCAAGTACAGGACAAAGCTCTTGAATAGTCTGAACGAGTGATAAATAGGGATTTATTTTTTCACTTGCTTATGTTAAACTGCTGTGCAGCAAAGTTTTAAACCCAAAGAAAACCTTTTAAGTTTTAAGCTCTGAAACATCTATAAAGATTTCTAGGCCTCACTGAGAGATGACTCAATTGGAAAAAATAAATTTGAACAATGATTTTGAGGTGTCTAAGTTAAACAGAATCTTTTTTGAGTTACAAAATACTTAAAATTTACAAGTTTGTCAGAGGAGAAATAGAAATGTAAGTCTTAAAAGCATCAATTGTTTGCTGTATAGGCAGCAATGATGATTAAGTCATGTTTAATTATGATGTTTTCTTCCTATTTGTACTATGGGAAGCTGCTCTCAGTTTAGGTTCTGTACTACATATGCATAAAATGTGTAGACCTTGTCCATGAAACGTTACCTTTTTAGTTTGGCGGATGGATCTAACTTGACTAATATTCAAGAGCTGCTACAAAAACTTTTATTTTTAATGGAGTGTCACGGGTGGCAGTCTTGGATGTCATAGGCCTTATTTCTGTAATACATTGAAGGAGTTTCATCTGTTTGACCTGTGTGTTCTCCCTCTCACTTTTACCAAAGTTTTTCTTTTACCATTTTTCTTTTTGTCCTTGCATTAGCATACCTGTAAGCTATGCGGTTATGACCTGCCAGTATCCAGCTATCAACATCCATTTGTTGCTTCTTACCTATGTGGTTCAGGTTTGTTTGTTTTCCATGCTGTAGGAAGCAATTGGTGGCAGCTCTCTGCTGTTAGCGGACTGGATTAAGAAAGCTGCTCTTATGCTGTTAGCCCTCATTTTGTTAAAAAGTGTAGAATTGTCACTGCTTGTTTGTATTCAGACAAGGATAAATTTGTTGACAGGTTTCACAAGGTTGAAATAGTGAAATGGGAGATCCTGGCGGTTGGATGTTGAGGGAGATGTTCTGAGAGCTTTAACAAGAACACAGAGCTGGAGCGATGCATCACAGAGGCCATACTTCCATGAAATCATCTTAAGGTCATCAAATCTCCCAGCTTCCACAACTTAACAAGATACAAGCAAGGAAAAGCAAAAATATGGTTACTGAGGAAAGGGAGTGAGAAATAACAATGAGATAAGAAGTATTACCAAAGAGTTGGAGGCAGAGGAAAGCTACTGGCAGAAACAAAAGTAAGGTAAGGTTGTGATCATGAGTAAATACAAAGCAAGCACTGAAAAGCAGATTGAGGTAAGAAAGGTGCACTTTTTAGAAAAGGAAAGAACTTGTTGAAAACTAGTTAGACCAGGTCTTTGTTGTATGTGTTTCTGAGAAATTTGAGTATAGAATTGAACAGCATATGAATTATAACAGGTGGTGATGGGAGAGAAATTAAAACCCTGGGAAAATAGTTGCTTTTTCTTAGTGTATCCTTGTAGAAACTGTTCAATAGCATAAACGAAAACACAGTTACATAGCACATGGTTCTAGGCAAAGCTAGATGCAGAACTGTAGTAAATCTGGCATGAAATGTAACAAAAGGCATGAGGATTAAAGCACCATAGGATGTGCCCCAATTGACCTGTAGATCGTGCACTTTTACAACTTTGAATATAGAAAAAGCAATTAATTCTTTCCTTTACCTTGCAGGAAGACCTGAAATGACAGATGCATTTAGATTTCTCTAAATGTAGGTTAACAGCGAGTCTATGCCAGCATGTGCTATACCTTCATGGTGTGTTAGAGACACATCAGACACAAGTGAAGTATTCCATCCATAATACTACGTGCTGTGAAGAGACAGAGTAGAACAGCAGTGCTGATGGAGCAGCTACTCCTTTGCATGTTTTCTTACTATTGTGCTTTGAAAAACACTTTGCAACTGATGTCTATCCATACATACATATGCACTGACTTCTCAACACCAGCTTACCTTGAGTTTAGCAGTGCCACTGTGGGCTTAACAAGTTGTCATGGTTTAACCTCAGCTGGCAACTATGTACCATGCAGCTGCTTGTTCCCTTCCCTCATTTCTCCCCTCCCTCATGGAATGGAGAGGAGAAACAGGAAAAAAAAGTAAAACTCAGGGAGTGAGATAAATTGAGATAAATTGAAATACAATGGTAATACTAATAATTGTAGTAAAAAGGGTAGAGAGAAAACCCAAGAAAAACGATGCACAATGCAGTTGTTCGCCACCTGCTGATGAATGCCCAGCCTATCCCTGAGCTGCACATGGCACCATTTGGGATAGCTTTCCCCAGTTTATATACCGGGCATGACACTCTGCTTGGAATATCTCTTTGGCCAGTTTGGGTCAGCTATCTTGGCCATGCTCCCTCACAGCCTGTTGTGCACCTGCTCCCTGGCAGAGCATGGAAAACTGAGGAGACCTTGATTTAGGGAAAGCACTGCTCTGGAACAACTGAAACATCGGTGTGTTATCAGCATGGTTCTCACACTGAATCCAAAACACAGCGCTTCTTAGTACCGGCTACTAAGAAGAAAATTATTTCTATCCCAGCTGAAACTAGGATACAAGTGTAACATAAACTCAAACTGGAGAATTCTTGGGTACGAAACAGTGGACAAAGGGATCTTTTTTCTCCTGTTCTGAGCTTGCAACCTCTTGCTCATGCTACTGTTTGGTTTGGAGACCTTGAGAGGCATAAATGGCTTTCTAGTTGCTCCCTGTTGCCCTTAAATTCAGGTGACTCATAGAGAAGTTACCACCTGATACTCTGGGAAAAGTTTGGTTCAGTCTAAAACATCACTACCTTCTTACTATTGCTGCAGCAGAAGGAAAAAAACCCAAACCATTGTGGGTGATGTTTGTAATCTTAACAGCTGATGCAAAATGACTGACACTTCTGTCAGATGGTGCAATTAGTCATATTTCTGCTGCTTGTTTCCTGAACTTACTGAAAGTTTTCTAGTGTAATTCATTTTTAGCAGCCTTTGCTGTTGACAGGAAGCAGTTCAGAATTTACCCCAGTGAGTGTGGACTCTGACCTGGTTTTGGATGTGTTTAGGTGGGTTGTTGCAGACCCAGCTGGGTGCACCCTTGTTAGTAAGGTTGGGGGCCTGCCTTTGCTCTGGTGCCCGCCAGCTGCCAAAGCCTCCAGGGTATGATGGGAAAGCTTGGATGTTGCTGGCATTTGAGTTAAGGGGGTTAGTG
Organism: Eulacestoma nigropectus; assembly: GCA_013397775.1. NCBI lineage: Eukaryota > Metazoa > Chordata > Aves > Passeriformes > Eulacestoma > Eulacestoma nigropectus. The sequence goes on from VZTE01001934.1 coordinate 959,505, forward strand.
CCAGTGTGGCTGTACCTGTGGGTGAAGTACTCTTCTTTCAGATTCCAGTGTTAGTACAGATGAGACAATGCAGACTGGGAATGAGTTACTTGATCGCTCACAGCCTTTGTTTCAAAGCTGCTGCTTGTCCTACTAACAAGATAATACAAGGTAATACATAGGTTTCATCATGATTCCCACCCCCCAATAAGAGCATTTGGCCATTCTGCATGGTGGTGGCTCTGCAAGAATGCTAGATCTGGAGTACCTTTTTAGCTGCCACTTCTTTCTCTTGGCTGGATTTGTTCACTTGCAGCTATCTATGCAAGCTCTTGCTTTGGAAGGAAGCCGGGTGGCTAATGTGAATGCTTAGCATTTTAGACTTATTTACAGGACAATCAACCAGTAGCACTGATGGGAGAGGAGGGTAGCACATACTGGACGTGAAGGACCTATCCATAAAGAGGCTAGGACTGGCTAACTTCTTTTGTATGTGCAGAGGCAAGCACAGTGTGCAGTGGGAGAATTCCCATGGTACCTAAGCAGCATTTCCACTTCTTTACCAAGACAATGTTTCTCCTCTTTATCAAGTTTAGTTTGTGCTTGTTTTAGACTTTGTTTAAACAACATGAGGAAATGTTGGTGTATAACAGTAAGTATCTTTTTTTTTTTTAATGTGTGTCAGTGATGCTGATGGATGATTCTCATATAGTTTTAGTTGTCCTAGGAATAAAGTGCAAAATAACTGGTAATTTTTGGAGTAGGGAGCTCATACCAGGGCAGCTGCAACTGGAGTTTGTTCACACAGTGGTGAATTGTGTTTAAGTTGGAAAAAACTTACAGAAAGACTGTTGACATTTTTTCCCCAGCTTTGCAGAAATCTAGAGAGTAAGAAGCTACGTGTGAGGAGTTCATGAGACAGATGTAAGTTGAGTTGTGGATATGTTCAATTTTAAAATCTGAGGGGTTTTTTGTGTGCGTGCACATATTTCTTTATGGCTTTAGAAAGACTGCTGGTTGGACAGGAAAGCCAAAACCTGGTCTTTGTGTTAAAGTTACCGTGTTTGGGTGGCTTTCTTGCAGTGTTTTGTTTAGTAACTTGGTGCAAGGTTAAACAGTAGCCATGAAATAATCGCAGCAATGTGAAAATGCGCTGCTGTAAAAATAAACGAGCCGCTTGTCTAGCCGGTGAGCCACTTAGCGCTCTAATTTGTCAGCCAGAGATAATTAAGGAAATGAGTAATAGACGAAATAAGAGAGCACGTCACTGGTGACGGGTAATTGGGGATGCTGAGGGCAGGGCCAGAGCCCGGGCGGGGCGGACGGCGGCGCTGCTCCAACGCGCCGCTAGGTGGCGCCGCCGCCCAGCGCCGCCGTCCGGCCTGAGGGTGCTCCGGGGCAGCGGGGCTCGGGCTACCGGGGCTCAGGCCACCGCGGCTCGGCTGCGGGCCAGCCTGTCGCTGCACTGCTGCTGGCGGAGGCACGAGGCGGGAAGTGCCGCTTGGGCTGCGGACGGCGCTCCTGGGTTCGTTTCGTGTATAGGGAGAGCCAGTTCTGTTCTTGTCCCACGGCAGCAGGTCACTGTGGTTAGTGAACGTGCTCAGCTGAGGTTCTGTGTTTAAAAAGGTGTTTCTTTTCACTGTTGCCAAGACTCCTTGCAAGCAGGAGTGTGGCGTTCACCTTCAGGAGATAGCTGATGCTGCCAGGGAAGGCTGGGTAGCTTTTCCTTCAAAAAAGCATTCCCAGCCCAAAGCATCCCTAACGCAACCCCTCCTGCGGTACCCTCAGCAGAGGTGAGTTCCTGCAGCTGGCATGAGGGCTCACTCACTCCGCCAGCCCTCCTTGAGATAAGTGGATCAATTATTGCGAGAGAACTGCTAAATTGCTCCCGCTGTTGTAGCTTTCTCTGGCTCGAGGGCTTCATATTCCAAGCGTGCCTCCAAACGGCCGTGTCTGTAGCTTGCCTGTTCCCAAGCTGCTAGATTCTCCCATTCAGATGCTGGTGGTAATGCTGCTGCTTGGTGAAGCAGTGCTGTAACAAGCTAGGCACCCTGCTGTATTCATCTGGTTGAAAAAACCCAGCCTCCTGATTATGTGACACGGAGTAGGCTCTGGGAAATGTGGAATCATCAGTTTATTGAGTTGTATGCTAGTTTTCCAATGCTGTTGATTTAAAAGAATTTTTTTGCCCTGTAGCCAGAAGGATGCGGTGCAATACATAAGTTACAGCATGAATAATATTAATTAAGATGATTATACATGACTTGGTTTTGATATGTCTTAAATTAATTTTCCTACCAGTTAGATATAATGCAAAAGACATTGTGGGTTTTCCTAGTAAATAGCTATGATGTATGGATCCATTTCCACTTCAGAACAAGTATTTTTTTTAATTGCTGAAGCAAACATTTGTCTTAAGTCATCTGAATCATTCCCAGGCCCTGCTGTGGAGGACAAATGATACCTTCTTACTGCTGCTTTGCCAACTGCGTTTCTCGGGTGGGGGCTGGAATTTCTGTGGCCTTGTCCCGAGGGCTTTTGAGGCCCTTTACTAGGTCAGGTGACAGGATCTGCAGAGATTCAGTACTAATACTGGTGACATTACCCAGTGTCATAGCACAGCACCAGGCAGGGGCTGAAGCTTGTAGAGGTAGTCATGCTTACACGGTTTCAAAGACTGTATCAGTTCTCTGGTCTCATTCCCAGCACGGGCACATGAGAAGCTCAATTGGTGCAATGGAGGGGGGCAGCATGATGTGTCATGAGAACACTATTCAGCAGCAATATCTTAAGGGGACATCTCTGTCAAAGATTCTGTCTCATGGGACCATAGTTATTGTTCCAAAGTCCTGTTCAGGAACTAGGAATGCACATTTTTAAGGCACTTAACTGGCCTGGACAGCATGTTGAGGTTGAATTTCTAGGGAAACATGTAAGAGTAAAACGTAGGCAGAACCCTAAAACAGTTGTCCCTCTTCTTCATCTGGGGTTTGCACATCATATGAAGCCAGTTAATAATCTGGGTGGATTTGGGCCAGTTTGCATTGTACAAAGATCTGGCCCCAAAGTTATCTGAGCTGTTACAGACATGCATAATTTTTCTTGTGTATGAAATATATAATGTCATATATCCTTCAGTTTCTCTCTTCCTTGGCTTATTGGGGTGTCTAGAGTGATCCCAATTTCCTTTCATTTTTCTCTGTACTGACTTCACTCCCCTTTTTGTGACTGCTCTTTAAGGAGCTCCCATGTGTAAAATGTGAGGCATAGGTTAGTGTGATAACCATACAGTTAAAGTTTGCTTTTCTTGTTTTGGCATTGCTTTGTTTCTGAGAGACTGGTGTAGCATGAGGATGGGCAGTGGTGAAAAACAGATGGTGAAGCTCAGGGAATATGTGAGGAAAAACTGTTGGGAAGGTCTCTTTGGCTTTGCTGTGTGTTTGTAAACATTCTGAAATGCCTGATGTCTGTTAAAGAAGGAGGTAGAATTTTAATATTTATTGAAGGGAGATAATACCAGACTTTTTTTGTCAGCCAAGCTAAAGAACTTGTCCAGGAAATTGTAGGTTATTATACAACAGAATTTTAATTTTTTTTTTTTTAGTGAGAAATATCCAATGGCTGTATTTTCTTTCCATTCCACAGTACATACCCAGGGCGATTTCTTTTTGGCTAGCACATTGCTTCATTCTGTTTTTAGAGCCTCTGTATTAGTGTGCACAAAGACCCTGGACTCTCGTGCATTTAGAGCTGTTGCAGAAAAGCTCTGTTTGGAAGCTGAATTTTGTGGTGTATGAAAAAACTGAATGATCACTTGGGAAAATCTTTGTTTTTCCCTTGGCCCTTCTCTCCTCTCCTGGTAGTTCCATGTCAGTTCAAAAACTGTGCTTGCCAATGGTTTTAAATTGCACTGAGGCTATTGTGAAGAGTTTGGCAGTATAAAATGCCACTAATTGAGATGGAGGTTGTGAAAGCATGTCCCATAAGATACCAGGTTAAACTGTTTCTGCATTTCTTGAGGAGGGTCTTCCCCTTCAAACAATATAGTTATCCATCACTGAGGGTCTGCAGTGTCCTACCAGTACAAAAAATAGTAAGATCACAAAGACAGATGAGGTTTCAAATCATATATTTGAGAGCACAATTAGCATCATTGAAACAGGTTTCAGAGAGCTTTGTTGATACCATGAGATTTTACTTTGTCCTTAAGCTGAGAGAGAGCCTGTTGCCTTGGCATCCACAATGCAGATGATACCACTTCATATTCTCTAGCCCTTGTGATGACGGAAGATAAAGAAATTAGGTCAAAGAACATCAAGGGTGAATTATCCTGATTTTCTAAGTTTTCTATAGAGTTTGTTGCACTGCCCTTCTGTCCGTGTATAATTTTCCATTTTTAAGAGGAAAAATTGGAATTGCATACCTGCATAATGATCATCTCAAAAATCAAATTGATTTTGATTTTAATGGCTACACTAATGTTTTTGCCCATTGTAATTTAATAGCTATAGTGATCTTCCTTGTAGGGATAACAGACTGACTCGCTCTGTACATTCGCAAAGCCATACAAGCACTCACCTTCAATCATATGTATACACAAGGAGCTACTGCTCAGTTTGTACAGCCTACTCACATACACCAGCAGAATCTGCTGCAAGATAGTTTATGTGTAGAAGAGGAATTATGGGTCCTAGACTGTCAGATTTTCTGCCAAGGCATATGTATATGCAGTATAATGTATAAATATACAAACCTTTCAGTTTTTTTAGGAGACAACCATCATGTCAAGGCCAGCAGGGTATTAACACAAGCATGTAATTAACATTGCAGTAAAGTCGTGTGAACTACTGGTGAAGGATCTCAGTGGGGTTGCAAATACACTTTGGGAACAGAGATCATAAAACAAAATCTGGGTCCAAAGAGGTGCACTATTCAGGACAGATTAATAAAGCTAAAGGTGATGATAATTCTCTTTTCACAGTATGACAAAGAAGGAAAAAGGGATAACACTAGTCAAATGGACACACTTTGGATTAAATATTTATGGGAAGAATGGTAAAAGAAAAAATCTGCTGGTATAATGCTTTGAGTCCTGCTTGCAGATACTCAGCCTTAGATTTACAAACAGGTGGGTTTCTGTAATTAAATTTCATCTGTAAAATCTAGGTGGGAAAACAGTATCTAGGACTAGTAGGATCCAGATGGTCTTGTGTCCAGTAATTTGCAGATTTCTTCACTAGTCATAATAGGAGTCATCAGTACTAGACTCCAGCAGCAAGGATGTTACCAAAGAAGTGATTGCCAAAATCAAACCAAACTGTTTGGATTGACTGAATGCTCGTGGAGTTCTTTTAAATCAAAAGGTTGTTAAATAAAACTAAGGTGCTTTATTTCAGGAGAGCAAACTTTGTGAGTAGGAATTAACAGATCAAGGAGAACTAATGAGCTCAAGGATTTGGCGTCGGAGGTGTCTTGGAGCTGCTGACATCAGAAGTACAGAACATGCCTCGACTTTGAATAAAGACAAAAGCTTTGTAAGAAAGTGGTAGAGAGACAACTGGAACATGAAACGTTGTGTCTGGCAGACCAGATTTTATTGTCCTTTGAGACAATTTATTAGTTTACATGGTTAAGATAGGGACGAATACAAAAGCTAGATAAAGAAGAGATAATGGGAAGCTTTGCTGACAGGGGGATTACAGGGCTGGAGACATGTTTTAAACATAGCCCTGAGGAAAAGAATTCATACTGAATAGTTCAATTAATGATCTTGCATAAAAACTAGCAGTGTTTCTAAGGATGGATTGCCATGGGCAGTCAGATGGTAATGGAGTAGCATCCCTTCCCCGTGGGCTTTTCCAGTGGTAGATTATATGTCGTGGCTACAGTCCTCCTATCCAGGGCACATCTGTGGCCAGGCCCTGGGGTGCCAGTGAAACTTGGTACTGACACGAAGTTATGAGGCACCGGCAATATGAAGAAGATGGTGAAAACAAGAATTACTCTTACAAACCAAAAGCACAGCACTTGGAAACAGCAAAGGAGGAGCATGTAGGGCATGGTGCGTGTTCAGACGTTTACAGGGAGTCATAGGTGCCAAGTAACCAGAAAAAAAATATCTACGATCCTGATGTCTTAAGGTACCTCAAATGAGGAATTGGCAGAAGGGTACGTATTGCTAACTCCACTGTTCAAGGTGTTAATGTACATTGCTGTGCGTAGTTCCACTCTCATTTTCACCACAGCCAGTCTCCAAAGTGGAGTGGTATGGAGGAAAGAGACACCTGGATGAGCAGGAGAATTTAAATCATATAAGAAGGTGAAAACTGAGAAATGATGAATGTTGCCTATGAACACATCAAGGAGATAAACTCTGCCAGGAAGAACAGCTCTGGAGCATGAAGGACAAAACTGACCTAAAGAGGAATGGTTTTTATTTCCAAGAGTAAATTTGGGCCAGAAGATGCTTCCTAACCATGGAAGTGGTATCTTCCCAAGAAGAGTGATGGGAATGAAGACCACAGGTAGATAGGTGTAAGGTGGTGCTTGAGGAATCCTGTTACAAGGCAGAGTTCCCTTTCAGTTCTCTGATTCAGCACCCTGTTACCAGCATATTCTTTCAGGGTTTGCTGTTTGTGAGGAAGCATCCAGAGTTGCAGGGCAATAATGTATTGCTGCAGCAATGCCGTACAAGACCAGCAGGTCCAGAAATGTGATGCTTCCCCTCTGGTCTTGTGAGACCCCACCTGGAGTACTGAGTCCAGCTCTGAGGTCCTCAGCACAGAAATGTCATGGACCTATTGGAGCAGGTCCAGAGGAGGGCTACGAAGATAATCAGATGATCAGAGGGCTGGGGCACCTCTCCTATGATGACAAACTGAGAGAGCTGGGTTTGTTTAGCCTAGAGAAGAGAAGGTTCTGCGGAGAGCTTGGAGCAGCTTTCCAGTACCTAAAAGGGGCCAACAAGAGTGCTGGAGATGGACTTTTTACAGGGATGTGTAGCAGTGGGACAAGGGGGAATGGCTTTAATCTGAGAATAGTTTTGATTAGATATGAGAAAGAAATTCTTTACTGTGAGGGTGGTGAGGCACTGGAACAGGTTTTCCAGAGAAGTTGTGGATGTCCTGTCCCTTAAAGTGTTCAAGGCCAGGTTGGATGGGACTCTGAGCAACCTGGTCTAGTGGAAGGTGTACCTGGCCATGGCAGGGGTTTGGAACTAGATGATCTTTGAGGTCCCTTCCAACCCAAACCATTTTATGATTCCATATCCCACTGAAGTCACAGGGCACATGTAAGAGATGAAGTGTACTTATCAGGCTTGGAATCTGTCCTCGGCACTGAAAGTAATGCTTGCCTCTGTGAAAAATAAAATTAGATTTCTGAAGACTCTTGGTGATGTGGACTTTATTTTTATGCCTCTTCTAAAAGAATAATAATGGTTGCTTTGAAGACTTCAGGGAGCTCTCATTCCTTATACTATCATCACTTTCAAAAGAAGAAAATTCCACTGGATGAACCTGGACTCTCAGAGGCTTAAGAAAAAACCATATTGGATGCCAGCAGTTTAAACTGGGTCATGTATGATCAGAAGATTTATTCCTTGTGAAAAAGGCTATTACTGAGGATGCTGAGAATAACTCCTATTATACTTTAAAATAGTTTATTTGATCTTGGAATAAATGTGGCTCTGAGTGTCTTGGAAGTTTTGCCTACCAAAATGTTCATAGACAAATCAATTCTTGTGTGCAATGCTTATGATCCTCTGTCCTTGAATTCACTTGTTATCCATACTAATCTGAATAGAAAGCTGAGTAGAAAGAGATGGATGCCTGGTTATTAATATCAGAATAGCAATACTCTTTAACCTCCTGTATCTTAAAACACTGAGAATAGCTTTAACAAAGATTTCACACTAAACTTGAACCATACTTCTTAAACTGTTCAAGGTTTAGAGCTTTTAACAGAGAGGGGTAAACCTTTCAAATAGAGTCCTTGGACTCTGGAAACAGGAGTGTTCAGTGAACTTCCCACCCCATTGGGCTGCATATAAGTTGCAGACAGGGCTCTCAAACTCCTGCCGCCGTGTGCCTGCTTGTACAGGAGCTCTGTTCCCTGGATATTGGAATGTTGCTTTGGAGGCTATTGAGGTGATGGAGTCCTGTGTCTCAGACACAAATACGAAAAGACATAGATAAGGAAAGACAAAGGAACAGAAGAGACAAGAAGGATGTAAAATGCCATAATGAACTCGTGTGTCTTGAGAAGACCTCTAATCTAATGAGAATGGATTTTGTTTGAGAGATTCTACTGGTACAATTAATTATTCATGGCAGCGACATCATTAGGATTTCATTTTATTTAAAGGCCTCTAAGTGACTTGGAAAATTGGGTTAATCTGAAGAGGAGTTTCAGGAGAGAGACAGGGGAAAGCTTTTCCTTTTATTGGCTTTGTCTAATATTTTCTAGATAGCTGTTAGAAGTACAAACACAAATTACACTCGATCTCTAACATTCCTGCATTAAACGAGGGCATAAATTTGAACCACATAAATATGATATCTGGGCCAAACGGGAACCTAGATGGCTTTTTGTGGCACACGTTAGATACCGTTAGAGTGACCTACTGTCACTTGTTGGGGACTTGCTGCGTTTCAGCACTGTAGATTAACACCAGCCTGTGATTGGTGGCTGCAGACTTGGGCTCCTGGTGGAGAGAGGGTCTACATGGACTTTCTGTTTGTCCTGCAGCAGCATAAGTGTGGACACAAATGGAGGTTCATGGGGCCATTGTCCTAAAATTGGGATGGCTTTGGCTGAGGTACATACATACAAAAGACACAAGTCTTTCCCTTGCTGCAGTAGAAAGCAAAGGCAGAAATGGTCCTAAAAATCAGTAGCAGCCAGACCTCTACTTCATCTATAGTAGCTAAACATCTTCACACTTGACCACACCACCAGGTGTATTGCCCCTGTTGACAGGCAAAAGCACTTTTCAGGTGGTTTCTCACCTCTCTGGAGAGGACAACCTGTACATCAGCCCACATGGGGTGGGTGGTGTGCCTGCAGACAACCCTACTGTATGGCCTGAGACCACGTGCCCTGTAAGGCGCAGGTCATGGGAAAAAGTCAGGGATTAGCCTTCTCCTTTCCCCCTCCCCTCACCCCCATAAATCCATACCTGATTTCCAGATAGGTTGCACAGCCTCAGAGCTGCTAGAGCTTGTGCAGTGTTGAGAAGATTGAGGTTTTTTTCTTTAACACATGGATGCTTAGCCTGGGAACTATGCAGGCATCTGAGTGTTTAAAAAGTCTGGTTTTCTTTTTCTTTTTGTAATGTTTATTTGTTCCTTCCCTTGTAATTCTCCCTGTTAACTCATGGACATCATTCAGGGACAGATTTAAATCGAAGCAGACAGACTCCAGTTCTGCTCTGTCCCTGGAACAGTGGAGATTTGTTTAAAAGTGCTATCAGGAGCACACTTGGTATGACTGGAATGCTCAGGGCTTTATTTTTCATTTCACATCACATGCAAAGTAACCCAGCTATAGCTTGAGATGTTCACGTGGCCCTGGTGGTACCATCTCAGCCTTGGTTGGCTGAGAGTTGTGTAAATTACTTACAGCAGCTTTACTGAGGATGCTCACAAACAATGGACTGGCCACTGGGAGGAATGTGAGAGATGAAGCTCATATGGAGTGAGGCTTGAGCCCTTGGGAAAACACACTGGGCAATGGCTCTTAAAAATGAAAAAGTATGTCTGCAAGTACTGGTCTGGATCCAGTTTCAGGCTTGGTCTGAAACCCAGAAGCAATCACTCTTGCTTTGATGTCTGGAGGGGTTTGTTTCACAACATTTATATCTAGCTGACACTAGGAGGGAAAACTCCTATTGAAATTTTTTAATTAAGAAGAAGTTTCAGTAAGAAAAATGTCATTTGTTCTACAATCCCCAACTGTCATCTTAAACGAAAATCCACAACAGCTCCAAGCTCTCATTCACCTGAAACCTAAGCTGGGTCACAGCAAGGTTTTGGCTGGCATAGGTGGTACCACCTGGGTCAGTCTTGAATCGCTAGAAAAAGTGGCAATTGTTGCTGTTTTGCCAAAGCTGTGGCTTGCCAGCAGCATCTCCCAGGTGATGTCCTGGGCACCTTGGAGCTGCAGCCCAGCCAGACTGGGAAGTCGCAGCCCTGCAGTCCTCCCTGTTCTCCTGCACTTCTCTGTTGGTCTCACTGCTCCTCTGAAGCTGGATGTGCAGTCACTTCCCAGAAGGGCTAGAGGACAATCCTCTGAATTTTGGAGTGCCTCTAATTTTTGCTGCAATGCAAAGAGAGGGAGAGTGAGATCCACACCTCGCAGATGGAGACTTTACAGAACAACATGGCTGCCTAAAGCGTGTATAGGCAAACACTTTGTACTGGTGGTTAATTGATTTCCAGTGAAGACCTTGAGATGCCTCAGCTTTAGGACTTCAGGTGGTGTTCCCTTGGGCACTGTTATCTTGCATTTTATGGTGTATGTCTCACAAGGGTGGAGGACTCTGCTCCTTTTTGCAGCGTGCTTATGACTACTTGCTTTCCTCTGGCTGCAGCTGGGGAGCATTGGAATTGTCTTCCCACGATGTCTCATCTTAATCAGTCTGAATGGGTGATTGTTTTGGGCTGTAAAGCCTCTCCCTCGATTCCTCAGGGCCCTACTCTTGCTGCTCACTAAGAGAAAAACTTTTTCTCTTTTAACACAGGGGCTTGCCACCTCCCCAAACTTCCAACAGATGAAATATGGCTGCAGCCCAAGTGTTTATTTAGACTTCAAGAAGAAAGAACCACAGAAGGAAAAAATCTATTCAAATAATAAGACCCATTTCTCCTGATAGCTTTTTGATGACATTGTTTTGGTGGCTAGACACTTGACTTTATAGTATATAAATATTCATTTACTTTCCCATATGAGAAAAAAATTCAAGTCAAATAAATTCAAGTCAATTTGGTACTCTCATTTCTCTCCTTTTAAAAAGTTCTTTATTATTTTTGCAACTAATATGTGTTTGACTAACGATTAATTTTTCCTACAAGTAATCTTGGATAAATAAAATAATTTTTAAAATAGAGGTGAAAAGTAACTTCTCAATACACAGAGAATTTCTTCTATCATTCATTATCCACCATGGCAAATGTAAAGCTTAATACTATATGTGAAAGCTGACTGGTCAATCCTCAACTCATGAAAATAGTTTTCCTTTGGTACTGGTTCACACAAACTTGAATTGCTCTCCCTGGGACTGTAGTGGCACTATTCAAACTGTTGAAATGCAGCAATGATTTTCTACTCATCCATTATTAAATCTCAGTCATCCAGATCCTTGCTAAGCAAAACTTCTGACAATGTCCTTTAGCTCCAGCCCAATTTTTGTCCAAGCAAATTTCAAAACCTCTCTTCAGTTTATTAGAGCGCTGTGTTGGCAGCTGCACAACAGCCTTGTGGCGGGGCAGTGCTCAGGGCAGTGCCAGTATGCGCTGCTTTACAAACACAGATCCAGACTCTACCACCAGGCTTTCAAGGGTCTGTGTTTCTGGGCTCGGTCGTCAACTTCAGAGAAACTTGCACACTTAGATCTTGCTGACTTCAGTGAGAAACAAATTCCTGCTTCAGTGTAGATTTTACTGTTTTCTTCATTTGGGATGGATTTTGATATGTCCTTACCTCTGAGTATTTGTTTAAGAAGACAACCCTTTCTTTTGGGAAGAAGAGAGGCTTTGGGAGCTTTTGTCTCAGTTCTTTGTAAGGAAAAACAGTAGTTCCTTCCACATGGTGTCCCTGGTAAAGGGGAACACCGTGTCATCCTAGGGCAGGAACTGGTGCTTGCTTTGGTTCCCTTAAGGGTCCCCATACTGCAGGATTTTTAGTCTTTTTTTCCCTAGCAAATCAGGGAAAAGCCCTTTCAAGGTTGACACCGTGTGTTTTTCCTCAAAAGAAGAAACATGTAAGTCAGAAAAACTAATCTACTAAGTCATCTACTAAGCTCTGTTATCTCAGTATGAGCTGACGTGAAACAGCATCAGCTGGAAGAAAGCTGAATCCAAGCTACAGCTGCTATGAATTAGTACAGGCCCAGCAGGAGCCCAAAGAAGGGCTGTGAGCCTTGGGGGGCTGGTGGGAGAAGGTTTAGTGTTCTTAAGTTTGCAATGGGCTATTGGGTCAGCTTGGTCTGAGTTACTGTAACTGTAAGTGTGAGTAGTGAGTAGCTAAGTATGTCGAATTCTTTGAGGACTGTGTTGATAAATGCAAATGTTGAGCATGTTGAAGCTCCCTGAACCATCAGTAAAACACAAGAGTGCTGTCTAAGAAAGGATAGGTGGAAATAGCTAGATGCATCTTTTAATGGATACTGTTCCTTTGTTTCGGGTGGACTGGTATGACTACAAGGCAAGTGATCTGTGGCTAAAAGGTAAGTGAAAAACTGATTTGCCTTCATGGAGACTGATAGGAGAGAGGAGAGTAAAAGTTTCAGTGAAGAGAAAGAGGGAAAGATTATGTGCAGCAGAACAACTTTGAAGCTGAGAAAGGAGAAAAGAAATGTCAGTAGTCCTAAGCCAGAATCACGTGCTAAGACTTCTTGAAGGCATCAGGATGTCTTATCTCTCATCACGTCTTGATGCCTTGAGTAGCTAGCAAATATTTCATACTTGGAAAAGAACAGCTTACAAAGCTGTGCTGGAGGCCAGTCACTTTGGTTCAGTAGAGCTAGCTGCTAAAATACGTCTTTAGTGAGCTCTGTTTGGGCTGCCTCCTCTTCTGGGAGTTGTGTTGCTTGTGCTGCACTGGTTGAGTGGTTCCCTCCTTCCTTTCCCTTGACTTTTGGAGGCTTGGACCTTCCCACAGAGCTGGCTGGTGTTAGTTTGACATCACCCCTTGGCAGTGATAAGCATGTATCTGGTTGTTTTGTTTTGGTCTTTTTTTAAAACTGGAGGTTGTTTTAATACATCAGTGAAACACTCTGTACTGTGGAACAGGAATAATAAACTTCTGAAAGCTCCAGGCTCCTGCCTGGTGCCACAAGAATGAGCGATGAAGATTTTTGCCTGCAAATCCCAGCACTAACAGGGCCCCTTGATTTGGTCCAGTGAGTCTCTGTATGTAGATGTTGGGTACAGTAGCATAATTTTAGAGGTGTGAATTGATTTGTCCCATTTTTCCCACCACATGTCCCAGGATACTGGGAGACGAAATCTTAGCTATTAGAAGGAGAGTGGGAAGAAAAAAATTAAGTGGCTAGATTTAATGAAAGTACAAGCTCCATTACTTTTTCTCCATCCCTTAATTATTTTTTCTACTTGTTCAACTCAATTAACACATGGGAAGGGCTGCACAGTTTGGTGCCTGACTCTCAGAAAGTTTAAATATAGACTTCCTCAGTAGATGTTCTAAAGCTTTACTGTACAGATGGGTAGCCTATGTTGCTTCCTGATGTTGGCTGTTGTTCTCCTAGTTCAGCTCAGATCTGGGTAGATTACTGTACGTTTTGTACTCTTAGTAGCTAAATGTTTAGTCCTCAAAAATAATCCTCCTTCTCAGAGCCAATTCTTTTCCCAGCTGGATCTCAAAGCTGGACTTCAAAGCTTCATAGAAATTGGGTTGAGACCCGTCTATGTTATTCTTAGACTGTAACAGCTGCTGTATTTGAAGTAGGTGGCAGATGTTCTTGAACTGTAAGCTGCCTATCCAGGAACCAGCAGAGTTTAGGTCGGAGCTCAGCAAAGTCCAAATGCTGAAATTCTGTTGCTCAGCTGAATTTTGTGTTGAAGTACCTCCGCACCAAGCTGTGGTCACAGTGATGTCTGTAGTGTAGGCGTAACACAGTCAGACATTCTTCAGTATCCCATTAGGCACCTAATGCCATCCAAGTTTTGTGTTTATATCGTCTGGGCACTTTTTGTGTCAGAGCCATGGGGCTTTGAAGTTCCTAGAAAGCCTCACAAGGTTAATGTAAATCTTCAAACTCGTTGTGTGCTTTGCTTCTAAAGTTGAAAAGGTTGGGGAAAGGAGAATTGAGTGCTTTGGGGTGGGTTTTCTTTGTTGGTTTGGGGTTTTTTCCTCCCCAGTAACTGGGTCATGTGCAAAAATAATCAGTAGGATGCTCTAGCTTTGTGTGAGTGCTCATGTAGTGAGTGAGAGGATCTGGCTGTCCGTAGCTCTGTGACCCTAAGGATCAGTGTGTCTTTGCATAGCAATGCTGTGGTAGTACCACGTGTTCTTTTTAGGTGATCTGATCTGGACACTGAAGAATGGGGTCCTAACTTTGGTTTTGAAGCAATAACTTTAAATTGGATCTCTTTGAATATAGCTCATATCTAGCCAAAATTTGGTGACTCTTTCATAAAGTCAGCGTGAATTTGTGTGTGTGCACACCACTGTGTATTGTTCCACAGAACTGCTGCCCAGAAGGATAGCTGCCTAGATGGATTTGAGTTATGTACCAAGACAAAGGTAAATAAATGCATATACACTTCATCAGATCTGAATTACTCTGTTAAAATATGAACTGTCTCTTTTTAGAATACCACCAAATTTCTGTTCCTCTTCTAACTTGGTTAACAAAACATTACATTATACTGAGAGAAGTTGTGTGTTATTCCCCTAGTTGACTTCTGGCTAAATTCCTTTGCTTGGTTTGTACCCTAAACAGCTAAATGTTTAGTCCTCAAAAATAATCCTCCCTCTTGGAGGCAAATGTTTTCCTTTCAACACTGTTTCCTTCATAACAGGGCAAGGGTGGGATTCCCAGCCTTGGGCTGATCTGCAGCTCTAGACTGAAACTAAATACAATGCCCTGGGACCAAGTCCCACCATCTGCAGAAGCTGGGTAAGAGGAAATGTTTCTTGTGTTAGCTCAGCTTGTGGCCACACTGGGAGAATTTGTTTTCACACCAAACAGTTGGCTGACTTCTCTGCTGGGGGGAAAGGAGAATCAAGGACCGATCTCTGCGAGAAAAGGTTTTGCCTTAGCAAGAGTCCTTTCTAGAGACATGCTGTTATTTTTCAGTGGATGTGTGTATACAGTACTTGACTCCCTGAAACACAAGTGTAAATGTTTTGCTGGTGGTGCACTTCTGTGGGCAACATCAGGGTTCAGAAGACCTGCTTATATGTTCTGCTTGTTGTCTTTAAATCATTGCACAAGTAGAGCGATGCTTGCCTAGCTCTTATTCCCAGAACATCAAATTTGACGGCCCTGGTGACAGGGTTTGGGTAACGAATGAATCCCAGCCTGTTTGCAGAGTGTCGCTCAGCATGTACTTTTGTTTCAGGTCGACTTCTAAGTTCAAAGAACAACATTTAAAATGATGGTTTGAAAACACCATGCACCCACTTGATGATTATTCTTTCTAACCTATTTCCCCCGTGCAGTTCAGTGCTATCTTGCCAGGAACAGCCTCTATTTGGTTCGGGTTTTGACCTCCCATTGTGCAGGGAACTGAGAATCCTCTTGGAGTCCTGGAGCTCAGCCTGGCACACGTCTAAACACGGAGCCTTTCTCTGTGTGGGGTAACGAGACCATCACTCTGGGCTTATAAATTACCACCCATCAGGAGCAGAAGGTGAACGCTCTTCTTGTTGATGTAGCAAATATTTTGAATGAAGTTTTCATGTCTCTCTTGAGTGATGAGAGAGGACATTAGAGATGCTTGGTTTACTTCTGTGTGTATGGGGATTTTGCATGCCTGCAGGTTTGCTAAGTGTGTTCTTTACCCTTATTTTCTAAATGCTGTTGCACCCATGCCAGATAGAAAGTACTAATTTGTGCATCGTCATTTGGATCATCAGCAATTCCTGGTTATTTATGTTACAGACAAAGCTTTTAGGGATGGAAGTGTATCTTCTTCAGATGTTCAGATGAAGAAGTTACTTTCTAATAACTGGCTCCGTATGAATAAAGGCAATAGGATGACTGGAAAATGTGACAAAATATTTTCATTACACTGCATAATGCCTTCCTGAAATTCCAGCCATGGTTTTCACAGGTTTTCTTAAAAACATTGCTGTTACATTTTGTCCATTAGATTAGAAGACAAAGTTGTGTAGTCAGTAGAGATTTCTAATTTTTCAGACTATGTCAGAATTATTTCTGTCTTGTTAGAATGCAGATCACTGAGGATTTGATGAGTCTAATCATGGCAAATAATTTCCAGTAGCTACTTTCCACTTTTTGATAACAATTTTAGACTATCTTGTTGACCAACAGACAGCGTAACCACTTCCTAACTCTGGATGGTACCCTTAAAGAAGAAAATAATCTTGCACTGCCTTATAAAAACTACTCTAACTTGAACATGGTTCTTGAGGTCTGGAATACTGAGCCACAGCTCAATGCCAAAGTCCTGGCGTTTGACATAATGAATTATAAGAAAAATGTACGTAGTTAAGAGTAAACAGGAGACACATACATGGAAGCTGGCAAATGTCTACTGTCATTCTACGCCTTGCTGGCAGTGAGTGAAAGTGCCTGTGAATGGCAAAACATTGAATACATGTTGAGTATAGGTTCTGCAGTCACTTCCAGTTTCTGAGTTTTTTGCTCTTTTAGGGATGTATTATTTTTTGCTAGTTGGTATGTATTCAATTTCTTCTGTTTCTCTTCTAAAGTCTGCTAAATAGGACCACAAACTACTGCTGAAAGAAAAGGAAGGCTGAGTCAGTTGTTAACATTAATTGCCTGCTGTTTGATATCCTTAAGCTTATTGCCTAATGGCATGTATGTAGGTTTTAGAGGACAAGAGGGATTGTGAGGGGAATAAAATGGAGACCTCCATGGAAATAAGATTTAGCTTTAGCATTCTGGCTCAGGAGAGGAGAAATGATAATTTTAAAACTTTTGTTTTTTAATCTCTGTCTTGGTCTATCTTGTCCACCAGATTTCTTTGCAATGATATTACCTGAAACAAGAATTTTCTGAGTAAATGCATGTAATGTTGATGTTAGAATACAGCAGAGCCCAGTGTGATGCTGGTTCTTTGGCCACATAAGTGGTTCCACACCACCTGTGAGTTGTCTGTGCCCCACTGAGTTCAGTGGTCAGTGGATTGACTGTGAGGTGCTCCCCATCAGCACCTGTAGGTTTGGCTTCATTAGGGCTTCTAGAAAGTTTGTCAGTCTAACCACATAACTTGTTTAGGATTTTGGAGGACTGACCCTTCTTGAGGACAAATCATTCTGGGGTGACAAGATACACAAGTGCAGCTACAATCAAGACATCTGTAAAGGAAATAGCACTCCCTTGCAAGTTTATCTGGGAAAAGTGCTGAGTTTTATAGAAGACAAAGCATCACTCTAGTAAATCTATGCCAGGTGATTTCACTAGGCTTTTACCAGCAGTGGATTTTGTTAGAGCTTTGCCATAGCAAGTAACAATGCTCTCCGACAGAAAAATAAATTAGCACAACAAATTAGGCAACCATTGCAAATATGCAGGTGTGTTTAATGCCTCACCTGGGGAGTAACTTTTGATCGTCTTGGTGAAAGTAAATATGTTGATTTCCCCAAGCAGGGGGTATTTGCAGAACAGTTATCAGCCCCCTGCAGTTAAAGAAGAACAGGCTGCTGAGATGCTTGGGAATTGTCACCTCTGTACCACCTACACCTGGCACTCGCTTTGAGATGGGAAGTGTGGTGTTTCAGAACAGAATAAGAATAGCCTAATTCTGACATGAACTCTTTCACCTTCCTCTGTATAACAGGAAGTGAGATTTGGAAAAATTTGAGCAGAAACTTTGTCCCCCGTGCATTCTGCCAAGCTCATGCCGGCAAGATAGCTTGTGGTTCTCCTTTCCTGGGTACTGGGATGAAGGCAGGTACCATGGTAGACCATAATTTGTCCGAGGCAGTGGCTGGCTGATGCCATTTCTCGTGATTTGGGCACAGACTTGCCAAGATGGACCTCCTGCCATATAAAAAAGTAGCTGTGTATTTAATCCATGGGGAATTGGGCTGTTAGCTTTTGAGGTTCAAGCCTCTTTTGCTTCAAGGTTCAAGCCATAACCAATCCATAAAGTCAAGGAATGAATTAGCTTTGAAGAACCTTTAGTGAATGCAATGCTCAAAGGCACATTCAGTTGAAGAAACCCACACTTAATCCAAGTCTTCCTACTGAACATTGAATCCAGGAGGTGCAGATGGTTCTGATATGCAACTATAAACGAACAGGTGGACACCTGTTTGAAAATGAAGTTTGGGTTAATCTGAAGTTAAGCTTTTAGAGATCAGTGAAATGGAGTCACATTTTACATCTTGCTTTGGTTTCTACAATATGTCGAATATTTAGTGTAGGCAAGTGTGGACACTGAAAAGCTTTAGTAGAGGGATTTTTCAGCTTTCTGCAGCATTCTGTGAGAACTCTGTCTCTCACGAAAACTATGCAAAACACTGCTACGGGTTTTTGTAAACTAATTATCTATCTTTGCACCTGCTGTTGTTCACTTAGTATTGTTATGGTACACTGGGGAAAATATTTCGAAATGGGTATTGTATAGCCTCCACCAATCATTCTAGGAGGTGGTTGACCAAGGGACCAATAGTACAATGCTACTGTTGCGAACCAGGTTATATAAACCGATTTATAATTAATTAAATTAGCCATTTTCTGCAGATCTTGGTTGTGTCGTTTCTCACCGTCCCAGGTACAACAGCGACAGGCAAGCACCAGAAGCACCAGCCATTAAATGTAACTCCTTCTAACTTGTAGTTAATTTAGTTAAGCACAATTCTTTCCATCACTTTCCTTTTTGTTTTGCTGCAGGGAGAGGCCATACTAGTAGTTAGTAGTGAAATGGATCACGTGTGCTAGCCATTAAATAGTCCAGTGTCAAGAATCAGAAGTATTAGAAACCTAGACTTGGGCTGTCTGATGAATTTTGTGAAGCTCTTCTACAGGAGTTAATGCACTTTCCTGCCAAGTGTAGTGTGGGCACATTTTAGGTTTGAAGCTTGCAGAAGCACACCACAGCAGTTCTCTGAGATAGCACTTGCTTTTGTAAAAACACAGCAATCCTTTAGGGATGTGTGGGAAGAGTTTATGTTTAAGCTAGCATTTAACACTGGAGTAGCCCTGCCTTGGGTTTTCAGTGTGTTTAGGGACCTACTGCTTCCTGCAGGCTCAATAGCTTTGAAATCTAGCCTAGAGTGTCTTGAAGTCTGCCCTAGGTAGGAAAGCCAAAGGTGGCACTGAAGTGTTCATTTTCTGTATATTTCTAAACTTAACCAAATAAACTTCAGCATAGATAGATCGTTGGTTCTGTGGCTTACAGCAAAATGTAATAAAATGAATAACCATAGGCTTTAGTATCATCTCACAAAATTGTATTACCGCCCAATTACTTTTTTGACCTCTTTGGAACCATGCTTCCCTTAAAACACACTCAGTCTGCAGTTTTCACTGTCCTCTCAGTGTCCTCTCGTGTCTTTTGTGTCAAGCAAATTGATACCTTTAGTATTACATTGTGCCCTGGCTCCCGTTTGTAGGAGTACAGCAATGTGAAAGGTGTTACGTGTCTTGGACAAAGCGTTTGCCTGCTCAGTGGCTGCTGCTCAGTTTCTTGGACCCAAGAGGACTCAAGACAGCTATTTATTTTTCTGAAATTATTAAGCAAATATGACAATTCTTTTCTGTCAGTGGCTGAGTTTTTGAAGTCAATAGGCTGTTTTCCTGATAAATTAAGCCTACTGAACTAATTCTGCCACCTCCTTCAGTAGCCTATCCAGTCAATAGTGCTAAGAGACATTTTTCATCATCACTCAAGTACGATGAGATACTCCCTGGCTCTGATTTAGTAACTCCATCATCTTCCTGCTTGTTTTCAGTCATGAAAATATATTGCATAAACTGATACTTGGAAAAGATGTTGACACAGCAGCTGGTTCTGGATAGTCTAGAAAGAGCACCAGAGAGGGTAGGTTTTTGTCCACAGTTGTTTTGAAATGCATTGTAGGATTTTTGTTAGTCCGCAGCAGGTGCAGGACTGTTGATCTTGTCCTTGTATGATACTGATTGGAATACGGACCCACATTTGGTGTAGCTGCACAAGGGGCCATAAAGAAGAATTGCAGGTTGTTTATATGGACTAAATAATCCTGGACATCTTACTTTATCATCCCAGGGTTAAAGGCTCAAATAAGATCTTAAAGGTCTACAGGATCAGATTTAAGTGCTGAATACCCACAAATCAGACTAGGTACAATGGAAGCAGAAGAGAAAAGTACAGCTTGGCAGCTCACTTGATCAGACCTGGAAAAACCCAACCTGTAACTGTATTAAGGGTTAGAAGCTACATACTGAAGTCTTGGAAAGGGAGATTTGCCATTCAGTCTGAGAGCAGTTGTATCTCATAGGTGGTGTTTTCAATGAAAACTTCTTTCCAAATGCCAAGTCCCATAACATTCTAGGCATTTCTAAAAGTAATGACGGGAGAACTCTCTTAAATAAGAAAGTAGTATTTATTTTGTGCAAGATATCATTGGAATATATAATGCATTTTATGTGATGTGTATGTGTAATATTCCTTTTCAACTGCAAGTAGAGAGCTTGAGTGCTTTGATGACCTGCATTAAGTCTCATTACTGTCTCTGAGGCTGTCCAGCTAAGAACCAATCACCACCACGAGAAAGTATTTTCCATGTTGATAGGCAGAGATGCCTGTGCTGATGCAAAATGTACTACTGGACATGCAAACTCTCTGGCAGGTTTTAGGTTCACAGTTTTATGGATCTCTCGATCTGTTCCAGTCTTCTGTGTTACTTTAAAATATGGTCCTGTCAGACACCTCCTAATGGAAAGAGCCCTCCCTGGAGTTGGCAAGACCGCTGGTAATGAATACCTTCCTCTGCTCTGAAGCCTCATCACAGATAAAGAATGTAGGGTTAATAGGGAGCACTGGTGTCTTACTGGACAAATACTTTCTAGTTCATTTAACTGCTTAAATAAAATATTTCAG
This sequence comes from Eulacestoma nigropectus, assembly GCA_013397775.1. Lineage (NCBI taxonomy): Eukaryota > Metazoa > Chordata > Aves > Passeriformes > Eulacestoma > Eulacestoma nigropectus. The sequence continues at coordinate 980,465 of VZTE01001934.1, forward strand.
GACCCTCTAGTTAATAGAGATACTATTACCTTTGCAGTTAGTATTTTTCTTTTTTTTAATAAGCTTTCATTTACAGATGGAAGGGATTAATTGGAATGCCAGCATTCCAGTGTGTTTTTCCCCCTAGATATGAAAGAAGAGGCTAGACAGGGTGAAGTAGTGGTGGACATGGACTTCTAGATTAGTGTTGTTTGTAAATGAGATTTTGAAGGCAATTATAAAGCATTGAGGGCTGTGAATATCTCTTCCAGCTTTAGCACTTTTGCCTCAATGAATAACAGAGTATAGATGCTTCAAGTCTCTTAAGAGAGCATGTCTCAAAACTTGCTCCCTCTTTCCCAGCTATGAGAGTTCATCTCTTACATTACAGTGAGGGAAGAAAAAAAAGATTTAAAAAGAAAGCAGCAGGGATGATTGCAATGAAAGAGAAATAGTAAATGTAGTTTAGAGCTGGGGGCAACCTTTGTTTTGCAGATTATTTTCTGGCTTTCAGCCTGATCCAGGAAACCACTTCTATCAAGAGAATGAAAGATTAAAGTCAGAAATTTAATTGCTTAAGAAAAAAGATTTACTACCCATGAGGTTCATTGGCATCCAAAATAAGGCCTGTTCTTAGCGTATGCTACATCTCAACCACACGGAAAACTATCACAGAGAAATAGAAATCCTTGCAGCTCCAAGAACAGGCTTCTAGTTCCACCACAAGAAAGTGATTTCTCAATACCACTGGAATGTGGTTTCTAGTACAGAATTTCTGCTTACAATATTCTTCTGTCATCTGGTGAATTTAAAGAATGAAATTATAAAGGAGGAAATATTTTGTTATTATAGATCAAATAAATCAAGGCCCAGTTAGATGAATAGCTTGTTGAGTTATCCATAAGACACTTTATTTTTCTTTATGTCTCATTCATATAAAGTAGTATAAATGTTGCTCTTCTGGTTATTACGATGTGATGCAACACATACTATGTCTTTGGGCTGTCTAGACCAGTGCCAGTAAGATAGCTTTTCTAGTGCAAAACAGGACAGGCAAGAGGCTTTAGAAATGCCAATTCAGTATTTTCTGAGCTGTGCTCTTATTACTGTGATTATTATGAGGAAGAAAAATAATAGCATGGTTTTAGTCTTTCCAAAAAAGAAGCTCCCCCAATAAACAGCAAAAAAATCCCCACCCCCCTAAAACCCCAAACTCATGCACTAGCTACATGTGTTAGCACTTTGTATTCTAAGTTACCTTGCTGTGGATTACCTGCCTAGTGGGATAAGGCCTTTCCTTCCTCAAAGGACAGTAAGAGAGGTAATGGAATAAAAATCCTGAAACTTTTCTGTGTTTCACTCTTTCTTTTTTGTTGTTATTGTTGTTGGGTTTTGGTTTGGCTTTTTTCTTTTTCAGCCTGGTTTGATTTTTTTTTTTGCTTTTGCATTACCAGAGCGTATAGAGCCTCTAGCAGGAACTGTGATCCCTGAAGGAGTAGAGGGCTTAGATGAAAGGAGGGAAGGAAAACTGTGGGATAGAGCAGCAATTCAAGAGTCTTGGGTGTTCAGTAGCTATAAGATCAATTTAACACTGAAAAGGGAGGTTCTGGACTCCCAGTCCAAAACCATACACACTCAGCCATTCTGTGTCTGTCTCCTTCCATGCACTGGGAGGGAAGGCAGGGACTCGGCTCTGGAGGGGAGCCAGCTCCAGCATGCTTCCATCAGAAAGGCCTGTGCTGGAGTGGAGCCTCTTGAAAGATGAAAGAAAGGGGGAGACTGTGCTCGGCTTCTGTGCCCATGGTTCAGTCATGACAGAAATGGATCCAAAGCAGCACTGAGGAGAACTTACGGCTTCAATCAGTGGAGAATGTTGTCCTAAGGAGGTCTCTGTATTTTGTAGTGTAGTCTGCTTCTCTTGTGCTTGTCACAGTAAGATCACCAACAATCTTTTGGTAACCACCTTTACTAGAAATGGGCAACTTGGGGAAAAACCTGAACTTGGTGCCAAGCCAAGACATCTGGTTTACTTCCACATGTCCAAACACCAGTAATACCTCTAAAGCTATCTGCAGGCATGTACCATACAAAAATGTGCCAAATTATATACATTAGAAAGTGGTTGCCAAGAAATAATGACAGTAATTATTTTCACTGGATTTTTATTTTTTTTGGCTTGTCCACATCTGGAGCCTGGAAATAAGTCAAACCCGGGCAATGTGTTGGGCAATGTGAATTTCAGATTAACCACCTTGTCGGCATCCCTCTGGCAACACGTTTGCCCTGATGGCTGATAGACATTGTGGTTCCTCTGTGGACCGCACCAGCTGGGAGTTGCAGCAGAACTTACCTTACCAGAATTAACTTGGGAACAGGATCTTCCCGGGATGAGAGGATGGAGGACTGCAATCTAATTTGAAAGTCAAGCACAGAAGGAAAAAAATATTGTCAAGTACTTCTATCTTCTGAATCTTCTATTTCAGTATTCTTTAGCATGAGTGGTTGCTCCCCCCTTTTCTCAGCTCAGCCAGAGAAGCCTATCTGCTTTGTAATTAACAGGCTGGTGCCTGGTGTCTGAAAAGCTCTATCCATCTCACTGGTTTAGTGTTTCAGAAAGGCTTAAATTTGAAAAAAGCATAAACATCTGGGTTACATTCCTTAAGCTTCCTCACATATCCTGAGTTGAGAACAGAATGGTACGTTGGATAAGCTGGCGTCTGAAGGTTTAAAGACTTCTGGTTAGTGCTTTGTAAGATACAACTTGGCATTTTGTGGTACTTTTCACTTCTGGGCTATATTTTCCTTACTTCCTTGAAGTTTGTTTTCAGGTTTTTGATATTATTGTGATTTAACTAGAAAATTGGTCTTTTTTTTTGAATATACTAACTTCTTCTTTGGTTTTATGCCTACAAGTAGGTACCAGGCATTTAAGTTAAAGGATCAAGAGTTGCTGAGGAGATGTTTTCCTGCAGCCTGTTAGCTTGTTCATCAAGAATTCTGTGGTATCTGAAGCAGATTTCTTCTTTCTAAAGCTGGAATAAGGACCACTGCATTTGCAAGGCTTTATCCCCTGTGCCTTTTAAATAGCTTTGCTTTTTACATGGCAGAGTTGTAGCGGGGGTCCCTTGCTCTTTATGGCACATGTGTGAAGATGCTGATTTCAACAGGATTCACAGTAAAATGTCAAGAGCTTGTGAGGCTCATGTGATATTGTAAACAGAAAAGAGTGTGTCAAAATGCCTCTAACATGCAAGGCACATACAAAACTCTCTGAAATGTGCAAAGGGTGTTTTCAGCATGGTGCAGGAGTCAGGGTAACATGGTCTCGTTGTTGGACCACATCAATCCTTGCTGCTTTGCAGCCTGCCTGTGCTAGGACACATGATTTGGTTGCATGTGCAAGAATAGTGTCTTCCCAATCCCTCCGCCTTGTCCCAAACCACTTGTTCCCCAGCACTTAGATAGGCATAACCTTGGTCTCAGTTGTTTGAAGCAAAGTTGTTCCTGTGTGAGTTCTTGGCTCTTGAAAGCAGCTGACGTCAGCTAGCAAAGTCTCACTGGATTTGTAGATACTGTGAAGTTAATACTCTGAGCATGGAATAATACATCTTTCTTGGCACAGAGAATAAGATAATTGAATTAACTGGAGGAAAACATTAGTCTAGAGCAGGCTGTGGGGCAGGATGAAGGTTGAGCGAAGTCTATGGGTGTTTACTCCTGTGATCTGAACGCTGTGACTGATGTCAGAGGTGCAAGGATAGACAGCTGAGTTCAGTGACAGGCTGAGGATGAAGCTCCTCTGTTGTATGCTGCTCTGCCATGGGGTTCTTTTAAATTGCCTATCTCTGTCAAACAAAAGATGAAATAAGTGCATAGAGCTTGCTCTGGAAAGACTTCCTCTGTGTCTCCAGTACTTGCTCAGCATATTTTTATTACAATGAAAAAATACTTTCCAGTTAGTCAGCTAAAAGATCCTTATTTGTTTATTCCATTTAACTGAACCGTGGAGGTCTAGGGGGAAAGTTCAATGCTATGTTTGGGAAACAGTATGTACGGTCCTTGATTCTGCTAACAGGAGACTGGTACTTGATCTATCTGTCCTGCCACTGGTGTCAAAAATAAGATTTAAATTGACCCCAAAATGTACCATGACATGGCCTGCTGAAAAAAATCTCATAATTTCTTGAGAATTAGAATAATATATGGCTGATAGCTTCAATTCAACCTTCATTCACTGAGCCAGTTTGACATTGGCTGAATTCCTCCTGCCCCAACATATCTTTCACAGTCATCATCCAATCTGCTACTGAAAAGAAAGTTACTATCTCCTTATTAGCACCAGTGGGGTGCAAGCCTGACTGAAAATCGCCCTGCAAGGTGGTAGCTGTGCTGCAGGTGCCGCCCTGTGGAACAAATTCCACAGGGAATTTGTTGAGGCACAAGGGGAGAAATACAGAGATGACTTCCGAGAAATACAGGGATGCCTTCTGAGTTGTTTCATACCTCCGTGAGGACTAAACCAGCAAAGCAGCCTGTGTCTCCCAAAGAAGAAAGTTTGGACAAGCAGCTTTAAGCTCCTATTTTCTATTACTTTAGGAAGTTGTGAGTCCTTGGGTATCAATTCCATGTGGGGTGAAGCAGAGACATCCCGTGGCAGCGCTTGCCTTCTGTGGCCCTGAATCAGCAGGCTATGAACACCTCTGTGCTCTGCTCTTGAAACCTCTCTGGTATGTCAGAAAGCCAAAGGCCCTTCCATCCTTTGGGCTGGACTATTTGCCGTATCAAAACTACTATGAACTCTCTAGATTGGAAAAACTACTCTTCAAGACCTCTGTTCCCACTAGAGGATGTGGTGGCGTGTTTGTGGAGTGCCTGCTCTGGGGCAGGGACTGCTATGAATCCCCTCTGGCTTTGAGGGGTTCCCCAGCAGTTGAGCAGCTGAGTAATTGTAGGATTTCCTGAGGTGTTTGGGAACTCCAGGAGTCATAGTAGGATACTGCATTGTGGATACCGAAATGCTGCTAGCAGATGAATTTTCCAGCTTCTTGCATTAATTCTTTGAGAACCTTTCCTTTCTCACGCAGGATATGAAAACAGTAAGATAGTTTATCCAGACGATAGTCACATCTGGTGTTTTGCTAAGTTCTGTTTATGGTACACTGAGAAATGTTTTACTGTGAATGTGATAGAACCTAAACCAATCATCCTAAGAGGTGTGTGAACATTGTCCAATCACTTTATGGAACTAGACTATATAAAAATGATTGTAAAATTAATAAATAATTAATTCTTTCTCTGGACTTGATGTTGCTGCATCTCTCAGTTCCTGGCTCTACAGCGACACTGCATTATGGGGAAATAAAACTGAAATATTTCTTACGTGAAAAACAAGCAGTCTCTTCCTTTGACATATTATATCAAAGTCATTTATTTTCACCCCAGAGGAAGAAAACACCGTCAGAATATCAATGTTTGCAAGGAACAGAAATATTGAGTGATCTGTGGCTTCTCTTTTTTTGGGCTAATGATGCCACAATGCCATCAGCTATGCGCTTGCACTTTCCTTTGGAAACAATATTGCATTCTTAAACTTTCTCAGACTAAAGCTTTCAAAGCTTTCTCAGAGACTGCAGACCTCCCTGTAGCTGGGCTCTTACCAAAGAGGTTCCTCAGGGCTGGAGGATACAAAGAGGGATATCATATTTCTCGGTCATCTTGAAAAGGACTTGCAGCCTCATCAACAATCTCCTCTGAAAAAGCTTAGAACGGTGATGACCAATGTTGTGAAAAATGCCTGGGGTGGCTGTCCAGCTGTGGTTACACAGCACCTGCAAGGTTCATGGATAGGAGATACTAGGGGAAGGGTTTGAAAAATTTGGGGAATGAAGAAAAGATATCCTAAGAGCAGATAAAATTGAGAGGTTTGACTTCAGAGATCCCTACGCTTTCATTTAAACCTAGGTGGTGTGCCTGTGTAAAATACTTAAAAATGACTTTGTAAAAATTGGATTGATTAAACAGTGGTCAAGGCGAGAAGGAAACAGGCTTGGTACATGAGCTGGAGCAAGGTAAAGGAAACTGCTTTTAGGTCCATTATTTATGATATCTAGCCATAGCATCATGAGGTTGAATGTAATGGATACCTTATCCACTAGCAGTGCTCATCTGGTACCTGTGATGCTGCTTCTGGCTTAAGTGTGACCGTTTGGCTGCATTTATTTGCCACTTATGGTTCTTTTAGTGGGAGTCAAGGGTCAGAGGATAGACAAAACAAGTATTCTTCCCACTCTTTAAGTATGTGTTACCTTGTGTTCAGTACCACTCCAAAATGGATGTCACTTCCAGCACTGGTGGTGGACAGCAGAGAAGTTCTCACAAATCTGAATGAAATAGTGGAAACTGAAGCAGCCTCTGCTATGCAGAGAAGCATTTTTTGCTCACAAAAATCATCACTGGCTCATGGTGAACTAGAAAACCTGTCCTCTGGACTGTGATGTGTTAAACACTTGCAGTTCAAGGCTCTCTGGTAGTCTCTAGCTGATGTTACCCACAAAGGCCTCATTGAGATCTAGTGGAGCAGGACAGCACCCAAGAGACAGATGGATCATGAGGGGTCTTTCCTGTGCAAAGCTCTGGATGTCAATGCCTTGCAGATGCTGTGGAAGAACAAAGCATGGGGCTGTAAATGGAAAAGCAAGATGATCATGATATAAACACTGCTGGAGTGGAAAGCCTTATCTATAAAGAAATAAAAAATGTGCAGTCAGCTTTGCACTAGACAGCTCTTGCAGCACAGGAGAACTGTGAAATGAACACCTGGCTGGAAGAAAACTTCTTGGGTATGATGGCCATTGGCCAAGCTGCAGGATTGGAATGGAGATTGTAAATCAGAAAACTTTCTCACTAGTATTGGTGGCTGTGCAGGGTGTCAGAAGCTGCATCTCCCTGTTTGTGCAGGCATTGCTGATTGCAGTGTAGGTGGTCTGAGGCTCTCAGTGTTCCTCTAATTTCAATTGCCTTCCTCCTGACAAGCAAGTTGGGGATTTATGATTGTAGAACAGTCTAAGAAATGCTGCTAAACCAGCATGGGAAGATTTCCTTGCGTGATCTTCAGAGCAGCACAACAGAGCCTAGATGGCAAGAAGACTTGGCTGCAGCTTGGGAGGCAGCTGTCCCCTTTTCTCAGCTGGTGCACCACATACCTGGTCCCTGCTTATCCTGTCTCATCTCTGTGACAACATGTGACAGACCTGATCCCTTATGGACTAGCATTTTAAAAAAAGCATTTTTACCTATGCTGATTGCAGAATAGGTTTATACAAGCTTGACCGTGCTTTCATTTTGGACAATCAGTATGGGTTTTTCCTTATGAAGTAAGTAATTGCCAACTCCAATACAGCAGCAGTGTTTTGTGCTTCAGAGATGGTACCTGAAATGGAGGAGAAACAAAGTGCAAATCATCTGCTCTAATCCACTGATCAAAGACAATCAAATTTATAGAGGGGAACAGCTAAGTGAATTCTTCCATTCCTCCTGAGTCTTAAGGAAATTTTATTGGATTCAGTAAGACTGGGTCAAAAATATTTTTATAGTGAACACTTTCTACCTGTAGTATGTAATTTAAACTTTGCTTAAAAAGCCATCATACCACTTTCATTTCTTATTTTCAAAGAAATATTTTGAAATATATACATAGCCTTTCTATGACTTACTGTCTGTCTATAAGGTATGTTGTGCAATTTACAACTTCAGTTTTCATTGTCACCTTGACTACTAACAAGTAGTTAAAATGGTGGCATTGAAATACCAAGTTTTCAAGTATGCCAAAGGGCAGGTGAGGATTTGTCCTTCTTTTTGTTAAAAGTTGAGTATAAATGTTATATAGGTAACTTCAGTTCTGGGAAAATTATTGGTATCACTTTCTCTACCAACACAGTTCCCAATCATAGGCTTTAAAAAAAAAAAAAAAAGAAAAGAAGCCTTGATGATTAATTAACAAACAGGATGAGAGCAATCTGCATTGTTTCCATGCATTAGCCAGCTAAAATGCTCCTGGCAAATCCTATCCCTTTATCACCCTAATCCTCCAAGTCTGGAAGAAAAATGCAAAAGCATGTTTCAAATGGGAAAGCACCCTCAGCCCCTCTCTCTGTTAACAACTTGCTTTTCAACCTCACACCGTCTTGGGTCGTTATTTGACTTAACACTGAGTTCCCATTAGTATATGCAGAACAGAAAATTCAATTTACCTTGGGTCTCGGCTGAGAATTATTCCCATGATGTGAGAAAAATGGTTTGGCTTTGTGTGTGTGAGCAAGATGCTTCCTACCACTGCACTTTCTCTCAGAGAATTGCTCTGTTGCTTTTTGTTTTGGAAATACTGACTTTTGAATCTGGGAAATCAAACCACCAAGGCAACACATTGTCTCAGGGAAGTCATGGGCTGCACATCTGAAACACACTGCTCTTCTGCTAGAGATGTTCGCAGTCTAAACTGTATTCTTGATCGCTTTATTAGTTGTGTGTAGTCATTGTTCTTGCTAAAAAAAGGCACAAGATTCAAAATCATGGATATTTTCTGCCAGCAAAAATTATTTTGGTTGTTTTACCTTAGGACACAAAACTCTTCTGTGTCTTCATCTGGCAAAATCCAGCACTGCAGGCCAGTGCTTTGTGCATTGTTGAGCCCTGGCTCTGTTGTGCAGGAGTGGGGAAGCAGCTGAGAGGAGCAAGTGCCAGCATAGAGGCTCCTTCAAGCAAAACTTCAGCCTGGGATACCTGAGGAGCATAAGCAAAGAGAAACAAGACCTGGTGCACTGGAGGGGGGCTTCCAGAGAGTTATCAGTCAACAGCTGTAAGCCCAGACTCCTTGCAGCTGATAACAGATCTGCTCATTCAGCCTGGCCACTTGTGCATGGAAAATCAAAGAAGACTGGAATCTGTTTTGGGGCAGGGGGAGGGGAATTACTCAGCCTTCAGTAAATACCAGACTACCTCAAAACGGTTGTCAAGACACCACGTGTAGCAGGGGAAGATTCACTTAGCACTACTCCTTTTAAAGATGCCTCTGCTGGTTATTGATCCATGACATAGACAGTCCACTCACCTCCTGTAGCAGGAAATTAGGAATATCTGTATTTGGGGTTTGTGGTTTGAATTCTTGGTCAGCAGCAGTTGATAGAAATATTGATGTTCCTCAAACTATAGTTATTTACAAGCCCATGTTGCCTTCAAGCAAACTAGGGATGGATAAAATTCCAACCTGCTTTTAACTGGCTAACAACACTTCCAGTTTCTTACTCTATCAGACACTAAAGAGCTCCCTTGTCCATAAGGCTGCATGCAGCAATACAACTGAGCACGGAATAGTGCTTATAGTGTTTTTTAAAAAATGAATTTCTGCATCCGTGTCTAAATTGTTATAAAACATATGCTTCTCTCTTGCATATGTTAGGCTACTAGATATTTCCATACTTGGAGGTACATAGTGGCTGCAACCACCTGTGTAGAGCAAGGATCCCTTCTCCTCCCTGTTTTTTTAATGGTAAGGAAAAGTAGGCACATCCCAGAAGCCAGAGCTGCTGCATCTTCTGAAAAATTTTTGGTCTGGGTAATGGAGAAGACCAGGAGCCTGAAGAAATACAGTGGCACATCCCAGTGAGAGTGAAGCCCTTGAGACTGTAATTGCCCTGGAGCAGGGGCACAGTGGAAAGATCTCTGTGATACCTCCCATGAATATGTAGGTGGAAGCAATGTGCAAGAACAAGCTTCTGAGAGAAAAAAAAACCTGTGTTCACCCTGTATGGGCCAATGTCAGAGGCAGTAACAAAGCTGTACATCCAGGACAACAGCTAGAACCCGTAATAGGTATGGGCCTATTTATGATGAGGGTGCTTCACAGGAGTCAAAAGGAATAGGGCTTTTGGGGGAAAGATTTGCTGCTATGTCTGAAAGACAAACCTTACAGAACCTACCCAATTAACTCAGTAGAGAGGTCTCTCAAAAGCTGCTGGTGCTCATCATCCTCCTGCAACAACTTGGCACCTCCAGAGCTTGCAGGTTGTAAAGTCCAGAGAGCGCTCTGGCTGAAAGGCACTAACTATGCAAATGCGATGTGAGTCGTTATCGTTATGGTCCTTTCATGTTATTACTCAAATCACTGATGCACCTTCTGTGCCCAGCTGACCAAGCAGTATTTCTTGCATTATAGGATTCTGATTCTACTTCCATTGTTAATGTTCATTACTTTCGTAGAGAGCTACAATTTCATTATTAATACATCAGTGTAACAGAGCACAGATTACATAAATGCATTTCTGAGCGTTAGCTAAGTATTAGTTTTAAAAACAAAATATGCTTCTTGTGCCAACAGAATATTCCTTCTTATACAAATACTTTATGGCTACAATTGCAAAAGTACTTGGAAAAGGCTTTTATTGTCTTAAAAGAATATGGCAAAATAAACATTTGCTTATCTTCTCCTTCTTCTAAGGAAAATCAGGATTTTGAAAGGTGGTTACCATGAATGTTTGAATCTGTTCGATGATAGTATCAGTAAATTTTAAACCTCTTATCTCTATGAGAATCAGAGGGTGAGTTCCTCGTGTCTGATCTGTTTCAGCGGTGCAACCGCTGGCTGTGGTGCAGTTGTCGCTAACTTTGGGGGTCTCCCCAACCCTGTCTAGAGAGCTGATGTTGTTTGAACTGAGGAGAGTCCCACAGCTGAGCAATGGGATAAGAGCAGGGTGATGACCATAGTCTAGTGTCACCAGTTTTGGATCTGAAGTTGGTCCAAAAGCTGATTTAGCTGCAAACAGATGTTTGGAGCATGGGTGTGATGTATCCAAAGTATTGTTTTGCTGTGGTCAAACCTGGGCTGCAGCTGTCTGTGGGACTAAGGAGACTTGGAGCTGAGTTTGGTTGATCCTATTACGATAGCAATTGAGTGCTTGGAGTATCTCCTTGTGTTGACCCTCTTGGGAGAACTGGGGCTAAACTGTAACACCTACCTCCTGCTCCTGGGCAGAAACAGGTGCCTTCTCACATGCCTGGGGGGATGTCTCCTTCCTGCTAGCCTCCGACAGACAGACATTGTGGCCACAGCTGGTTGCACCAGGGATCTTCAGTCCTGCATGGATTCCCAGTATTGTTTTGGTCCATTATTATGAGACAATCTCCACTTCAGGTCTAATTTCTTGAAATACAGCAAAAGGACTGGGCTGCTTTATAAGAAAGTTCCTGTGGTTAAACGTTCCCCTCTCACCCTGTGCTTTCATGTTTTAGCCTTAAAACTGAACTTGGGAATTATTTGGAGATTCTCTGAGCAAGACTCTTCTCATTCTGTTCAGGGAAGCCTCAATGCTCACACTGCTGAACTTATCAGTTTTACTGCATCATTTTGGGACCTCTTTAAAATGCAAGCTAGTTGTGTTATCTCCTCCAGAGATATTCACGGGAATGATGCTCTGGTGGATTAAACTACTTTATGCATTGTAAACAATAGGCTGATGGAGCTGAAGTGCTGAGGTCCTTTTTTAATCAGAGGCACCAGATTAACTTGCTTTTAGTCTTTCAGAAACTCACTTACTCTTAATGAGTTTACCATGATATAGGTCCACAAATTTCCTGTCTGGCTTCTTTTGGCACTCTTAGATAAAAATGCCATCTGGGAAGGAGATTTATTGGTTTTGAGATGATGTCCCTTCCTTATCACCTTGTTTTGCTGGCCCTGAGCTCATCCAAGATAGCAGTACCTACCTAGACAGCATCAGTTTGTCAGACATGAATTGTGGAAAAATAAATTTAAAATACCTTGACCGTTCTACCCCACTAAGATAGGATTTCTTTTTTTCCGTAGTAAAACCTCTTGCTAATGTAAAATGCTTACAGGTATATGTATATAAATACATGTATGCATATGAATAAATAAAACCTTTAGCTTTTTTCTAATACTCTGCTCTGCTTCCACTGTAAACTCTGCCACAGTTTTGTCATGGAAGGATTTCTATTTTGCATCTGTACTTATTTTGCAGAAGTGAGTTTGGAGCTTCAAATGGCATCTATTGATGTGTGCTAAGATGCCAGTGCCAGCCAGGGGGCGATCTGTGGCACAGTTTTTTTAGAGACCCTTCAGCTCAACACGATTTTCACTATTCAAATCCATGTGTATGGCTGCCATAGAGGGATGGGTGCAGCCACTGGGTGAAGTTTGGCTGAAGCATCACAGATACTTCCCGTGACATCCAGGTGACAAGGACTTCCCCACTCTTCATTTCTGGGGCCTCAGAAAACTATAAAACATCATTTTATCAAGTCGGCACCAGAAAAATGAGTACAAATACTCACTACTGCAAGTGGCCAGGGCTCTTCCTCATAGCCAAAAACAAAGCAAAGGAGAAAAACTTGGAAAAAATTGTTACTGGCTATAAAAGTTGCCAGGGCTCGTGATGTGTGCGTGCTCACATGTTATGGTAAGGTAATGTGAAGGACAAAGCTCCTGTTAACCCTTTGCACTTGAGCTCTAGCAATAACACTTAATATTTGTTCAAGATTTTTAAAACAAAACAATCCTGTGTCTTTTTGTAAACTTTATGTAGAAAATGCCTTACCCAGAAGTTACATAGAAAAGAGAAAAAAGAAATGTGTTTCTTGTTCTGTGTGAGCTGTAGGAAGGTTATTCCTTTATATTTAACCTTCAATGTTGAGGAATAAGTGTGTCCGTTTTTTGTTTGCGTGAATTGCATTCCTGCACAGATCTGGGCTACCACTGCTGAGGTGCTGCTTCTTCAGTCATTAAAGAAGCATTGTAGAAAAATGAGTTTGTGTTTTCAGAAATATGTGGAGAAAGGCTTAAGCACGAATTGGAGGAGGGCATAGAAATTTGCAGTGATGTGCATAGCATCATTTATTAATTACAATAATAGCAAATTATGATAAGTTCTCTGTAGTTTATCTAAATTTGCTCCACTGCTCATGGCTGACAAAACTTGAAGGGACTCCTGGGCATAAAAAACAAGCTCTGCTGAAATTATTTAAATTAACCTAAACATTTAAAAGGATATGCACTTTTAACTGGTGAAATTTATCTTGTGGCAATACAGCCATGTGCTGCATGGCAGTAGAGGGTTGCCTCAAGAAATGTATGTGATGTGCAAGGAGGGGATCTTTCAAATGTGTTGTAAAAGCACTGCTTTACTTTCCTTGCACTTGTACTTTATCCCCGTATATTGGTTTTGCCACAAGTTCCTTGCAGCAAAATGGTCCTCTGATGTAGGAGACTGACAGTTAATTGGTTTCAAGGGGTGACTTTACAATGATTTTTCTTTCCTGCAGGTCTTTATGGCTACAGAGAAGGAAGCTGACACTTAAGCAAAATTAATTTTTGATTCCTCCTCTCTGTAAAATTGATGCTTAATGATCTTGCCTCTTCCTCAGTGCTGTTTTTTACAGCAGTGTCCTGATCCAAGCTCTGATCTCACTTTCACTTAGCGTCTGAGCTCTGATGAGCTGTCAACACTTGATGCTGCTCCTCTCACTCCTTAGTCTCTCATTTAAGAGTGGAGTATTTGACTCTCTCACTGGCTCTAGACATCAGCTAAATTTTTGCAGTACTCTCTTAAAGGAATATTTTGTATTTGTTACCCTACTAATGGAAGATGTGAGAACTGCATTTGCCCTATCCCAGCATGCACATGGGAAATTATCATCATGTCAAATTACAGCTGCTGACTCCTGCCAGAAAATCCCCTGCCTGATCTTATCTATCTACATTTTTTTAATGCCATACTCATCATTATGGCATCTAAGTACCTTAAAAGTTTTCCATTGCTTCAGAGGAAAGATGCATTTATGGATGTGTTAGTGGAAAACTTTCCCTGGTTCTGGCTGTTTGGTCAATCTGTATGTGAACAAGGGTGATAAAGGTTAAAGTGAATTAACACTGAAAAAGTGACCTTCTAGTGCAACCACTGCAACAACCTTTGACTTGACAAACCTGATCCTTGTTGATATTTTGTTCACAATACATTATGTGGCTTTAACTTCTGGTTATGTTTAGAGATTAGCTGGATTCTGCAATGCTTCTGGCACTGGTGGTGAAGTGAGGAAGCAAGAACTGACATAAGCTCTTGCTCTGTTCCTGTTCATGCTCTCACAGTGATCTTGGGTCTGGTTTGAAGTATTTGAGCCTTTTTGGTTGCCAAGTAGGTGGCACATTCATTGGAAATAAACCAGTTTGGCGTCTGCATTTGAGTTTTACTTCATACTTCACATTGTAAGGAGACCTGGTGCAAAGGCTGTTGGATGTTAAATAAAACAATTTAAACTAGAAATTGTTGAGATGGCAAGGCGCCTGCAAGGTATTTCTTCCTCATTAATCACAATCCTGAGCAAAACCGTCATTTATGTTTCATAAATGTTCTGGGTTGACAGTTGTACACAACTGCTGTTTATTTTTCAACATGTACCAAAGGGCATAAGAATTTAATATAAGGGTTGAAACCCATGTGTGTATATAGGCATGTGCTTCTGCATGTGTGAGTGCTGCTGGCACCCTTCACATGGCAGATCTGTGTCTCTAGCTCTTTTACTGTCTTCCACCAACTCCGGTTCCTCAGTCTCCAGAGGTCTGGTCTGAAGGCAGCCACCTGACTAATGGTGGAGACCAAAGCATCACTTGCCAAGCACTACCTTTGTCCTTGAGACCCCTCCCAGCTGTCAGGATCCATGTATGGCTCCTGGGATATCAGATTTTGCCTGTGCACTGGCTGTGGTTGCTACTGTGCCTTTCCTAGAGGTCTGTGTTTTTGCAATGTGCTGTGTTGCAAACTGCTGCTGCCCAGCTCAGTGCTAGGCAGCAGGTTGTGAGCTCTTTGATCCTCTCCTCAAGTCACAGCTGATCCATGGAGATCTCTATCTGATCTGACAGCTCTCCGTCTTTTCACCCTTTGACTTAGAGCAGTGTTGGCAAAATTAGCAGGCCGAAAGCAAGCTCATAGTAGTTTATTATTTGCAGCCATCTGCAGTAGAGTGTGACTGTGATGTTATCTCCAGAGCTTCTCTATCAGCTAGGGGGAGTGATGCTTGTACTCTTTGGTGATAATTTGGATTGGGGGAGCAGGCCGAGGGTTGAGATATTTCAAAGAGATTTTACTATTCTTTCCTACTGTTGTAGAGATTTCAAGGCAAACAATAGTAGTAAATGCAGATTCTCAAGTCAAGAGGAGTGGCTCTCTGGCAGTTAGTTCTTCCATCTTGCTAAATCATCAGGAAGGGGAACGCAGAGGTGTGTCTTGGTGCCAATGAAAATATTTTAACTTGCTTAACATCTCACTTAGTTGTACTGAAGGTTGTTTTCTTTTTTCTGTATTTTAGCATAACAGCAGCTTGCAAACAATGCCAGAGTTTCATCTGCAAGTCTCTGTACTGTCAGAGATCAACTTGTTCTACTGACGTGCTCAAAAAGAAAAAAAATCACAATGAAACACAAGAAGGAGAGAGCTTAATTTGGCCTGCAGACTGTGCTTCATCCCCCTCAAACCGGGTGAGTGTAAAGCAAATAAACTGTAGGGGTTGTTGTGCTGCCTTTGATCTTGGAGAAAGTATGAAACTCCTGGATCTGACTCATCAAGGTACTCCTTCATGCACCTAATAAAAAACATACAAGCCGTCCTGTTGAAGTTGGTAGGATGACCTACCCGTATGCCTAAATTTAAGCCCATGCCTAAAATATCCTGCTTATGTAGGGAGGTTTCCATCTCTCTTGGACAATGTTGCTTGGACTTCCACTGAGTTGTTCTACAAGAAGAGCAGAAGTTGAAAGGACACAGAGGGGAAGAGAGAGATTTGATCCAGATCCTCCTTCAGCAGACATTTTTTTGCTACTCAAGGTACAGTTGCTAAAGTCTGTGTGATTGGCTTTGCTGTGTGCTGAAAGATTGCTTCCTCCAAGCTTGTGCTCCAGTTTCCTGCCTTGTAATTAGCTCTTCCACATGGTTACCCCAATGTGCACAGCATGCAGTCATATGATGAGCTTTTGGCACTGGACATCCTCAGCCGGCCGAATCACAAGGCAGCTCATTAAATCCTGCCTGCCAGATCTGCAGGGCAGTAACACAGGCTGACGGGCAGAGGGGCTGGCTGTGGAGAAGCGACCCCTGAGGGCAGGGACTTGGCTGCATTTGGGCAGAAAGGGATTAGAAAGTCAGTGTTTTGAGAAGCACAGTGCCTTGTCTGTGTCAGGAGGGTCTCAGCAGATGCACCAGCCTGCTGTGCAGGTCCGACGTGGAGATGCCTGCTGTCCTGGCACCCATAGCGCAGGGGCTTCTGTAGTTGGCTGGGCTGAGATGTCTTTTCCCTCTAATTTCAAGGAGGGAAAAAAGGAAAGGAGAGGGATACCGTGCTCAGGAACAATGTCTGAGCACCTTACACTTGGAAATCGAATTTTAGCCATGATGATTTGTTCTCTGAAGAAGTGTGACAATGATGCTCCATCTTTACAGGCAGCTCCAGCCTCAGGCAGACACCACCATCATCAGGCATCCCCCTGGCTGCTCACTGCTCATTCTCCCTGATGGTGTGGCTGACCCCAGGGTTTGGGGCAGCTGCAATTCCTCCCCCCTTATGAAAGTCACTGGGCAGCACTGACCTTTATTTTCCACTCCATTATGCCTCAAAGGCCAGGCTTTCACATGGACCAAATTTGCACCTCTCTGCTAACTGCTGTGAAAGACTCTTGAGAAGGGGGCTATGCTGTGATTTGTCAAATCTGCTTGGGCTGAGTTACGCAGCTTTCTCTGCACAGAGGGACACCAGGCTGAAACAGAGTTTGACTCCAGGTTTCACAATGAAGATTTACTCTTTCTTTGAGTACCTGCAGTTTCCAATTAAAATCTGAACTTGAAGAGACAGATGTAATTTCATTGGATCTGACTCTTCAAACCCTTTTGTGCAATTTTCTGGTTTATAAGGTTTTATTTTAAAACTTCTGTTTTCTGAAGTGGTGTTTGGTGTCTTGTTGCTTTCATGTCAAAGCAACTGGGAGCAAGGTGACCTGAGTTCCTTTCTAGAGCCATGGCAACAGAGGAGCTGATAAACACAAACAAGGTCAATCCCAAACTTGAATTATGTCAGATCAGCCTCCTGATGAGAAAAATGAAGACTTGAGAGAAGAATCTAGTAGAAAACACCAAATTAGATATAGTAAGCCCCTCATAGTGTCAGTTTAATGTATTTTAATTGTTTCCAATATATTTTACAAAAACTTGCTTGAGGGTTAGGTACTTGTGAAAGGATAAATGTTATCTCTAAGGGTTTTTCAGTGGCAGGAGATTTGCACCACAACAGGCAGCTGTTCTGGCCATTCAAAGGAACCCACGGTCCTTCCGAGTCATGATTAATCTAGAGGTATCCATGATTAAATCTGATACATCCTATCAATACCTTATTTTAGCCCTGTTGATTGTTGAGAGGGTGAGCCATGAGTTGTGTTCATCTGCCTCATGCTGTGTGTTGCGGTGCCACCAGGAGCCACTCAAAGCGCCTGCTGTCCTGAGGACCAGCTGTGAACTACCATCTCCTGGAAACACCACACAGTGCTGCAAACCCTGGTGGAGTGAGGATGTCTTTCAGGGCTGGGACTTGCAGCTCCCCTGGCTGGGAAGGGCTTTGTGAGCCTCATGGCTGCTGAGGCCAGGGGCATGAATGGGCATCTCTTGGGGGTATTGGTGGGTGACTCAGTGTAGCTCAGGCCCACTTATTTCTTTGTTATTTGAATATGGTGATCCTTGTCTTTTCCTGAGTGTGCCATGTGCCTTTGGGTATCTAATGGATCATTTTAAGTCCCAAGTAATGGGTTTTAGAGCCACATCACTTTACAGAATAGGTGTGACTCCTTGCCAGAGAACAGCAACAGTCTTCCTCTTGCCTTGCCCCAATCACAGGAGCTACAGCCAGAGTGCGAGGACAACTCCTTCCCTGCCTGTGTTTCCAGCCCCAGTCGCATTGTTCTGTGCATATCTCACCCGTTCAAGTACGACACTTCTCTGACAACAACCCCCATGGAGGAAACTGTCCCCCCCACCCTTTGCTGCCCTTTTTGTGTTGCCTGCGCTGGGTATTTGTTTGCAGAGAGCTTGCATCAACACTCCATACTGCCTTAGACTAAGCAGACTAATAGACTCTTTCAACACCTCCGTAGCGCTGCCCACTGTCGTAATCATTCAGCGGTCATGGCTCTCTGCAAACAGCAGCACTGAACTTGCTGTTCAATTACCAGTTTATTATTCTAAGATGTCTGGGGAGCGGAGTGGTGATAGCCATATGCCAATACTGCTGTGGGCTGCTTGTGAAGTTCCTCGTGGGACGTGGAGAGCCAAGCCAGGGGTCTGACCAGTTCTGTTAGGCTGGTGATTGACAGCATCTGACATAGGCTTAAAATAACCCACCCTAGAAAAGAAAACACATCCGCCTCAAAATGAATTTCTAATATGTGAAAATAGCTCAGAGGTGGGTGCCTGTGTTTGGGAGTCAAGGCTGTGTTGACCTGCCATGTTGACCTACCTTGTCAAGGTGTGCTGACCTGCTAGGACTCCCTGTTTTTAGCAGTGCTCGTTCAGCAAGCTTGCAGGCAAGTCCTTCTGGTGCTGAAGAACTTGGTTGCATTGGGGTTTGGAGAAGCCACCATGGAATAACCCATTTTTTTCTGAAATTCACAAATGAAGCAGGAACCGATCCTCACTTCGGGCTGATGAAAACCGAGTCTTTCCTGGTGCTGACACAATGGCCTCTGGCTAGAGAGGGTCTCATGCTGTAACACTTGTTCTGGGCTGGTTCCCGCAGCGATCCTTGGGGGAAAGCTGGGGCACAACGACTGAAATAACAAGAACTAATCATCACGAAAACGCATCTGCTGGGTTCAGAGTGTGTATGCTTTGTAAATTGTGGCTGCTATTAGAAAGCTCAAACTCTTCTATGGCGCTAGAAAACGGAGCTTCCTTGAAATATTCAGTTATGCCAAGAAAAAATAAAGACATAGTGGATTTCTCTGTGGCTCCAGAAATATGAGGAAGCCTCCCAAAACTTAATATCCATTCCTGAAGCACCCATATAAAACAATTTATCTTATGACTGGCTTGTCAAACAAGAATCACTTCTAGAATTCTTCCATTCACTAACTTCCTCAACTATATTTTATTTTTTTTCCCTTTTGTCTCCACTCCCTGATCTCTCTCTCTGCAATTCAGTATATTCTAAACGCATGCTGAGGGTGTCCATGCCAGCTTAGCAAGTGGAAGGATTTGTTGGAAGTTGTCTTCTGAGCTGGTATAATCCAAAGCAAAACATTGCCGTTTCTATTTGCCAAGATGCAGACTCGTTCCTCTTCTTAGCAGGAAGGCATCCAAGAGATAAGGAAGTTAAATCAGAGCAGTGTGTGTATTTTAACATGTCTAAAATCCTGCTTATGCTATTATGCCTCATTCCTTGTTATTGCTGATTCGTGAAAAGGATAAATCTACCAATAGTAAAATCCTTCTGGTAGCTTAATATTCCAAATTTCTCTCTTGTACTGCAGCTGAAGCATTAGAAGCAATTTTCTCATGAGACAGTTTTTTTTTGTATGATGGGGCTTGGTGCTCGTCCCTGTGGGCAGCAAGCTGGTTGGTAAAGTGTCTATGTTTTATCTGTCAACAACCAGAGTG
Organism: Eulacestoma nigropectus; assembly: GCA_013397775.1. NCBI lineage: Eukaryota > Metazoa > Chordata > Aves > Passeriformes > Eulacestoma > Eulacestoma nigropectus. The sequence continues at coordinate 1,000,141 of VZTE01001934.1, forward strand.
CTAGTGGGAAAAAAAGAGAAGTAGGCATTGCAGAATCTGACTAGGGAAATGCCATTTCATATTCCAAAAACATCTAATGCCAAGATTTTGGTTTGGGAGCAGGGTTGACTGTAGCAGCACAGCACTACAGAGCCACCTGACAGGGTAGATGTGGAAGAGTGAGTATTGGCAGGAGGAAAGAGCAGTTGAGGAATGACTGCTCTGATGGGAGATTAAGGATAATGAAGGTTCTGTTGATTGCAGGAGTCCACTGATATAGGAACTTCACCAAGAGGATGAAGAAAAGAAGGTAAAAGAAAAGCCTATGGAGAGATTTCGTTAATGTTGTCTAATAAAAAGGAAAAAAAAACAAACCAAAAAAACCAACAGAGAGAGCCTGAATAGATAAAGATGCAAATGAGTAGGAGAAAATATCTATATACTTTCAGGTTATGCAGAGTCCAAGTTTCTTTGGTGCTTCCTGACCCCAGTTCTTTCCTGGGCATCTTGGAAGATACTAAGGATTCAGCTGGAGTTGTCACAGCTCTGTTGCCCACTGGTGGATAGGGTAAGATCCCATCTCCCAGGGAGTTGGGGGGCCAGTAGGTTTGCCTGACATGATTTTTTGTCATGAGTGTCTAGGTATAAACCAAGCAACATGATAAAAAAGTCACTGATTTCCCAGCTAAACTAAAGCATTGCTGCTTTTGAAGTTTTAATGGCATGCCTCTGTAAGAATACAGATCTGTACCTCAGATTTTACTGCACATACATTTTAGAAGTTGCTATGAGGAAAAAAACCTAAGGATACTCAGGAAATCAAAAACGCCCAAGCTTTGATTCAGACCTATGTTAAAAAGAGCTACTGAAAAATATGATGTTGTTAACCATCCCATTCTTGTTAAGCTTCAGCAGAACCTTGCTTTCTGAGTAGGTTTGGAGACGTCAGGAAGATGAAGTGAATAAGTAGCATTTTCTACCTCAAAAAATGGAATAGATGTTAACAGAATGAATGTATTGCTTGGCAAATGTTGAAAAAAGTCTTCCTTGCTATGCAGTGAGGCTGAATTAATGGGTGTGAAAGGATACATTAATATTTTCATTAAATGTCTGCTTATGCACACACATTGCTGTTTATGTGCCCTAATGTAAACAAGAGGAGACACAAAAACATAAGCACAGTGTGATGTTAATGCACAAACATACTTCTAGAGACCTCAGTAAGAGGAACTGCAGGGTTAATCCTACTTTTTACTCTGTGAGCAGAGATGTAAACTGGAAAAGCTCAGCTGGCATGGCTCGCTTTGCAGAGCCTGGATGCAACTTACTCTTGTGAACTGTGAATGTCACCAAAGTGCAGTGGCTGCATTTATTCAGCAGTACCATCTAACAGCACTGTGTGCTTTAAGGAACGTCTTCCTTTCAAGGCTCTGGCAGGGAATCGGTGCTTTGTGCACTGCATATCTGACTCCGTATGCTCTTATTTTACATGGAAACAGGGCTGGAGTCCCAGGTTACTCGTGGCATGGTGATGGAGCCAAGCGCTTGCACAAAGGCAGAGGTTTGGGCCATATTCAGAAGGTGCAGGATGTTATCCCCTTTATTTGTATTTCACTGTGGTGTGGATGGTTGAAAGCAACAAGTTTCCTGCACATATTACAGAAGTACCTTGGGGTATTGTACTCTGGCTTGGTTGCAGAATATTTTAATTGCTTTTTCATCTTGCATTATTTGAGGAAGCTGCAGATTGCACTCCTGAAACCAGACACGAGCATCCAACCTCCACCTGCTCTTTCTTCCCCCTGTTTAGACTTTCCTGTTTGCAAGGGGGTAGCCAGCAAAGTGTATCTGTGCGTGCAAATCCCTCCTCTTTGGTGGAATTACACTGAGGATGAATTCAGCTCATTGCGCTTGCTTGGAAGGACCCAAAGGGTGGCTCCTATCACATCTCATGGCTACCACCTTTGGCCAATATTAATAGTGATTCCTGCACAGTCAGCGAATTCTTCGGGAGGAAAAATCTGCCCTTAGTCCCCATGCATATTACAAAGGGTGTTTTCGGCAGCGTGCAACTGTAATCAGTGGAATCTGCTTGGCAATTTTAATCCCGTGCTGTCTAGTTTGGGGTTGCTTGTTATGCAGCCAGCATTCACTCAACATAATGGTTGCTACCTGCCAATGTGCTTTGAGGGATATTGTTAGCATTAAATTTGCCATTTACATTTTCATGTTTGACATAATTGAGGAATGAATGCTCTTATAAAAATTAAACTTGTGGTCCTCCTGGACTACTGTAACCCTGTTAAAATGTAATGCGATTCTTGATGCGTCTTCTTTAGGTTTTTATTAAATAGAATATCCGTATGACTAATTCCCCTGGCCTAAATGTAGGCTGGGAAGGAACATTATTGATAGGGCTGAGCACAAATGGCCCTCTATACTCAGCCTCTAATGGCCTAATAATGCATTATACTTGAATCAGAAATACTTTGAGTTGTAGTGCTTATTGCCATTATTGAAAACACCTGGATGCTCCATTCATCAAGGTTACATCAAAATGGGCCCATTTGTTTATTAGTCTGTCAGTAAACATCTTTATTTAGTTTCATGTTCCTCTCCTCTCAGTAACATCAGAGAGGACAAGACCATGTAGTATATCTTTCTGTGGTTTGCCGTTATTAGTTTTCCCTGAAAAAGAAAGATAATGAAAAGTTTGGATGGCTTCATGAAATAAACATATTTCTTGGGCATTGTTCTTTTTTTCCTTTCCCTTTTAGAAAAGGAGGTTAAAGAAAAGCCATTGGGTATGTAGTCAGGATAACCAAATTGCAAAACAAGCAGATTTGCCAGAATAAGATTTTGATGCATGTTTTATGGCAGGCAGCCTCTGGAATATTTTGCTCCCACTGCTACAGCTCTGCTCTGCCTGGAGGAGTTTGCCGTGCTGGGAGGATGCTAAGGGACAGGTACAGCTGCTGGGCATCGCTGGTGTTCACAGCCAGGCATCTTGCACGAGGGAACCTCTGCCCAGGCAGGCATTTTAGGTTTGGAGCCACGATGTATCTCTGTAGTTCTATCAACCAACATCCTAGTTCATTGTAAACATGTCCCTTAAGAGCTTTTGCCCCTCTTCCTTCCCACACTAGCAAAAGGATGAATTAATTTATGTTTGCCAAGTACTTTCAGGCTGGCTGGGGCTGAGTAAGGAGGCCCCATTTTCCGTCTAAAGACGAAAGGATGTTGAAATATTTTGGCCCTGCAAAACCCCATCTCTCTCAAGCTAGCTGAAATATTTTTTCTTTGTCAGAATATGTTAGCTTTGACTATTTATACAGGTTTTCTTCTGAAAGGAGAAACTTTAAATATGACATTTTTGACTTCCATTTCAAAACAGAGAAAAAGATCAACATTTGAAATGTTTCTTTTTTATTTTTTTAAACAGTGTTTTGCTTTGACGTTTCCCAATCAAAATTCTCCAGATTCTGCAATTCTGAGGAGATTGTAGCTGGAAATCTGATGCAGAGCAGACAGCTCCAGCACTACTTCGGAGGTGAACCGAGCTCCAGATGAACCAGAGCTTTCCTTAGTTCAAGCTGGAGAAAAGGTATTATTCTTGAGAGTACTGCATTATAAAGTGTTTGATGCCACCCATGAAGCATTTTTACCTTGTCTGTAAAGACAGGCACACTCATGAGTGTGTTTGGCATTTATGTTTATGAATTTAATTATACCGCCTCAGCCCTGCTGCTTGTTGCTTAAGTAATCTGTCCTTTATGCTCCATCCCATGAAACCTAGTCTGTTCCCAGATCTATGGTTGTGCTGTGGCTTCTGCTACTCTGCTGCAGTGATGAGACCCACAAGGCAAAACTTCTGGGAGAAGGGAGAATGGAAAAGCTACACTGTGTATATGAGTCAGTGGATTACATGAAACATTAGAAGACAGAGCTCCTGCCGGCTTATCTGGTCCATTTTCCAAGCAACCTGAAGAATATGACTGACCCACATGGGGGTCACACTATGGATTGGCTAGAAAATAACAGAGTTTTAATTTCTGAATTTGTTGTCCTTTCCATTCTAGACAGGCAGCAAGGAAAAGAGTTAATGTTTCTGTGGTCTGCTTGCAGAGGGTTTGTTGCTATTATAGCTCAGTGTGTGATTGCACTGATTTCAGATCATGTTCCTGCTGCTGGTAGTGATGAATTTCTATAGTTGGTGTTTGAGGTATTCAGAAATACCAGGGCAGGTCAATGGCTGCTTTTGATGTTTAAAAACCATCAGTTTTCTGCTAGAAAGTTTTCAAGGACAACTTTTCTGCCCTTTTCACCTGTGGGCTCTTCAAACACACGAAAGGGGCATCACTAAACCTGAATGTCAGCTTCAGATTGTTGCTTGTGGTGCATTCCCCAGTGCATCACTCTCCAGTGACAGACCAGGACCCAGACTTGCAGGGGCACGATAGCTGCAGTTTAAAGGGATTGGCACCAAAATGTGCGATGTTATGGTCCGCTGATGGCTTAGGTCATGGCTGGAATAAAATACTGTCAGTTAGCAAAACTATTTGGCAATTTTGGCAATACGTCCTTGAATTTATTCCCTTCCTGGATCCAAGAGAAAAAAAAAAGAGTAATAGCATTTTCCTCTCTCATTGGGGAAATACTAACGTGTTCATGACAGTAAATTAAGGGGAACACTGAACAGGGAAAGACCAATGCTGAGTTTCATCTAGGGTTTGGAACTGCATATGATCTAAAGCCCTGGACCACACTTTAGGTCAAGAAAGAAACGTGGGGTTGGCATATGGACTGAAGCTGAGGTCTGGAGCCATGGAACCCAGATTATGTCATATCTGGATACAGGGCAATTTCAGTCTGAGAGAAGTGGGAAACACTTGCAGCCTGGAAGGTGTTAGCTGATGCTAGCAAAATTAATAATTACTCCCTCTTACACACTCTTGATCTTGCTACACAGAGCTTCTGGAGGACTGTTGCAGACCTAATTCGTTTCCTCAGACTCCTGTTTCATGTCCATCCAACTTGAATCCTGGCAAAACACATTTCCTGGAGGATCTTACTCTTTTGTTGCTGTATGCTTTATTTTTCCCTACGTATGGGAGGATACAGCACAGAGCCAGCAGAGCAGCCAGACAGCTTACACAGTATGGAATAATTCTGACAATCTACAACAGATCATAGTACATTTGGGCTATTATTTTATTTTTGCAATATGTGTAATTTTGTTCAGAGCATGGGAAGAGAATTAGAAGTTGAAACACTAAAATCCTTAAAATTTACTGAAAGAAAAACCTTGCTCTGAACCTTAGTAAAAAAAATTATATTAGTATTGGCTTCCTCAATGCTCACATCTATTGAGTTTCTTCGATTATTAAGAGAAGCGGTGAATACTTGCGAACTAATCCATCTCTAAATCAGTCTTCTTGTACAGCCATTCAGGATCAGTGAGCATAAGTTCATGATGCTGGAAGATAGAATGATATGGCAAGATATGAGGCAAGTGTTGCCACAGAGCAGTAAACACATCTGAAACACCTGCTATCAATTACTGCTATTTTTGCAGTGATCAGTTTCACGGGAAGGATTTGGAGACAGGAGCAAGGGAGATTAGAGGTCTTCAACCACAAGTGGGAGAACATAGAGTAAATTAGCGTTTGTATTTAAAGAGAGACAGGCTGGATACAAATACAAAAGCGGCACACAGATCTTAGATTTAGAGCCAGCCTTGCAAAAATTGTATGAGCACGTGAGCCAGAATTCTCGTGTCCTACCATAGGTTTGATTTACAGCAAGGCTCTGCTTAGTCACTGAGGCAGGAAAAAAGAGTTGATACTCTCCACGTGCAGAATCCTGTCATCTTCTCCTCTAATTTGAAGGTATTGGAAATCTGTAAGACCCTCAGGTTTTAATCCAGAAGTTCACAGATACGTAGAAATTGTTTCTGGGTATGTGGAAATGCCCATCAGTCTGAGAGGCAGAAACAACCTAAACCTGAGCAGACCATGTAAATTATTTTACCCTCATATACACACATAAACTGGGCAGGCTGCTGATGGCTACCTATTCTTTCAAGATATAAACACTGGAGAATCTGGTCTCTTTCTTGTTTCTATTCAAGCTGGTAGTAAAAGTATTCACCCAGAAAATAGAGAATCAGCGCTTCCTGACCCAGGATTGCAGGGAGGTTTGCTTTCTAGCTGGACTCTCAGCCTGGTGCCTGCCTCCTGTGAGTCAATACCCGTGAGTTGGGTGTGAGGCTTTCCTCCAGCCTTGCTGGATGGTCTGGCTGGTGATGAAGCTCCAGCCTACTGGAGTGCCTCCCAGGCAGCAGGGCCCTGAATCTCACTCACCTTCCCTGCCTGATTCACACCCATGTTGTCAGGAGAGGGTCAGAACACGCAGCTTACAAGGTTTCTAGGGGCAGACATCCTCTGCTTTTGGATTGTGGAGGAGTACAGTGCTTTCCCTCCACTGATCCGGAGGGAAAGCAGGACCATGACCTGGTACTCCAAGAATTAATCCTTGCCTGTGCTGACTACGAAGGCCTCCTTAGGTTAAACAAGCCCTGGATGAAAACCAGACACTTTGCTACCACCTCCCTGCTGGTTGCATTCTGCAAGGAAGCAGTGGACTGGGCTGTTTCTGCCCAAAGCCTTATCTGGGAGACCTGGGCTAGGGAAAAACTTGCAAGGCATCCTTGTGTTTTGTTGTGTCTGAGGATTGGGAACCAAATCTGCTTTCCCCAGCAGGTTTTGGGCAGAAGAGAGAGTTACTGTATGTCCTGATGCTCCAAGTCCAAGAGGAACGTGAGGCAAGCAGGCTGACTTCTGTCTTGGCCATGGAGGTTAAAGCCGACGGATGTTTTACCTGTCATTTATGTCTGAAGCCACCTTTGATCGATGACCTCGGCGCAGGCAGTGTGAGGTGACGAGGAAAGAACTCTCCGGGGAGGCGGAGGTGCGGCTGAGATGTGCCGGTTTCGGTGGTAGCCAGGTTCTGCAGAGCCCTGGGTCTCCCTGGGGAGTTAGATAGCTGATGCCGGAAGACTCCCGAGGGATGGGGGGGCGGCCGTTCCTGCCGTCAGCGCTAGATGGCGATAACCCCCCGGGGAAGGCCGGTCCCGGAGCGCCGAAGCCATCGGGGATGCGGAATCAGGGATGCAGGATGCTCCGCCAGGCCGGGGGGATGCGGCGGCCGGGGCAGCCTGCATCTCCTAGGAGAAAAAAACCAAAACTAAATAACCCAACCGACTGCGTCACTACTACTCGATCAGATCAAACTTGAGTAAGTGAGGGGTTTAAAAATTGCTTTTCCTTCACTTACCTCGGGCTAGAAGGCATCTGGTTTGGCACAGGCGACTGTAGTGAATACAATTAAAATTGATTGAGTGCAAATGTTTTAATTGTATGATGTTTTGTCATTGATAATCTCAATAAGCTAATTTAATTAGGGATAATGGGAATATATTTGGGGACATTTAGGACCCATTCAGACGTAATGGGTTCAAAATGTCTCAGCAGAACCAAATCGAAGGGGTTCATTGACAATGCTTCCCCTGTGTCCAGGGTGCCTAGAAGCCATACTGTGCCTACTGCTGGGTTTATGACACAGGAAAGGGGCTCCCCAATTCATGTGGCAATACGTGTGTGTGGGGATACTCACATGTGTCTGTACTTCCTGGGCAGCAGCCTCTCTTCCAGTTCCGTCAAAACTTCATTGAGGTTCAGCTGTGTTCCTCCCCATACCATTTCACCTACAGCCCCCCATCGTTCATTGCTGGCGTCACCAATCATGAGACTTTCTCTCCACACTGCCCCTCCCCTGGCTGTCCACAGCACAGGGGAAGAGCCAGGTGGGGGCTGTTCTGGCAACCATGGGACCCATTTCTGTCCTCTTATCTGAACATGACCTTTAGTGTGAAAAGAATGACACTTCCTTCACATGCTCTCTCAGCTTTTATTTTCAGCTCACGTTTTTCAAGGAAGTTTTTTTGTTTGGGTTTGGTTTGGTTTTCTTTTCTTAATTTTTAAATTGGCTGATGTATCTGTGTATTTAATAATCTTCAGTGGACTTTTTTCCCCCAGTACCCACAAGGATCAAACCATTATATCTTAATAATTTTCCAGGCAAGGTATTTCCATAGTTCCATGTGAGAAATCTACCATGAGTTCAGCTCTCTTCAAGATTGACTGAAGGTGGGCAAAGAAAAGGAAGGCATTACAGTATTGAGTCCCCTTTCTATGGATTTTCTATGATCTTATCAGAAACAATATTCTGGATCCTAGTAGCAAAATTTTGCATAATGTTTTTCTCATGCAGCAGTTCATTTTGCACTCCTCAGTTTCTTTTAAAAGCCCTTTTCCAGCCCCACACCAGCTGTAGTCCTGGACTTTCTGTTAGCCTAAACCCAAATCCTAGGCTGATTCACAAGCCAGGGCACTAATCCACTGAGACAAATGACACTGCCAGTATGAGCTCTTAATTATTTTTTGAGATACTTTTGCAGGCACTTGAGCACTGTTGCTGGTAGTTTATTCACTAGGAACCCTAGTCCTTAACTTCAGTTGTCTGTAGGCCGGTTCACCCCACTTCATCTCCTCCATCCCAAACCCTCCCCATGTCTCAGATGAAGAACCTAACCTCAGCCCTTCCTTTCTTCTGTGCATCTCTTACATTCCATCCCTTCCCAGGCTGCAGCTGCAGATTTTATCATTCTAACATTCACCCATGCCCATGTCAGTTTATTTCACAATATTCAATGAAAATCTCTTCAAATATACTGGGACCTTTTTGTCCTGGGAAAGAGTAACGAAAGTTCGATGATTATCCAGTTTGGAGTCATCTTGCTAAGCAGTGCCTTGCTAAGTAATGTTTTGGCGAAGGCTCTGCCTTTTCCCAAGCAGATCATTTGTTCAGATACACTGCATTTTATGTAACAGTTAAGTTAAAATTTTGTTAGAGTGGGGAGGAAGTGAATTAGTTAGCTAGTAAATATGGGAAGAATAATCCAAGCTTTCCCACCTAAGGAGCAAAATGCCCAGTGGAGCTTTTGGTGTGGCCTGAAGTGTTCAGGGAGATGTGTGTGACCCAGTGTTGGTCAGCAGCAGGTGGCCCCTAGCAGTGGCAATTCAGCAGTCTGGTTTCATCTCCTTTGGGTCAGCCATAAATCTCAGTGACCTGTGAGGAGAAAACTAGATAGAAGTGCACCACATTAGCAGCTGAGGACAGAAAATCAATATAAAGTCCTAGTATACTGGCAATCGAGTAACTGTCTAGCAATACAATATTTTCTCCTTGGTGCTCTCTGGAAATGTTGATGTTTCAATAAACTCTGAGAGCAAACTATGAAAAAAATGGGGGAGAGAAGTTCTGGCCTGAAGCTTCAACAGACACAAGTGGTGCTGTGATTTGAATGTATCTACGGTGATTTGAATTTCTCTCATTATGTAGTTTGATCTAAATATCATTTACATATCCAATCAACAAATAGCATGACTTTCTGTATAAATTAAGACTATACTCACTGGAGGTGAACACATAAAACCTGAGTTGCTTTCAGGGAACTCCTCAAACTTGCATGTTTTCCTTAGAGAACAATATGGCTAATTGAATGGCATCTAGTGTTTAAGATTTACATGTGTCCATAGATCATCAAAGTCCATGACTTGCACTGGAATTTTTTTTTCTTTTTCTCTTGTACCCTGTGCAGGAACCTTTAAGTCTTGGAATAAAAAATGTGACTTATTGATAGGTCTATACCAAAGTATATTAGGACAAAGAGTTGATCTCTACCCATGACACCAAACAAAATTTCAGGAAATTTCTTTGATCAGAAAGGCAGACCAGTCAAAATAGATCAAGAATTAGTGCTTGCATACACAGGCAGTAGTGTTACTTCATTTTACCCTTAGGAATTGCTGTAACTTAGTCACAGAAGTGGCATTTAGGGCTCCCATGCAGACCTATTTGACATCAACAGGTTACTAATTCTCACATTTTGCCTGAGTATTTGACTCAAGGCACCAGGGAAACACAAAGAAAACCCTAAAGGGAATGTTGTGCCATAAACCTGCTATCAAAGTCACATGAATCAAACCTTAAGCTAAACATGAAATTCACATCCTGGCTAGCAGGCACTACCTGGCTGTGAAATAATTGAGTGCTGGATTACTGCTGCTTGCCCAGCTGCTCAGTGGGACAAGGTGGTAGAGTAGTGCATCTCCCCATCCCAAAGCCTGCCTGAGCTGTAGCAATAAAATTATAAAGTACCATGTCCAGATAGACCCACATACTTTATGAAAGCTGTACTTATTTATCCCAGCTGAGTTTCTGTCCTTTTAAGTACGCTTAGCCATCAGCATTTGTCCCTGTGGTACTTGGCTTTGTGGATGCCCACAGAGCACAGTGACTGGTGTGGTAAGGAAAGTGCCTGGTTGGCAAACATTGTATGTCTAGATACTTACTGTGCTACTTTGTGTTAACACACTTGGAAGATGGGAATCCAGCTGAGACAATTCATCATGAGGAGGTTTCATGGAGAAATCTCCTCTCATGCCTTTAGGACTTCTCTTCCTCTCTTTCCCCCACAGAGGGCCAGTGAGGATCTGTGGCAGTCCTGCCCAGGTTGCAACAAATTTGAGGTGTGTGGAGCCAGACGTGAGCTCAGGCTGCAACATAGAGGTGTCTCCTCAAGGCTGTGCAGTGGAATTGCCAGCAATGAAAGTTAGATTTGTGTGTTGGACTGAAGAGGTCATCCGGCATTTTGGAAAACCTGAGACTCTGAGCCAGAGCGAGCCATTATGTGGGCCAGTCATGGAGAAGCAGAAAATGTTGTCTCCCAGTTTCTTCCCCCAGCACTGACAACCTTCCCTAGGTACCTTGTGAGCTATTTTCCCCTCCTGTTTTTTCACAAAACATGCATGTGGAGAGCGTGACCTGGGCTTGCGGAGCTCAGGGCAGAAAGAATTGTGGTTTCGGGTGGAAGATGCAGATCTCTTCCCCACAGATTCCCTCATCTACTTCTACTCTTACTGGAAGAGCCTGGGAGAAAATTTTATATGAGGTAAACACACATTTTTGCCCTATCTGTGGGTTCCACTGTGTTTTCTTGGAGACAAGCTGTTAATAGGCATGGGAGTTTATCCAAGGGCTTTTATCTGGTGCAGATAATCCCTTAGATTACTTCTTTCCTCTCCTTCTCTTACTAAAATGTATCTTTGAGCCAAGTCCCTTTCCCTGCACTTATCCCAAATGTACACTTATGTTCTTATGAAGACAATGTGCCCTGTGATTCTACTTTTATGTTTTTCCTTTTTATTTTCTAATTTATCTGATTAACCACATACTTGTTTTATCTTTCCATTACCCGAAGGAGTTACGTATTCCTCTTGCAGGAAGTCAGAGTCAAGTATCAAGCCTGTCTACTGTTTCTCCCTGCATAAATATTTTATAATGAGCTGAAAATAGAACAACATCCTATAAAAAAATTAGAAATTTAAGTTGGATTTATATTTATCCCTTTAGGAAAAAAGTAACAGTCAAGGGAAGTTGAATGCTTTAACGAGGTTTAGGATACTGAGTGAAAGAGCTGTTGGTATTTAATATTGCTTTATTGACCTCTTTCACTCATTTATGCCTCTGTAAGCCAAATGACCTTTTTTCAGTGGAGATTTCTGGGCATGAAGTAATATTGTGGTGACTAAATTGCTGCTCACTTTTATCAGAGAACAGGAGCAAAAAGGGCTTAAATGCATGTGTAAAAAAGGTCAGTGATAAACCCGTTTGCCAAACTTTACACAAGTGCTCTTCTTTTAGCCATGGCTTTTTGTAAGATCTGATTTTGAACCATATTTCAACAAAATATCTCCTTTTCTGGGTACCATTCCCCTTTTAGAGATCCTTGCTTGTCTTCTAACATCTGTATCTTCCTTGCTTGCAGTGTTCTTCCTCCACAACTCACTTCCTTTTCTCTTAGTCTCAGAGGTTCTCTTCCCACTTCCCTCTTTCCTCTCTTCCCTCTTGAGGAGGACTGATTGGATTCTTAGACTAACCAAGAAGGGTAGTAGCAGGAATGTAAGAGTGCCATCCTGACAGGGGAGATCCTCTGCCCTCTGCCTACTGAGACTCTCAGTGGCTGGGGCTGAGTGGGTGGCAAAGCAAAGAGATGGAGTTAAAACCGTATTTTTACTTGTATGAGGAAAAGAATAAATATGAGTCAAAGCAAAACTTTTCCACAGTCCTAAAGGATGTGTCATCAAAGATAGATGAAGCGGATTGCTCAGCAAGGACTCTCTGCAAAGAGTTCAGCGGATGCCTGGGCAACTGCTTTAGAGTAGACACAGCTCCTAGATAGTTAAAATTAACAGAAACATATCTCAGTCTGTATGTATATACAAAAAGAGCAGCCCTTGTCTGGGAGAGCTTACAGTCCATGCCTAACTGATTGCCATGTGTTTTTCATTTAAACTCATTGTTAAAACAGAAGAAAGAGCAGTGAAATCTTTTAAAAAATGTTTCAAAATATCTTGCATTAGTTTTGTCTTCAGATATAATTGGCCGAGGAGAGTGGTAGGCCCAAGTTGTCCTGTGCTAGCAGGGCTCCAGGCAACCCATATACATGATAGTCTTTTCTTACCCTCCCACAATATCCAGCTCCCGCTGAATTAAACAGCCACCTCATGAGGAGTCATTACTTGGTATCTCCACGTGTGATATCTGAACCAGATGGAAGCTGTAAAGTACAAGGCACAACCATTGTTCTTTTTGAAACAGAAATGAGACTAGCCAAGGGAAATCCTTTCTACCCACAAAAGTCCCAGTTTCCTATATTATGACCTATATCAACAATATTAAAACTCAAAGCTATACTTTTACACTGATGACTTTGTTCCATTGACTGTACAGTTCAGTCAGTACCTATAAAATTGCAGGATGCATTTAAAGTAATTCAATTAGATTTAATTGAATTAAAACTACTATTAAATTCTGCCAAAGGTAAGTCTGTATAATTTTTTTCTAATAACTCAAAAAGCTCAAGTCTGGATGAGTTTAAAATAATAATCCTACAAGAGAATATGATTGAATAAGTAAGAACATACAAACATTTAGAAGTTCAACTAGATATGAAACTGAACTTTATATTTCACATAAATCAGTCATTACAGAAATGGAAATCAATTAGGGTGGGTTTGCTCAACCTAATTTTTGCTCTGCTTTTAAGTATTTAAAGAAAGATTGATTTTGTGCCATTTTAATTGGCTTAATCTAGCTAAGTGTGGAGGTTCCTGTGTTAACATTAAAAAACCCGTTTTTTATCATCTGGCCGTGGGGAAGGTCTTAGGGCTCTTCCCCAAAGTTGTAGCAATCCCTGACACTGAAGACCTTGTATTTCCTAGTATAGCATTTTATGCAGCCACTCTGCTACTTTTTTTTTAAGACTTCCAGATACCCTGAGCCAATCATTCACTGTTTTCAGCCAGCTCTTCCTTTCCTTCCTTTCTGTCTCTCCAGTTGCAGACATGTAATGGGCCAGTCAAACAATAGGAAAATGAATCAAGGAGATTTCAGCCCTGAGATCTTTTTCCGTGGAGGTAAAAAGGCAATAGGGAGCCATTCCCTGTGGTGTTGATCAGACTTCAGATTTTTAGATACTGATTGCTTTTGTCACAAGCAGGGAGCTGAACACACAACATTAAATACCAAAAAAGTAGCAGTCATTTCTGTTTTCCATTGTACAGCAGGAAAGATAAGTTATTTTACATCTTCTGTAGCCAATTATGTTAGATACAGCTTGGATGTCTCTCATATATCATGGGCATGCCCAGGTAACTGAGGGGCAGAGTGCTGATGGAAAGGAGCTGGGAGTCAAACGACAGGGTGGGACTGCAGCCTCAGATGTTGCACTAGTTTTGTCTAGTAGCCTGTTTTGTCTTGTAGCCTGTCTCCTGGGTAGGTGTGCAAGATGTGTACCAGTAAAAGTGTCTTCCAGCAATTACTAGTAACTGTAATGTGAGGAGGTAGTCACTGAGAAACTAAGTTGGTTGTAGCTTTGCTTGGATGCTCATGGAAATAATTTGCTAAAAACTATGAAAGAAGAGAGCCTGAGAGACCTGATTCAAGAAACTTCTATTATACAGAATGTATTTGTGTAACCTTCGTCATTCTGCTGGCAACACAGTGTTTGTCTGGTCCTGCCCGTGTTGGCTGCACAGGGTCATGCATTGCTTCATCAGATCTTTTTCTTGCCAAACAAGAATAGTTTCCCCTGTAGATGGCTCTGTTTTCCTACACAATTTCGTGAGTGCTCCTACTTTGGAAACACCACACAAGTGAGATTGAGCTATGTCTTTATTTTCCTGTTCCAGTGGGTGTTGTGTTCAGAAAGCAGTCATTGGGATCAGATGCTCTTTAACATGCCAGGTCTGAAGACAGCTGCATTGTGAATAGTCAGTCACTTTCCAAAAAATGTGGTTTTTGGTGCTCGATTTAGGACTTACGTTTAAGAGCGAAGGCTCAGTGTGAATGCCTAATAATTGCTGCTTGAGCTGCCCTGGGCTGCAGCAGCTGGTGTCAAGGTACTGTTCAGAAGGATGAGGGTCTGTCGAAGTTTCTGTGTTGCATCTCCTAACCTGCCGTGGGTTTTGCCACTACCTATGGCATCTCCAGTGATATTAGGGTGCCTGGGGTTAGGCAACTGGAGTAAACTCAGAGTTATCAGCTTTTTGTGTGTGTGGAAAAAGAATGTCTTTCTGTTTAAGACAAAAAGAGAGGGAAAGTTTTCACTAATTTTCTTTCTAGCACCTGCAGACCAGAAGCTGTTGGTGACGGATGAACAGACATTGTAACTGTTTGCCATTAGCAAAGCTTAAATATTTAGTGAAATGCTGGAGTTCCTTTTTCTAGGCCCAGCAGCTTGGGTGCCCTGGTGTGGCACAATTATCAGGCCCTGAGAAGGCAGGCCACTGTTGGGGAGGTGTAAAGAAGAAGATAGAGGGGAATTGCCTTTGTGAGTCAAATGGACAGAGGGATTGTAATGTTTAAATCTTGGTGTTCAAGAATAGAGTCTGAATCCTAAACCAAACATAATAATAGCAGTGAGACCTTTCTAGAGTGCAGAACAAATGCTGTCTAAATGCAGATAAGGGGTTATAATACCTGGTGTTAATTCCCCCTAATGCCACTGCTGAACCACATCAGAGAACACCTTTGTTTTGTGCTTCTGTGCACTGCTGGTAGAAGTTATCCTACAGTGAACCTAGCAACCCACCTGAGCTCACCTAGCCTGCCTGCCTGCCTGCTGAAAATGAAACTGTGAACCAAAAAAAAATTGGAAGAGATGAGAAAGCTCTGACAACTCTCAGCCTCCTGAATTGTCCATGGCATTTTGTCACTAATGATATACTGAGACATCCATTCAATGCTTGCACAAATTTCTATCTGTTTAGCAAACGAGATAGCTCAGAGATACTGAAACTGGAGATTATCTCTTCTAGTTTCCATCAACAGCAGGAACCTGAGCCAGGAGTGCAGGGTGAGTTGCTTGTGCCAAGTGCTGGGACTTCCCGTTGCAAGCTGCTGGCTGGGACTCACCTCTGTGGAGAGGAAATGAAATCACCAGCCCGCAGTCATTGAGAAGAAACTTGGCAGAAGGTGGTACAGGAAGGTCTAGTAAGGTCACCGGAAGTACACTCTGGGCATCAACGTTGCAGAGGTGTGTGTGGGATGGATTTGACTACCCTCTCAAACTAATTGTCAGTGTAAGACCAGACCTGACCTGGGGTACACCCCCAAGAATTGCCCCAAATACATAAATCATTTGAGGCTGAGCTTAGTCTCTTGTTTGCAAATATTGCTGCCAACAAAGACCATTCCTAGAGGCATTGTTTTCTTGATAAATCTGCACCAATATAGAAAAGACAGGTCATAGAAGGAACCTAGTTGTGTAAACAGTGCAAGACTTATTAAAGATTAAATGATTGTAAATTATATGTTACTTTTAAATGATTACCTAGAGAGATCTAAACACCCAACAACTTTTCAGAAAGGGCAAAGCAGATGATTACAGGTTGGAAAGTATCTTATAATAGGAGCGATTAAAAAGATTCCAGCTATTTAGTTTAGTGAAGAGACTAATGAGAAGCGACATGAAAAAGGTATATAAAATAATGTATGGCATAAAGAAGGTCAACAGGTGCTCCTATTTATCCTGTCTTGTGAAAGAGACACAGGAGGATACCTAATTCAATTAAAAGGCAATAAATTTAAAAATGGTAAAGAAAATGCCCTTTTATGTCACATACAGTTAATCTGTGGAACTCACTGCCACAATAAGTAAAGACTTTCAGTTGAATTCAAAAATCTATTAAATAGCTAAAAGAAGACAGAATTGTCAAAAACATCCGAATTCTGTTTTCAGAAGTAATTTGGGATCATATGTACAAAGAAATGTAAGCACCATGCCAAACTACTTGCTGGATAATACATAGACCATCCTTATTGCAGGGGCCAGACTGCCAAGTTTCAGTCTTTCCTTTTTCGATTGAAGGATTAGGACTTTTTATTGAACTGAACATCTGAAGAAAGAAAATGTCCCCTTTTCGGGTATCAGGGAAGCTCTGGGGTGAGGTATGCTGTGGTGGGGCACAAATATTGCCTCAGTCAGAGGAGGGATTTGAGTTTAGGTCTGTAATATTTATACTATGTCTTTGGGTTGCCATCCTGCTTATTGTAATCCCTAGGCTGCCATGGGAATTCTTTATTTCTTGGACAGCCTCATATTGCTGGTATGTATATAGGTGTGATCTGGGCATCTCACTCCTCCCGTCCTCAAGGCCTCAGGGAGGGGGTCAAGTACTTAATTTCTGAAGCCCAGATGAGCAGACATCAAGATGTGGCAGACATCAAGACAATATTGTGATGCTCCAGGATGTGTACATGAAACTGGGAAACCTGAAAATCAAGCATAGGTACCCAGGGAAGGCAGGTAGGGACTGAACAGGGAGAGCAGTGTTTAGTTCTGAGTTTGTATTGCATTTTTGCTATTTATAATTATGTTTTCAGTGTCTTGGTTCTTCACTGGAGTGAGTCATATATGCCTTACTTCTCAAAATAATATTTGAGCACTTCTGTAGGCTTTTTAGAAAATGCTGTCCTAAATTATGCTTTCATTAGAATATCTATGTTATTCTAATGTAATAATGAGACAACTGAGGAATAGCAGGAAAAATGGGAATACAGGAGACAACTTCCTCAGGACCGTTCTTGTTTTCTATGTCTGCTTTATACAATGGAGATTGACTACCTTGGAGCCAAGTGGTTTCAGATCTAAATGGGAAATGTGCTTCCTGATTCAGTCTCCTCTGACTCACTCACCAGTAGATGCACAACACAGGAAAGGAGACGTTCACACAAATTAAACGTTGTAGGGAGGATTGGAAGTGTTGAGATCAGTTTCTGGCTTTTGCAACTCTGTAGAATTTCTAGTATCTCCTTTCTTTTAATGTCTGGGTTTTTAAAACATGGATAGTCCTTTTGTTGTCTGACTTTCTGTCATGCTCATTCAGTGTACAAATGCTAGGAAACAAGAACTTTCTATGTGAATGTAGTTCTGTAGCCAATACTGGAAATAGAAATAAGTGTAATTAAAAAGCATCTTGAGACTTCTATAGGGGCTGAAGGGACTTAGGTACTCAGCTTGTTCTTGCTTTTCAAAATTCTACCTAAAATGCTATTGGCATGTGAGTGATTAGCTAGAGATTTTTAGTGACTTTATCGTATATTATATTTAGTAATCCTGGACTCAGGATAGGGAAGGTCCTCACAGATCACGAGGTCCAGACTCCTGATATTTCAGGCAGTCACATCACATATTCCTCTTCATTTATCAGGCTGAGTTTTAAAACTAGTTAGGATTTTTGCTTCCCACCCCATTGTAGGAGTTGAGTCTGTTCCAGAATTTGGCTTTCCAGGTGCCTGAAAACTCTCTTGATACATGATGCAGAGGACAAATAATAGTGACAATTAATGACAGACAGGATTACTTATGAATAGTCATGTGGTAGTCCATGAAAAGGGAAAATACAGGGAAATAGAGTTTAAGTTCACATAGAGTGATTCATTTCCAGCAGAGGAGGTAAAAGCAATACCCTGGGCAAAGCATCAGTGCAACTTCATAGGAAATACTGCACATGGCCCTAGATGCTCATGAGCACAGGAGGACAGGACAGCTAGTGTGCCCAGAAAAATAAATATACCTTTGGAGAGGGAACTGCAAGAGCAGAATTTACTGGGTCTAGCAAAAAGACATCTGTAAAGAGGCTATAATTGCTGTCTGTGTACATGAGAGGAACAAAGAGCAATGAGGAAAAATTGTTATTTAGCCTAAAATAAAATGTTGGCATGAGGACAGCTGACCATAGAAGAGTTTGGCTGGAAATTGTATATTGAAAGTTGGGGTGTTTTGGCATGGCTTTCCAATGGCAGCAGGGACAGCAGCAAACCTACCTGCTCTCTAGATTGCCCTTGGTCAGTCTCTGAAAGATCAAATTTGCAACATTCAACTATGACAGTATCAGTGATCCAGAAACTCTCTATTGACATAATTTCTAAAGTAAATGTATGTGAATTTACAAAGCTGGGTTTTATATACTAACCCAAGAGATATACCTCAGCTTCCTCTCTTCTAGCACATATTGTTCTGCTGTCATTACAGAGAGAGTTACCTCCCTTCTGAGTCTCTGTCCTACCAACCTAAAATACAAGAAACACTATTTATGAGACAGGTTCCTGAATCCAAAATATCTGTGATGTGAACCTGGCTGATTTGAACAGATATTTCTTGAGAATATGAATAGCCAGAACAATTTTTTCCCCGTCTTTAGAACTAATTTTTTTCTAGTTTTGTTTATATGCACCATCATTTCAACTCTGTTCGAGTATGTTGAGATCAAATTCAGTTAAGAAAATAATTAGTGTATATGAGTCGATACATTCTGTGCTGGAGCTGGCTTCAATACAAAGGACATAACAGCCTAATTCTAGTTTATTTTCAGTACTCTGGTTTGTAATGGAAATGACTGACATCTGGCAGTGCTGATGGGTACTCTAACAGTATATATTTTACCAATTATCTTTTTAAGATAAGACTCTTTCTTATTAAA
The DNA here is from genome assembly GCA_013397775.1 of Eulacestoma nigropectus. Classification (NCBI taxonomy): domain Eukaryota; kingdom Metazoa; phylum Chordata; class Aves; order Passeriformes; genus Eulacestoma; species Eulacestoma nigropectus. The sequence continues at coordinate 1,019,289 of VZTE01001934.1, forward strand.
GAGAGCCTTCTCATGTTATATGGAGAATTACCCTTTGATGCAAGATATCGCTGTCTTTTTAGAGGCAAAGAAATATGTATAGGATTTGAATGCAGCCAATGGGAAAAAAACCCCAAATCTGCTTCAATAAAGTTCTGTTTCTCTCACAGACTGGTGGCTTCTGTGATCCACAACATGCAGGTGATATGACCCAGGTTATCACTACCTAATGGTACAGTGGTTCAACTTAGGGAGAGGCGTGGAAAGATTGCCAAAAAATTTCCACACCTCAGTGGGGCACAATGCTGAGTTCTGTGCCCTCATCACCAAAGTTTGGAAAGCATGCATGCAATAGGACAACAAATCTGAGGGACCTGAGTCCTGAGACAGATCCTTATTCCTGAGAAGAAAGAGGTAGAACTTTTAAATTCTCCTTCACACAGACTTGAGTTCTGCAAGGCCATGTGATAGAAACAGGTGTTTTCCTCTGCCAAAGGAGGAAAAGAACTACCCAAGTGCAAGGAAAAAAGAGAGTAACGAGCACAAAACAATTTAGAACTTCTTTCCAAGAAGACCTCACCATGAACTGCATGCTGTCTACATCTCTGCTGAGTTCATATAGAGGGAACCAGACCCTTTCTTTTTGCTTCTGACATCACCACAATGACATAAATGTATGTGGTATAAATGGCCTTCTTTACATGGCCTGAATATACGTACCAATTTTAGCATCAAAGTACAAAATGAGAAGAATAATGTTTTCCTTACTCTTTCAGTACTCAAAATGCTAAATCCTAAAGGGAAAGGAGATTTACCAAGGTTTTAGATAAGATCTGAGCATCCTCCCACAAAGTGAGGTAGGCAAATGGAATGGAGGGGTTTGGGCTCTTCAGGAGGGATAGGCAGAGCACATGAGGTGTAGGAGCTGCAGTGTCTATAAGGGAGAGGTTTGACTGCACAGCCCTTCATGTTAGGGATGATGTGAGTGAGAGCCTCTGGGTGCGGATCAGGAACATGGAAGGCAAAGCAGGTATCATGGTGCCTATTATCTATTGCTCAGGCAAGATACTTGTTTAAGATGGGCACCTGACTAATAGGCATGAAAAAAAAGTAAAGATGTTCAATGCTTTTAATTGTCTCTGTCTCTAATAATACTGATAGACCTTGGGCTGCCCGGTCCCCTGAGCCAGAGGACCACGAGTGTGGAAGCAGTGACTTTCCTTTCATGGACAATGAAGTTGTAAGGGACCAGAGGTATCAGCTGAATGTTTACAAGTCCGTGGGGTTTTGATGTGCTTTATCCCAGAGTAATGGAGCTGGCGGATGTTATGGCAGGAACCTTCTCAATCATCTACCAAAGGTTTTGGGAGTCTGGGAAGATTCCTGCTGACAGGAAGCTAGCCAGTGTTACTACAGTCTACACAAAGGGCATGAGGGAAGACCCAGAAAACTTCAGACTGTTAGTCTAACTTCAGTACCTGAAAAAATGATGGAGACAATCATATTGGGTGCTGCTGAAAGACATTTAAAGAAAAATGTAATCATCGACACAGCCAACATTGGTTCAGAAAGGGAAAGTCTTGTTTCATTAATTTAATATCCTTCTATGATTAGGTCACCTGCCTGGTGAATGAAGGGGCAGCAGTGGAAGTAGCTTTTCTGTATTTTAGTAAGTCTTTTTATACTGTCCCTCACAACATCCTTCTGGACAACTTGTCCAGATGTTGTGCACGATGAACAGGTGGACAGTGCACTGGGTGAAGAACTGACTGGAGGGCAGAGCTCTCAAAGAGTTGAAATAACTGGGGCTATAAATATCTGGCAACCAGTCACCAGGGTGTTGACTCTCTCGAGGGGCAAGAGCCCTTGCAGAGGGATCTGGATCGATTGGAGCATTGGCAAACCATCAGTGGCATGAACCTCTACAAGAACAAGTGCCGGATTCTGCATCTGAGGTGGAGTAACTCTGGATGAAAGTGCCTATTGGGAGAGGGGAGTGGCTGGAGAGCAACCCCACAGAAAGAGGACTGGGAGTCCTGGCTGACAGAAGGCTCAGTAGGAGCCAGCAGTGTGCGCCCTGGCAACCAGGAGGGCAAACCTCATCCTAGAGTGCATCAAACATAACACGACCAGCTGGTCGAAAGGGAGGATTATCCCACTGTATTTAGCACTGGTGCAACCTCACCTTGCGTATTTTGTGCAGTCTTGAGCCTCATAATTTAAAATGGATATGAAGGTCCTTGAATGCATTCAGAGGAGGGCACCAAAGATGAGAGAGTTGGAAGATATGCCCTGTGGAGAGTGGCTGAGGACGGGGTTTGTCTAGGTTGGTGAGAAGAAGGATGAGGGACAACCTCAGGTTCAAAGCTGCATCCATCAGGGAAGGTTTGGAGTTGGCATGAGGAAACATATCTTTTGAGAGGGTGCCAAGCCCTGGAGCAGGCGTCCTGGATAGAATGTTAATGCCCCAAACCTGTCGGTGTTTAAGAGGCAGTTGGATGATGCCCTGAACTTGTGGTCAGGCAGTTGGACTAGGTGATTGGTGTATGTCACATCCAACTGAACTCTGCTCTCCCTCTCCTCTGCAAAAAGTTAGTGGCATAAATGAGCTGTGGAAGTTTTACCATTTGGCTGAAGTGCATTTTGTATCCCATATAAATACAATGAATTGGTGTATTTAACAGAAGATCTATGCAGCTTGGTTTCAGTGGGGAAAGGGAGTATGGTAGTGATAGCAGAAGTGGGCTAATTTTGCCGTTTGGAAGAGCTGTTGCTTGCCTGGCTCTGCTTTGGGCATGAATCTGAATGTTCTAGATCTGAAAATGACCAACCTTTCCACCACACCAGTGTAACCTCCACTTAATGGTTTTTCAAAGCCTGTGTTTTTTCGATGGTGGTCCTTTGGCACTGACCAGCCCGGCCCATGGCTCTGGTTGCACTTCAGCTTTCCTCCAGGCTGTGGCTGCAGAAACCACCCCTTGTATCCCCCCAAAACTGAGTTTGTGTCCCTGGTCCTCACTGCATGGCCTCGAGGAAATTATCCCTGGGCTGCAGAGAGGGAACAACTAATAGGGGTGGTCCCTGGGCTGCAAGGTTGGTTTCTGTCATGGCCTAAGAGAAGAGGAATACCACAAGGTTATTGGGAGCTGAATGGCAGAAGAGGCATGAGGAATGCCCAGCAGCTGTACCTAGTGCATCAGTGTGTGTGCCTCAGTGTGTACTTCTAGGGAAAGGAGGAGATACTAAGAAGAATGGCATAGAATAGAATAGTATAGTTCAGCCAAAAGGGACCTGTAATGACTATCCAGTCCAACTGCTTGACAGCTTCAGGGCTGACCAAAAGTTAAAATATGGTTTTCAGTACATTGTCCTAAAGCCTCCTAAATTCTGCCAGGATTGGGGCATTCCTTGTATAGCTTTTGTAGAAAATATATGACTGGCCTGGGTGGGATTATGTCTGCCAAGGTCTGTTGCTATTCAGTGTGTGGTGAGTCTTGGTGTAGTTTGGTGACTGCCATCAGCATTGCTCAAATGAGACACATGATGGCTGGTGGATGAAGGTTGGAAATGGGTCATTTTGCCCAGTGCAGTTGTGGGCTCTCCATACGTCTCCACGTGGTCATGATCTTCTGATCATATGGTTTGGTTTTCAGGACTACAGCTTGGGTGAAAAGACAGAGAAGGCAAGGGAAAGCCAAACAGAAGAAATTGGGATCTAGTATTTCTCATGCATGCAGGAGAGAGGATGGATGCTTCTGCACTGTGACATGATTCCTCCAAAACTGAGTACAAGGTAAGAACCATACCCTCAGGGAAATCCATCCCCAAATCACCCTCTGTGTTTGTATGCTTCGTAGAAATTTCGTGCAAACCTCTTAGATTGTATAGTGTCACACTAAGGGCATTTTTAGTACCATCAGAATTTCTCATGGTGTGACTATTCTGAGGAGGATGTGGGCATGCAAAAGTCATGTAAAGCAAGAAATAGGCACACTTAAAATTCCTAATATTTTAGAGGGGGAATGAAATGCTGTTCTTTCTTCCAGAGCTTTCCTAGAGCCTATTTTCAGAGAAGGAATGATGCCTCAAGAGGATGAGAGAGGAAAGGGTTCAGTCCTTCAGCTTGGAATGGAGCAGATTGTCCAGAATGATATGTTAAACTATGTTTACCCCTGAGAGTGAGAGCTATAGATCTACAGATTTTCAGGAAAAAGTGGGAAGTCACTATCCCTGGAAGTGTTAAAAAATGAGTATACATGCCACTTTGTGATGTGGTTTAGTGGGCATGGTGATATTCAAAGGTTGGACTTGATCTTGGAGGTCTTTTCCAAAACTAATGGTTATAATTTTCCTCCATTGAAAATCTGTATGGAAAAACCTGCTTGAAAGAAATCAGACTATATTAATTTGCTTAGCTGTGCCTTTGATGCACAGAGGTTTGGAGTTCGTTTGTATATACTTAGCAGAGATGCAAAATATCTCCTTCACCATATGCCTTCTCAAGAATAAGGTGAGGGAGTGATGGAGCTGAGGATACTGGGAACCCACCAGCACAGGAGCAATCTGTCCCAATGATAGGACTCCCATGAAGTCACACCAGACTTACAGCTGCCCACGAGGAAAAAGTGCAGGCCTGCTTTCCTGACAGATTAGAGAAATCTTTCCTAATTTTCCAGCCCACATAGAGGTTTTCAGCCCACAAGTGTTCCTGCCGACAGCCCTACAGGCACCACAGACTGACAGAGAGAAATTACAATTCTGTAGTCTTTTGCCTTGTGATTTCTCTTTCCTTTTTCTTGCTGACTTTTTCTGACTGGGAAGATTTTTTTCCCCATAGTTTTGAGAGGTGATATTTCTTCTTAAAGGATCATGAGAGCAAAGGGTCAAATCCTTGCCTTGTTTTTGTTTTCTCCTATGTATGTTGGATGCATTCACTGGCTCGTGTTCCAGAGTTGTGATTGACATCAAAGCTGGCAGTGACAATTGTCTCTACTGATCTCTAGACTTCATTAAATTAGATAGTTAACATTCAGAAAAAGGCTTTGCTAGTTTCTGCCAAAGTGAATTTCCTTGATTTCCTCTCCAGGCTTTTTCCTCCCCTGCCTGGCCCTGTTGCGGTTTTCTGAGCTGACACAACACAGTAATGGCTTTTTGTGAGTTTCCTGCAGGTCACCTTCCAGCTCGGGGCTGGGGCAGAAGATTGAGGTAGGCAGGACTCAGGAGTGTGCCCCAGCCCTGAGGGGCTCCACAGCCAGCAGAAGCAGCCCCTCATCTTGCAAAGGGGTCAGGACATACTACTAGCCTTTATTTTCAGTTTCACTCCTGCACCTGGAGAAAGAGAGGTTTTTTGCATCCTACACTCCCTGGAAATCCTGCAGGTAACCACAGAGCATGCGTGGTTACTAATGCCTACCAGTAGTAGAGAGTGAGAGGCAAGGCTCTTTTGGTCTGTGCAGATAGAAATTTCCTGCTTTTGTGATAAAACGACTTGTAAGAACTCATGATGGTAATTTTTCTTTAGCATTCCATCAAGTTTTCACTGATTTTAAGACAGTCATAATGCAGCACTGGGGTCCTGGTAGGCAGTGGGTTTCCTCTGATGCAGAGATATGCTCTATTCATTCTTCTAACTATCTAGAGCTGGTGATGATGTGGAGGCTTTCACTCTTGTCACCCCAAAGCAAGTTCATGCAGCTGACCCACAGGAAATTTGTTTTAGCACTTAATAATTGTGTGTGTCTGAGAAATCATGGAGAAGTAAGCACGCAACCTCATAATGAAACCAAGGTGTTGCACTACTCCTACTGAAGCATGTGGAAAGCCCATCAAAAGAAAACCGCTCCTGACCTAGCTCCAAAACTCCTCCAGCAGAAAGGTTACATGCACAGCATAGAGGCTAGATATCAGTCCTGGGTCTCAGCCTAGTGTGAAGCAGAATAACAAGTAGTAAAAACACTTTTTGAAATATGTGCAAGGTTCATGGCATGCAATACTCTAACTAAAAAAATTCTGGTTTTGCTGATGTGCTCTTTTGGACATTGATAATAAGTGATGGAAGTGCTTGCACACAGGGTAACAGCAGATATGGATCTTCCAGTCAGAAAATCTTCACATCCACCGAGACCTGCTTCAATTTTCAAAGCTGTAGTTCATGCTTATAGTGGGGAGGTTTTAAAGATTATTGATCAGTGTTTGATGCTAATTAGCATTTCTAAAAAGGTGTTTTTTCCTTACTACTTGTCCTTTCTTGAACAGATCCACATGAAACCTTTCCACTCAGTAAGGTAACCATCAAGACAGTACTTATCCTTCATCCCCATTAAAAACACTGCATGAACTCTGCCATCCTGACCACTGTTTTTTGGCAGGCTTCTGTGGGTTTTTTTTACTCACTCTTTGCTCACAAACTATAAGAGCACAGCAGAGGCATATGCATGCATCAACTGGGTAATGTAAGAATGGTCTCCAATTATAGGTGCTCTGTCTGGGTTGCCAAAATGTGGGTTGATCTTTATATGCAGTTGGGCACCTTGGATACGGTTGTGGTTTTTCCAGAGTTGTGCTAGTAGCCTGTAATATGTTAGACAAAGATTACCTCTAGTGCAGTTGTGCTGGAGGGTCAAAATGTGTGTGAAACAGGAACCGAGAAACTGAATCAAGCTTAATGCTTATTTTAGTCTAATTTCATATGGAAATAAGGTTTAAGATATCCCACTTATTTGGGTGTATGTGCATGTGTGTCTTCGGGCTCCTTGGGTGCTTTCTGAACCCTCTGGCCTGGTCTGATAGTGAAGATGGATTATCTCTTGGTTAATTAATGAATGTAATTAATGGACATGGTGGGAGAGAAAGGAGGAAACAGTACTGGTGCCTTCTCTTAGAAGAGAGACTTCAAAGTGAATGCAGTTCTTGCTAGAGATGGCATAAGCCACCCTGGAGCACGGTGCCTCAGGAAACCACCCATCTGAGCTCCTGCTCATTCCACTGTTCCCATCCTCACAGTCAGTGGCTGTGAACACCCATGGTGGTGGCTGGAGACTGGTTCTCACGCAGATTTGTCGATCTTGTTGCTGTTGCCACAGGTTTCATGGGTGCATCTTCAATACTACTGCACATATACAACAAGGACAGTGTTATTTACTAAGTGTTTTGAGATCTATGTGTTTGATGATTTTATTCCAGGACAGTGAAAAGTCACACTGAGACCAATTTCATTTCAAAGGAGAATGGTCTGGGTGATGCTGCTATTGAATTTGGTGACAGCAAGGCTGTGGTAAACATCTTCCTTCAAAAATATCAAACTCTATGCTCAGGCTGAAAAGCAACAATGAGTGATGCTGTAGCAATGTAATTCATTATCTTCAACATAATTCACATATTCATTTTAACTGCTGAATTGTCAGTGCTCTGTTACCCAATGCAAAGTGAAGTTTCTAATTATAAAGACTTATTCTGGTGGCTTTGGACTGTATTTTGTTGAATGTGAAATGTGTGTGATATTTTTCTTTCTGTCAAAGAAATTGAAGGTGTCTCTTTACCTAAAAAGACAAAAAAAAATGTCCCCAGGAGAGTATCAGAGGATCAATTTTTCAGCATGGGATTATACAGTTTGGCTGTATAGGCTTAAGGCTTTTAATTTGCTTACACATAGATAGACTGACTTGAGCTCTATACATCACCAGATCAATGCAAATCTATTTAATAGAAACTTGGGTCAATATTAAAAGAATTCCATTAACCAGCAATAAGAACCTTGGAATAATATGATTACTATAGGCTTCCAAGCACATATCAAGAATCAAGGATTTTCTTCATATTAAGCTGAAACAATACCATTGTGGAAATCCCTCCTCTGCTCCATGTCTCCTAAAAAGTAAGAATGAAAAAGGATAGAAGAGGCTGTACAATTTTTTTTATGTCATTAATATTGTCTGTTTAGGTTAGCACCTCCGAGACATGCTAATAGTGAATGCTTCTGCAGCTTGTGGTAGAGAAAGTGTAGATGGGCAGAAAAGGTTTGGGGAATTACTCCAGGGGAAGAAGAGACAAATCAATGGATTCTGAAGGATGCAAAGCAAATGTGACATTTCCAGAAGATAATGTTGATTTTTTTTTTTTATTATTCTTTATTTTAGCCATGATAAGTAAGGAAAAGAATAAATATTCTCTTCCTATTGTTTTGAACAGCAAGTCCCATATTGCGGTCCTACTAAATTAACTTGAAGGATAAGTTTACTCTGACTTCAGACCACAAATATGAAATTTGCAATGCAGAATATAATTCTGAGACCCATAGTTTGGTAGTAGAAAATCAAGATTGTCCTGGAAAAAGTTACCACTTCGCCTGAATGGAGACTACTGTCAGAAACCCCCACTGGTTTATTTTGTGTGATAGATTTCTTTACTTACAAGCAGCAAAGAGACTTAAAGAGGCTAAAATGGCATCTTCTAGTTATATTAAGCCTGGGGATTTGCAAGCAAATTTCAAGCAGTGTGCATTAGCAGTCTAAAACAGAGGCTTGGACGCCTAACTCTCCTTAACCAATCTTGGGCATCCCCTCTGCTGGGAAGAGCAAAAAGAGAACTGGCAAAAACCCGATACTGGGAGGAAATGGATGGATACAGTATCCTGGCCATCTACATTGAACTGGCCACAATATGGTGTTGTCTACCTGTCCAAGGTTTCTATTTGAAACTCAAAATTAGAGGCCATGTAGGAAAACATGTAAAGTTTACAAGGTGCAGAATCAGGTAAAGAATCGTGCTGTAGGTCAGCATTCTGCAAGCATTTGTTGTAGCTTCTTTGCAATGAGTTAAAAAAGGATTTTGGGATGGGATTTGAGGAAGTATTGGAGGTCTTTGGGTTGCCATCCTGCTTATTGTAATCCCTATGTGCAGATCTGAAAAGCGTAAAATCGTGAGACTCATTTGCAGAGATAGTCACCTCATTCCAAAGGTGCTGAGCCAACTGGGCAAGAGGAATTTGGAAGGTCTTAACGCATTGGATCCATGCTCAAAATTTGTATTTGAGATATAGGATCTGTGAGTTAGGGAGTGGAAACAGGGTAATTTGCACCTGGACCTTCTAGAGAGGGTTTTAAACCCTTCCATGCCAAGGCACAAAAGGCCACAGCCTTCACTTTCCCCCATTTCCCAGGATCTCTACCTCCCCCTGAGTATTTTACAACTAATCAATTCTCTCCTCAACTTCAAGTAAAGTGTAAAGAGTTGTTCTCTCTCTCTTTTTTTTTNATGTTTTGTTCTCTCTCTTTTTTTTTTTTTTTTTTTTTTTTTTTTTTCAGAGGGTGTATAGAAGTTAGATGCTGCCACCCAGGACACCGTATTATTCTGAAATGCAGTCTATGAAACACAGTACTGCCTCCCTAGGCTGTGCAAGAATGCCAAGGACAGTACTAAATACCAAGATATTAACCATTTCTAGCAAAGTCAACACCATTCTTCATCAGGCTGCAGGTATACACAGGCAAATGGTTCAGCAGAAGCTGAATCCTTTCTCCTGCTTGGCTTACTTGCTTGAAGAAACTTTATAGGGCTATAGCAGCCAAAAATCTCCTTTTTCCTAATATAAGGTTGTGCTTCCAGTAGGGCAACTTACTGGTAATTTTGCAGTTTTTTCTTTTCCAGCAAGCCCTGTCTAATATAGGCAAGACTTAGATAGAAAGACTTCCCTAGGCTAATTTAGGCATTTTTATCTTCTTGCACTTTCATTTTCAGTCTATATTTTGCTACTTGGTCTGCATTTCTTTAAAGAGAAACCTACTACTTTAGCTTTGTCCCCAACCACTGCTTGCTCAGAGCATCTTGGACTTGACATTTAGAGATAAAATAACTTCCTTCATGTTAACCCTTTTCTTTTTTAAAAAGTATTTGTATTTTAAAGCATTACTATCTGCTTTCTTCTCCTTATCTGCTCTTTTGCAAAGTAAACTCCATAGAATGAAAATATTTAGTAAGTACATATTTTTCTTTTCTGTTTTTCAAACCAGCTGAACTTTACTGTTCCAGAGAGACCTGAATGAGCCATATTTTATGTGGGTTTGGGGAATAGGCTGCGTGAGGAGCAAAGTTGTGTTCCTAAGAAAAAATGCTTCTCAATAGAAGTTTTAAGGATTGTGTATGTAACCTGTGAGCAGCAACTCATTCCTTTGAATTATAATATGGGATATTATGTCCTGGATGACATGATAGACTTTGGGTTTCATGGCAAGTTGTCTGTCAGGCTGTGAGAAAGCATATTCTGGAGGTTTTTCACACTCCCCTAGCCCCATTGGTGCTGGGACTCAGGGTCTCCTTGTGAGAAGTGCTAATGCAAAATGCATTGGCACTTGCTGGCGAGAGAGTTGGGCCTCTTGGTACGTGGGTCACTTGTCCCTTTTCAGCCCATGGGATACAGGTCAAACCTCTCATTACAGGAGGAGAGAAGGGCAATAATATTGTGATTTAGTGCTACACAGCAATAGTTTCAGAGAAACAGCTGTTTCTCTGTTGATTCCCCCGTTTTTCGCTTGTCAGAGTAGATATCTCTGTGGTCTCAAGACGGAAATTGATTAATAAATAAAAGCTGTAAATTTGGTCTCTGTGCAGAAGTATTAAAATCTTAGTATTGAAAATTGATGTCTATCAATAATGTTAATTATTGAAATTTGAACAGCATTTGGGCAGCAAGGACTGTCTAAAATATTCAGACCCTGGTGTAGGTGTTTGTTCACACTGAGAATGAAGGCTTTTCTCTTTCCCTTTAACATGTTACAGTTAAAAGGCTGATTTAGCTGTTCCTTCCATCCATGATTCCTAAGCTGTGCACCTTAAGCAGTCTTTTCACTTTGAGAGTCTGATATTTGTGTGCTTGTTTTCAAGCTGCTTGCATTCAGATTCCTCAACATGGATCTAGAAAGCTCAGTGGGTGCCTTCATGTATCCGTCCTTATTCTCCCCATCCTGTATTCTCTTACTGAACCATAGCCTCCCAAACTCTGCTCTTGATGGCCTGTGCTGAAGTAGCATCCTCAAACACCCTCCAAGATAGGGCAGGACAGATGTAAATAATTAATCATATGGCCTAAGCTCTAAATGCAAGAAGGTAACATTGTTCCAAAGTGCCTAAGATAACACTTACCTGCTGAATAATGCTGCTTTCACACAGTCTAATTGTTTAGCATTGCTCTCCAAGCATTAGCCTAAACAAGCCAGAGACATTTTGAAACATTGCTGCCCAGCAAAGTCTCTGTCATTTCACTCTATCACAGAAATTGGAGCATTTGGAAACTTTTGCCTTCCAAGTTGTAGCACTGCCTGTTTTTTCTAACATAACCTTTAATGGAGAGCCCATTGATTCCTTAAGGACACTTCCTTATGTCAGCTATGTCTCATTGCTTGGGAATTTGTTCTGATAAACACTGCAAATGTTACTGTGTTAAATTTTATTCCTTTACTTGTAATTGGGTCCCTTTGGACCACCTACACCCTTTCCATAGAGCTCTGGAGGGCTGTGGAAGATGAACACCATTTTGTAAGCACGTTATTCCAGATGTATTCTGTACCCTCACAGGGTGAGAGCAGTGCAATACAGTTCTTTGGACATTTTCCTCCTGCTTTAAATTTTCAGGCAGCTCTGGAAAGATAATTACCATTTTGATATCACCTATCTGGGAATGTTGATTACTTAAATACTGTTCTTGTTGACTTTACTCCTTTTAGCTGTTTTTGATCTAGACATGCTTTGCTTTTTCTCTGTGTGAGTGTCTCAGAGACAGGGTGTGTTTCTTTAAAACATGTATTTTCTCATTTATTAAAACCTCATATTTTGGCAAGAGACATATCTGTTAAAAAACCCCAAAATATTTAAGAAAACAGGGTTGATAATGTATGGAAGAGATTCTTTATGGTGTTAGGTATTCTGGTTTGATGTAAAGTCCTTTTCTTACCTGAGAAAATCAGAACTATCGCCCTAAAAGAGAATTTATAACCATGCATGTGATTATTTCATAAAAGGAAATATTGTTTGGATTTTAAAGAAATGTCATGCAACAATAGCAGAGTGAGCAAAGCAGCATAGCAAGTTGAAATCCATGGTTTAAGATGCAGCTAGAGGGGTACAACTGCCTGCACAAGGCTTTTATGGGGACACCTTTGCAGTGAGTTGAGAGGTAAAAGATCTTCTTGTTGCTATTGGAGCTGGCAATTCTTGCCATACTTGTTTTGGTTGGGTTTTTCCCCCCACTAAAAATAGATTACTCTTTCCCTCAAGTACTTTGTTAACATTGGAATAATAAACAGTATGTCTTTTGTGTGACAGGGTACCTGTCTTAGCCATACAGACAATAAAAAGGCTAAGATGTGCTTGAGCTGAACATAAACACTGGAAAGGATAATGTTTTTCACTAAGTGCTTAGTGCTTCTGGCTAAGCAGAGTGGATACCATGAGCCACTTGCAGAGATGTTCAGGGCCAACGGGTCTTTCATAAGCAGCTAAATTAAGCCTATAAATCTTGCATGAGTGAAAGATATGCTCATGTTCACAGATGCAACAGGTGAAAGTCTATTAAAAAAAACAATGCATGTTTTAAATAGCCCGAGAAATTCAGTCTCCTCTACTCATTTTTCACTGCATTTATAATTCTGTTTTCTTCTCTTCAGCTTATCTGATGGTGAAGATCTGTTTCATTGCTGATGTCCCAATGCAGCTTCATCCTTCCAGTCATTTGTCCACTCTTAGCAGCAGATGTAGCGGAGCTTTTGGTCCTCTGTGGGACTGGTGTCTCCCAGGAACCTCAGACAGCCCTCGGTCTCATTTACTCTTTTTCATTTACAAGCTGTCTTCGATAGTGAGTTACCTGCCTGTGGAAAGCAATGATTCTCTAGTAGGAAGATACCTCCACCTCTAACAATATCTTTGTATCAATTTAATCACAACACTCAGTCCTCCCCCACCCCCAGTATTTTCCCAGATTTTCTGCATAAAATTTGGAACAGACTGAAGAGAAACCATAAGGGCAAAGCCTGCTCATGAGCGTACTGATTTAAATCTAGGCCACTTTAATTGAAGCTAGTCTTGTTCCAGACATATCAAGAGCAGAACTGTATTTTACTAATTTTTAGAGTCTGGAGTGAAGGAGCAATAGACCTCCTTTCTGTGTGCAAATTAATACATACTGATAGTCTGCTAAAAAAAGATAAACATTTATGGGAATGGTTGATTTCTTATCACGATACTAGATACTGCAAGTTTATACAGGATGGGTAAACCATTATGAGAATGGTTGAGAGCAGTAGTTGTTGGTTAATAAAGGGAATCAAGTGAAAACTTCTGTAGGAAAACTGAAACAGAGCACTGACAGCATATAAGCAAGTGGCTGCATTTTTTGGCCACAGACAAAGCAGGGTCCAATGGATACACAGCCAGAACGAGCTGGTAGATCCCCATTTTCTTCAGAGGAACTACAACCACTGCATTTGAACCAAAGGTTCAGTGTTAGATCCTGTTGGAATAGAGCAAATATGTTTACCCAGCTGTGCCAGCATCCCAGCGTTCTTCTGGGGAATCATTGTGTGAGGGCAGGCGCTCGGAACTGTTTCTTTAGCTCTGACCCAGAACAGGTGCAACCTCTGCCAGGACTCTCCTGCTCTAGAGAGGCTGGTGATGATGTATTTCATGTGAGTTCAAACTTCAGTGGTGAGGTGGACTGGGAAGGAAAAACCAAACTCTTCCACTAAAAAATTCTTTTTCAGCCTAGTGATAATCAGAGCAAGTTTCTTTTCTTCTACCTTTCCTCAATGCCAGCAATCTCTGTGCATAATCTCAGGTCTTCCTTCCTTAAAATTTTGTCACTCAGCCAATTTTTCACTCTAAATTTTTTCACCTTTTATAAAATTTCTCCCTTCTTGATTGCTTCCTCTTCTGCCTTGCAAGGCCTCCTCATCCAACCTCTGCAGACACAGACTTCACCACACCACATACAGGTTGATGTGCCAGCTGGCCCTCTCCAAGGCACATGTGGTCACTGCAGCGGGTTCAACACCCTAAATAACTTTCCAGGTAAGAAGTTCAGACTCCTAAGATAAAAACTCCTTGAAGGGAGACTTTGGCATTTGCAAAGTGCTCCAGTTCTCTCTCTGCACAGGCCAGCAACATCTCCTGCCCTTTTGCTGTTTACATCAAAACCATCACGTTGTGAGCCTGTGCACTGGTTGGTGGGTCGTGATTCCCTTGCAGTACCCGCATGTCTGTGCGCACTTGGGCTCTTTCTGTGGCCATGATTTCTTTTCTGTTTGATGATGCTCTTACCTGCCTTCACAGAGTTGCTGGATTTCTGTGTGGCTTGTATGCACTCAGCTCCTTAAACTAGCCCCTGGGAGATCAAACCAGCCCCTGGGAGATCTCATCAGCCCCATATCAGCAAGATAATATAGTGGGAGAATGGTTTCCTACCTCACTGCTAATTCCATCACCCTTCTCATTCTCCGTGGAGATAGTTAATATGAAATGCTTTCCAGATTTTAAAGTGAGTTATTTTAGGGGGAAGGACCTCAACAGGTTGGAGAGTTAGGCAGAGAAGGATAGTCTGAAATTCAACAAAGGCAAATGCATGGTCCTGCACCTCGGGAAAAGTAACCCCATGCATCAGCACAGGCTGGGTCCTAATCTTCTAGAAAGCCACTCTGTGGAAAAGGACCTGGCAGTCCCCGTGGACAACAGATGTCCCTGAGCCAGCAGAACCCTTGTGGCCAAGAAGAACAGCAATATCCTGGGGTGCATTAGGAAGAACATTGCCAGCAGGTCGAGAGAGGTGATCCTGCCCCTCTACTTAGCCCTGGTGAGGCCACATCTGAAGTGCTCTGTCCAGTTCTGGGATCCCCAGTACAAGAGAGACATGGAGCAGGTCCAGGGAAGGGCAACAAGGATCACTGGGGGACTGGAGCATCTTTCTTATGAGGAAAAGCTGAGCCAGTTGGGCTTGTTCAGCCTCTAGAAGAGATGACTGAGAGAGGCCCTCATAAATATCTATCAATATCTGAAGGAAGGGTGCTAAGAAGATGTTTCCAGGCTTTTCTCTGTCGCTGTAGAGCCAGGAATGGAGAGATGTAGCAACATCAAATCCAGCGAAAGAATGAATTATTTATTAATTTTACAATCATTTTTATATAGTCTAGTTCCATAAAGCAATTGGACAATGTTCACACACCTCCTAGGGTGATTGGTTTAGGTTCTGTCACATCCACGGTAAAACATTTCTCAGTGTACCATAAACAGAACTTAGCAAAACACCAGATGTGACTATCGTCTGGATGAACTATCTTACTGTTTTCATATCCTGCATGAGAAAGGAAAGGTTCTCAAAGAATTAATGCAAGAACCTGGAAAATTCATCTGCTAGCAGCATTTCGGTATCCACATTTCTCAGTGATGCCAAGCACTAGGACAAGAGGTAGTGGACAGAAATGGTTGCATAGGAAGTTCCATCTGACCACGAAGAAGAACTTCTTTACTGTGTAGTGACCATGCACTGTCACAGGTTGCCCAGAGAGGTTGTGGAGTCTCCTTTACTGGAGATATTCAACAACCATCTGTACACAATCCTGTGCAATGTGCTCTAGGATGGCCCTGCTTGAGCAGGGAGGTTGGAACAGATGACCCAGTGTGGGCCCTTCCAACCTTATCTATTTTGTGACTGTGTTAACCTTCTTTTTTGTTTTTATTTTTATTTTTTCCACCTACTTTTCCAATATTAAGGTTTTCTTAGACATCTGGAAAAGCTCGTGACTGTAAGACCAAATAGCAGGTACACCCTTGTGTCTCCTTTCCACCACAGAGGGAGGCAAGGAGCCACAGACCAGGCACAAAAAAAAGTCTCTCTTTCTCCTCCTCTCTACCCTCCCTCCCTCCCCACACTTCTCTTGATCTGCTGGTGGCTCCTAAAAGGATTAATTAGAAAGATGTGAGCAGGGGTTGGAACGTCAAAAAACAATCGTCACTTTCATATCTGACCCCTATCACCAGCTGCAGAATTAACAAATTGAATGTCGTCAGCAAACAGGAGTTGCAGATGATATGAAGTTCATTACTAGCAGCACAGGGCTTGTTTTCAAAGCCCAGTTTAAACAACTCTTGCTGATTAAATTCCTTGCTGGGGCTCCTGCCAGACACATTTAGAAAATACGGATGTCTAACAACTCTGTCTTTCTCTGCCTTTTCTTTTTTTTTTTTTTTCCCCTTTTTTTTTTTTTTTTTTCTCTTTTTTTTTTTTTTTTTTTTTTTTTTTTT
>VZTE01001934.1:1035559-1077246 GCA_013397775.1 Eulacestoma nigropectus
TCTTTTTCTTTGCTTTTTTTTTTTTTTTTTTTTGCGCCTTTTTTTTCTTTTCTTTTCTTTTCTTTTTTTTTTTTTTTTCTTTCTTTTCTTAACATGTGCCAATTATTTGTCTCCTATCTGCAGGTACTGGCAAGTATCAGCGCTCTGGTCCCACTGTCTACAGCCTTATCCATTTGGCGCCTGCCCCAGCCCTCTCACATTACCAGCAGTGGGGTCTGTTTTCAGCTGTGAAAAGCTGTGAGCATGACTCCATTCTTCCCCTCCTCCCACTGCAGACTGTCTCCCCCCTTTCCTTCTTTCCCTCTCATCCTTCTGCTCCCAGGGCTCCCTTCAAGAGCTGTGAAGCAAAAAAACCAAACCTTGGTAACCTGCTAGACAGTGGCACTGGGGATTTACAACCTCCCTTGAATTGTGTGGTTGTGGCTCCTCTGCATGGGAGCATCCAGAGCAGCTAAAAGCCCACTGAGGCAGGTTGCATGATGGATCATCTTCTGGGTGGGCTGGACTGGGATGGGGAGGCAGGAGCTGTAAGCAAGCAGACGACAGAGCCATGCGTATAAAATTCAGAGCTACTATCTTAGCTTGTCTCTAGTTCAGGAGCCTGGACATTCCCTGAACTGTTCTTCCCCTTCCTAAAACATCTTTTTGCCTTCTTTTATTTGACCATTTCACATTTGTCTTGCTCATGCATTTGTAATTTTTCTCCACCATTTCTCTAGGAAGTGAGGATGGATGTCTGCTCCTTCTCACACTCACAGTAACTCCAGGACTTGGCAGGTTGAGTGGCTACCCAGCTGGAAAAAGCTAGATCTCAGAGGTAGGTTGTTCCTTCAAATTTGTGAAAGCAGGCAATCCCAAAGAGGGGAGACATCATGAGGGATCTCCTTTAGAGAAGATGACCAGCCCTCACTATAGAGAGGAGATATGAAGGTCTCAGCCCTGGGAAAACCTTGTCTGGGCACACACTGAATGAGGTACCCAGGAACCTGACTATGAGGCATGCATCTATAACAAAACAAGTAGTGCTTGCTCTACTGATGCTCTCTTTTAAGCTGAATATCAGAGCTAAAAATGTTGAGCCGAACTGGTAGAATTTTCAGAGATGCCCAGGAGATGGCATGGAAAATTACTGTCCTTTGGGGGCCACATAGAACTGGGGCCCTGCTGCTAAAGTACCTTCTTTTTGGCAAACTTGCTCAGAAGAAAAATACCATGGATTAGCCAAGAAAAGTACTATTTAGCTATCCTTTTGACAGTGAAATTTTGGTATTAAGTGTAAGAATACAAGGTAAACTTCAAATAATTTTGTAACATAATTGGGTCATTTCTGTATCATTATTTTTCCCATGTGGGAAATATTTTCTTTTCCCACCATGGCAGTTTGGTCCCTGAAGGAATTGCAGAAGTTTGTAAACACAGGTGAAACAGTCACAGAGATTTGCACATACTGCTGGGTGGCATTTTGGGTTAGTGGATGCCTCATACAAGAAACAGACAAGTATCAAGTTTTTAAATATTTTTTTATTCTTTACCAGCTATCTCTCTCCCTCATGGTAGTATTGACAGTTACAGGATATAAAACTACATCTTTATCTACCCATTTTTTCTCATTCCCTCTCTCTGACCACCTGAGATAATGTTGTTATAGAAAATTACTAATTCAAAGCAGCATGTCTAATTTGTACATTCCTCATGCCTAGGCCTCTTGCATTTCCTACACTATGTTCTACTGTTTCTGGTTTTGAAAAAGAAAAAGCATGTTCTAAACTGAATTAATCAGGTTTGGCTTATTTTTTTCCTTTTTTTCTCCCCTTTTTTAATGTAATTGAATGCACTGAATTATAAGAAAATTACACTTCACCAATATTTTTCACTTTGAGTGCTCCTGCTGATATTATTTTTTTGCTTCTACCTGTAAAAACCAGGGAATTTTGTAGATACCTGTCAGTGACCAGGTCTCATTTTGGCCTTGAAAACCATTACATACCTGCAAAGCGTTCATCCAAAGTCCACATTTGAAGTTGACTGCTGTACACAGGTTGAATTCCTCACGTACATATGCTTGCACTGATTACTACTCAGCAACTGGGCATGCAAGTGCACAAAGCTTCTCTAGCAAGCAGGAGGAGTTTGCCAGAGCATGAGTTTGCTGCACTGCTGAGCAACCAGCATGGCATATCTGTCCTACATGAGGAAAAATCCACTACTAATCCTGTGTTCTTGCCAAATAATTGCAGTATGAGCCTGTGGAAAGACTTGTTCTCAAGTCTAGCGAAGCCTACAGACTGTATATGTCACCAATACTGGCTGTCATTCTTGGCTGATTGGCAGACACTGACCCAATATTTTGTGCCAGCATTCATTCAATTCCAGCAAAATGAGAGGGCTAGCTAGGTGCAGGAAGCCTGAGATTAGAGAAGTCTCTGATGAAGTTCAGCTGGTAGAGTAGAAGTTGCAGAAACTTCCAGCAAGGTTTACCCCTGCATTGCACAGATAGTCCCCAGCTCAGTCCAGCTGGATCTACAAGAGCCAATGTCTTTCTAGTACCAAGTACCTGGTTTTCATTCTTTCATCTATCCCATCATTGTTTGGACAAAGCCTTTTTGTCGTGCCAACTGCAGGCTGTGGTGGTTTGCCTGCACAAAGCCCTGTTCTCTTGGGAGAGCCCATTTCAGTTGCTTTGAAAAGAGGATCAGACAGATTGTGAAGCTACCTCATCCATGTTGGGGACCAGCCCAAATCTTTGGCTTGCTCTTGCTTTCCTGAAGCAGCTCACACACTCTTCCTGATATCCAGAATCTCCATGAATTAATTGATCTCCAGCCTACTAGAGGCTCCTTCAGCTGTTGGTGAGGAAGAGCTATTGCAATCACTCAGTGCCAAAGTAAGTTTTGGGCACCTTGAGGTCTCTATTAAAACATTTGCTTTGATGTAGCTTTTCTGACTGCTTCTGGTTTGTTTGCATCTTGCTATTGAGCACTTTCCTTGGTACCTTTCGCATCAAATACAATGGCGCTTAGCGTGTTTGTAAGCTATTTTGTTTGGAGAGGGGAAACACAATGCAATTTAATTTGTGTTGCCCAAGCCCTACTGTCCTGAGCGAAAGAGAGATCAATTGCTATGAGATTCCTGTTCATGGTGTGAAGCCCTTAGGTGATAGTGGTTGGACAATATTCTTTCTTGAGGTGTTCCCTGAACCTGACTAATCATATTTTTCTTGCCCTCTCATCTTCCTTTGCTTTTTTCCTTTCTGTTTCTCTGACATTTATTGCTTCCAACAAAACTCCAGCAATGTTGCTCCAGCCGTGAACCTCTGCTGTTGTCCATTGCTACCTGAGCCCATGGAAGCCATTACCTGTCTCCCAGCAATCCAGCACAGTGAAGAACTAACTTCTGTCACTTTTCTGAATGTAGGCTGAGGGTTATGTCCCACAGCTATGCTCAGATTTGAGCTCCAAGGTGTTAGGAGGATAAGTCAGTACAAGTGGTCTGGGTAGTCATGATACCCTGCCCCATTGGTGTTGACAGTAGTTTTCCAGTCCCGCAACAGAGGTCTAGCTGGAACATCTGGGACAAGGATTTCACATCTCATTTGGAGCTCATGTTAAAGGCCCTCACATTAAAGAATAAGTTAATGAAAATCCTGCTCCTCCCCATTCCTCTAATCCTCGTAAAGTCATAAAGAAATCTACTTGCAAGGAACTGCATTAAGCAGCCTTTGTGGGCTGTGGCACAGAGCACAGTAAACCCCATGGCTGGGCCACTGCAAGGACAGTTCTTTATTGGGAGGGACACCACAGAAGTACCATCTTCTGTGCCCATACACAACACTGTAATAGGGTTAGCTCATAGTAAAAGTGTAATTAATGCCATGTAACATAAAGATTTGCTATTTTCTCTAAGGACTTCTCCCCCAGGCAGTTTTCTTGCATCATTCAGTAATCTAAATTAAAATGACTCTGCCCATTCTCCAGTTTTTACCCCTCTTCTGCCTGTATGCTAGATCCCAAAGATGTTTGTTGTGGGATGCTTCTTCACCAGAGGGCAGGTTAGGAAGATATTATGTAACAATAGTGGTGATGTCTTTGCCTGTTGGGTGAGAAATGAAACAATGTGTAACTTGCTTGCAGTTAATCTTCCTCTCTCTTTAAATCTTCCACTATGCATTTTCTTACCAGACTACCATGTCTCCCACATTCCTCATCACTTGCTCTTGGAGATTACTGACGAGACAAATATCCATGTTTCCTTCATTTATTCCACAAACAGCACTTCTACTTGAAGGAGGAATATTTAGATGATTTTATTGACCAGTTTGCATGTGTACCTTCTAAGGGGTCTGTGCTGGGGCTGTGTCTAATTCTTGTAGAAACCCTGACAGCAGGTGGTGTTTATAAGTGCAGAAAAACAGAGAGCACCACAGTGCCTAGGTCACCACCTTCCACTTCCATCCCTCCTATCTCTCCTCTCTCACCCTGAGCACACAAGTGTATTGCTGGATTATTTGTGCCCCTTTACTGAGTACTCTCTGCAAAGCTTGCTGCAGTCAGCAAGAGATTTCAATGGTTTTCTTTTGGGACTAGTCCTGCTGTGACCTGAGTTTTGACCTAACTCAGCTAACTTAGCTGTAGAGGGTAAGAGTCTTCTTTTCCCAGAAGGTTATTGGGACCACCCTTGCTTTATGTCAAAGGTGGAAATGCTCCTTGTGATGTCCGTGTGTTGAAATCTCAAACTCCTGTGGATCCCCCGCTGAGCCTTCTCTTTTGAAGCCTTAACCCAGGCCAAAGCCATCCACATCGCCAGGCACAGAAATCAGTATATGCTTCCTTCCACACTCAGTAGCACCATCCTTGATACCAGGTTTTGCTGTAGGTAGCTCCCCTTTACAGCTGCTTCCCCTCATTTCCTCGCTTTCTCTGACATTTACCAACCAGAGAAAGTCCTTCCAGACCAAAAATACTCTTCTCCCTTTGGTTACCCATACTGACTAGTGCTACAGAGAACATGCTTTGCTGTAGTGTAACTGGAAAACAAGGAAAGGCTAGTTTGTGCCATCAGCCTTGTGTGAGGCACTCAAGCTCAAATGTAACTGATTAAAATGTGACAAGGCTTTTTTTTTTTTTAACCTTGTTTTCCCCCGTCTGCTGTCTCAGTCCTGGAGAGGCTGCATGCTCACCTCTGTGACTTGCAGGGATTTTAGTTCTGACTCTTCAATTGCAGTCATACGCACACCAGTCATCCACGTGATTTAATGGCGTGTGTGATCCTCTTGTTATCACGTACTATAAAATCCAGAAGTGGCAGATCACCTGGGCACATGGCAGGGCCCAGAAATATTGCCTGGCAATGCTGTCGCTCTGTTGCAGGCTCTCAATTATTGCACGGTTTGATTTTCTCCATCTCACAGTCTATTGCCTAACACTGACCTGGTGAGAGGCAGCTGCAAATGGCTATTTGCACCAAAAGCTCCCCAGTCACTCCAGATTAGAGTGACCACATCTTTTCCCAGCTAATGAATTGCTCCCATCTGTGAAATTACAGCTACTCACTTTTGTTTTGTTTAAATCAAAACTGCAAGGCTCATGTGGCAGGCTGTCTGCTGCCTCCAGGTATCCAGCTCTCAAGCCATGATGCCAAGTCCAAGGCGAGAGGGATCACTGCGGCTGTTGTTTTGTCACGGGCTATTTGTCTGGACTTTGACAAGGAGCATACACAGAGCAGCTCTGGCCTTGCATGAACCATCTGAGCAGAGAGGGGAATGGCTTTAGGGGCCTGCTGGAGACCTGGATCTTGCTGGCCCGTGATGAGTCAATGGAGATGTTTTCTGTGTAATGCTCTCCGTGAGTCTGACCTATTGATTGTCAGGAGTCTCAATAAATTTAGATCGCTGGTTTGTGTCTGCACTCCCTAAGCAGGGGTAGGACAATGATTAGCTGCAAAGATCAATAGGGAGGAGTCTTTTAATCGACTATCTAAAATGTATCCTTCGTCACTGATGGTGTGTTAATTGGGATTTAATTCTTGAGGGGCATTCTCCTGTCCCTCCCAGTTTTCTCTCTCCTCTTGAAGCCCTCATTGAGAAATCCAGCGTAGCTTGAAAGTTAGAAAGATGGAGAATCAAGGTTTTATTATTTTTGAAATGTTATTTTCATTGTATTCTGTCCATCTCCACCCTGAAATATCCATCTGCAACTTTCTAAAAAACTCCTCTTTCAGTGGCATTCACCAACATGAGTATATTTAGCATTCTGTTGAATGTTGATGCATTTCTCAGCCAAGGACTTGGTGCCTGACTACTTGCTGGAAGCCATCAGAGACACACTGGTCTCTGAGATGCTGCCAGATGCCCAGAGAGATAACAACCCGTTGTCCCAGAAACCTGGGACATGGATGGCACATGTATCCTGCAAAGAGACTTCCAGCCATTCCCACAGTTTATCTGCTGACTCTCGATGCATGTCTCCTTCACACCCTTAATTTTCACCTGTGGCTCAGATTTTGGACAAGGCAGGGGTGAAAAACTCTTAGCCTACCCATGTGACTCGGCCTCAGAGAGGTTTATGGACAAGCCACCTTGATCAGCAGGACAGCCTAAAGGAGTAGTGTCTTTCCTTACTTCCTCAAGGGGTGCAGTGCTTTCCTCAAAACACAGAGGTCTGAAAAGAAGAGAGCTAACTTTCCTTTTCATAAGCATGTAAGATGTATGGTTTGCTGGTATTTCTTTTCACATTTTTTTTTTTTTTTTTGTGGATATGTCAATTTCTTTTTAGGTAGATTTTCAGAGCAGTGGCTTATCCCAGCAATGAAACATCTATTCCAGCGTAAATCTTGTTGAGTCTGTGCAATAGGAAGAACAAAGCCAAATGTGAGAAGAGAAGGATATGATATGAACTTTACCATAGGTCCTACTGCGCTGTAATAGCTTTTTTACTATTTTGACCACTCCAGTAAAGTCTGTCGTTGTGTCAGTCTGCTTCTCATGAACAAATTCAAGAATAGTGCCTGTCTGCACAGGTCTCACCCCCATAGAGGAAAATCTTTTAATTCTTTAGTTTCCTTTGGGACTTTCCAGTTTCAGCCTTGGTGAAGCAAATCCTGTCACAGGCTGGAAGATGGAATCAGCAGCATCCCAGCTAAAAGCACTGGCATTTTTTCTTATTATAAATTCTTTAATCTCTTTTAACAGATGACCTCTCTAGGGCTATTGTATTACCTCCCTGCTAGACTTCTGACAGGTCTTCTATTTAACTAAACCAATAAATATGTATATTTGCAACATATATTTCAGTTATCCAGAATAACTGTACAGGATATTTGTTACTCAGTAACTAGCTTACAATTAATGTTGAAAATTACTGCAAGCTATGTGACTGTATGGAGATACAAAATTCTTGGATACAACATCCAAAACATTTCTTTTTTGTAGTTAAGTTGAATAATTAGTAAATATTCACACACAGATCCTGAATTCCTTCATGCTGCAAAGTATTTTGGGGAATGGATGGGTAAAGCAAAGCAGCAAAAGGAATTTCTGTCACTCCAAACACAGTCATCTTCCATGTCTTCAAGGAGGGCCTATGGTGGGAATCAAACTCAGCTCTGTGCCCCATTGCCATGGCTAAGCTGTCTTTCTCAGCAGTGTGTCCCTCCCCTTTCCTCTCCTCAGGCTTGTGAAGCAGCCGGTTGGAGTTTGATAATGCTGGGTATGGTAGGAGGAGAGGCTGTACCAGTGGTCCCACTAGCAGTGCCAAATCCATGTGAGGGACCAGAAGCTTAGGGTGAAACCTAAGTGCCTGCTGATTTCTGGCACAGGGCAGCTCTGTGTGGAGGCTTCTTGGTGTTGTCATTGTGTTGTCTCATTGAAGGGAGACCTGGTGGTGAGTTCCTCAGACCTGTCTTTTCACTGCACAGCTATTGCATGTCAGCCACCAGAAAGAAGTTTCTCTTCAATACCCTTTTCCTAAGGGAAGGGCTTGGGAGGGATCAGTGGAGTTTTTTCTAATGCTTTCTTCTGTGATGGGATTAAGTGGGACCTGCTCCTTTAAAAAGTGTCCCCTTCCCCATCATCCTCCCTCCTTCCAATTACAGCACTAATTTCAGTAATGGAGCATTAATGGAGTAATGGACTGCTGAAGCTGGCCTGAAGGAACTGTAGTGCTCAGCACAAATTGAGTAAATAAACCATATATTAGATTTCTAAACAATACTTTTAGTCTAGTCCCCAGGGAAAGAGAGTTGTCAAGACTTACTTAAGTCAACCCAGCAAACCGTATGCAAAAGATCCACCCATTCATACCCTGGAAAATGGGACCAGTAGCCTGAAGCATTAGCGAATCTCTCACATAAATCTCTCCTATCCTGACAGAGAGCTTTGTGTTGTTTCCTTCTCCCAATTTCTCTTCTTTGATTTATTTACCAATAAGCAGCTTTGTGCCTGTTTTCATTTGTGTCCTGCTCGAGAGCTGTCCGTGTATGTTGATAGAGAATGACTTGCAATTTTAAGGAGAGTTATCATGGAGCCACGCAAAGTGATGGATGAGAGTAGTGCCCTAAACCATTTTCAGTCTGGGAAAGTCCTGATCATTTTTTTCTTCCAAAAGCAGCAGCCCTCTGTCAACATTTTTATTACTTTATTTTAAAAATAGGCTTTGCACTACCTTAGCTAAATAAATAGGAATGAGTAATGAAGTACTGACTGTCTGGATTTACCCCACTAGCATCAGGGTGACTAATTGTAATCTAGTTACCCTTTAATGTGTAGGTTGCAATTGAGGTTTTCCTAGGCAGTGCACAAGCAAGGTGAGAGCTAAATGGAGAAGGTGGGGACTTCGAAGCAAGACAAAGGCACAGAGTAGCAAAACGACCTTTCCATGTCACTCCCCGGGTCAGTGGGAGAGCCAGGGTTAGATATGGGACTCAGGTCAACTCCATGTCTTCAGCAAAATTTTTGCATCTTGAAGGAGCAAAAAAGCCTTGGCATGAAAAGCCATAATTCCTACAGGGCAGCATCTTGTGAGTGTTCAACATCCCACAAGATGATTATTTACTTTCTGTGAGCTTCAGTGTGATTTGAGAGCAATCTTTTGAGCTTTTGTGGCAGAAACAAGGAGGGGTTTTTCTGCTTTTATTTCCTCTCAACCCTGAGGCAGTCGAGAGAGTGAAGAGGGCTCTAGCTCTAGTTTATAAGTTTATTCAGCTTTTTCTTTGCTAAGAATAGGATAAACAATGGAAGCTTAAGCTTGAATTGAAAGAGGGAAGATTGGTTTAGTCCTGTAATCAGACTGGAGATGGGGTCTGAACTGCAGCATTTTATCAGGGGCAGTTTTACGCAGACATCATTAATCTGTTTCAGATGTCTGACACTTAGAGCTTGGGTATGTTAAAATCACTCCCTCACTTAACCTCCAAATATAGCACGTGAGAGAATCAAAATCCACTGATGTACACCAGACCAAGATGATGTAGTGTCTCTCAGGGTATAACGCAGTGTCACTTATGTCCTTTATTTTTTATTGGGGCTAGTTTTGATCTGATAGGTATAAGAAAAAGCGTGCACACTGTGCTGGGAATAATAATGTAGCAAATTTAGGCATAAAATCCTGAATTCTGCTTTTACAACTGACAAAGATAGGTAATTTGGGCATGCTCTGCATATGCAAAGGAGCAGCATTTTTTTGTGTCTGTGTGGGAGGATTAACGTATCACTCTATGAGTAATTTGTTAGGCACAAAACCAAGTAGGTGTCCAGGAGTGATGAGTTTATCACTGAACACTCACACCCAGGAATATGGATTGAAGAGCTTGGAAGTTGTGTGTTCAACATTTGAAATGGTATGCAAGTCTCACATTTTAAGAAGTAAACTTAATAATGTTTCCATGAACTCCTGAGGTTACTGTTTTCACTACATTAACACTCTTGAATCCAATCAGAGTGCTGAGCTCCTCCTCTTCCAAGAGGAACAGCTCTAGCTTATCCAGCTTGACAAAATACTGAATCTGCAAACTTCAGTTCCTCCTTTTACAAGGCCTGCATTTCTCTCCTTCCTCAGCATGAATTCTTGGAGAATGCTGGTAGTGCACAGCCCTTCATCCCTCCTTGATACATTTATTACTCCTCCCCTGCAATTCCTCCCATCACTTTTCCTTTCCACTCCAAAGTTTGAGAACTCCATTTCCCTTTTCTAACTCTACCACTTCCACAACTGACTCCAGCCACTCCTCTGCCGCTCTTCATTACATCCCACCTCTTTCTACCCTAACCTGCAAGCCTTATTCTTATGAGTCCCTGCCATGGATGCCACTTGATCCTGTCTTGGTTTTCTTCATTTCAACTCTGACCTCACCTAATGCACTGTTTGCAAACACTGCTTGGAGTTTTCTTCTATCAAAATTTCAAGCTGCTTCTTGAAAGCTTGCCTTAAGGCTACACTGTACATGCAGAGGTACAACATATACAACATACTTCTTCTCTGTAACTTTCTCAGGAGGAGCAAGGACCACCTTGATGGGAATTTTCAGCAAACATGTGCTTAGCCTCAGACATCTGCCATGGAAACCTCATCCTGAAATTTTGCAACGCAGATGAAAATAAAATTTTGTGATGAAAAAAGTCAGGGAGCTTAAATAGCAGACTGTTGCTCGGTGGTTAGTTCTTTGGCAATTGGAACGCACAGAGCTGCCAGCTTTTCAGCCTCGTGCACAGAAATCAGAGTATGTGTATAACAACCTGATTAAATGAATACGAATGAACTTTTTCAGTGGAAGGGATTCCAGAAAAACTATCCTACTTACACCTATAAATTCTGAGCTATTAAATTGCTCCTCTGTTTTTAAAACCTTTGTGATGTGGCTATAAACACTGGTGAGATGACAAAATGATGACTGGAGATCCCAGCTTTTCCACTCTGTTTCCTATGCTCAGGAAGGGAAAGCAGCGGGATTGTTAAGAAGAACCAGTTGTAGAGGATTTTTTTTGTCATGGCAATTTGTTTGGTGGACCTGATCTAGAGCTGTCTGACAAGACTGGGATCTGAGAAAAGACAGCCTTCTGTCCCTTCCCTGTCAAGCACTGTTTGCATTCAGATGATGATTTGGAATGTCTCTCTGTTATGTTTTCATTTTGCTTTGTGATACGGGACCTTTAGCAATTGCCAGAAAAAATACAGTTGTATCTAAGGGTGGCTGATGGGTTTGCTGGGTGTTTTCCCTGGTTTATTTTTGTTTTTTCCTGAGAATTCCTAGGTATTTTGTGAAACTCCCTGGGTGCTGTGGGAGTTTTCCTTTCCACCACTCTATTGCTAAATATTGTTAGACTTAATTCCTTTTAGCCTATCTAAATTCTCTCTCATATAATCCTTGTTTTCCTGTCCAAAGCCGTGTTATCATGTCATCTGAACTGAAAGACTCCTGTTGTCAAAGATGAAAACAACTGCAACATAAAAGAATTTTTTTCTTCCTTCTGCTGAGAATTTCTCTGCAGTGAAGAATGTGGAAAACATCTAAAATTTTTTATGCAAGGTGAGTGGTTTTTTATTGTACTCTATCATGTCTGGAAGAGGAGACCGGGAGTAAGATACTCAATATGCCAGGTCTGGTGCAAATACTGTCTTGCATTAGGAGAATAATCTTTCAGACACCTCATGGGAGCTGTTCAGCTTGATCTCTTGGGTGGTTTGCATCATTCCTGTGAGGGAAGTTTGGATGGAAAAAAAAGTTGTTGTTTATAGATGTCTGTATGTTTTCATCTTTACCCTTCTTCTACTCCCAAAACTGAAAATTTGGCTAGAAATAGATATTCCCCTGGAAGAAATCCATTGGAACACAAGAAACCTCCTACAAAAATTTCCAGTGAATCTTCAACAGGTTTGTAGCAAACCTAGCTTTACCATTGTGACTAGAACAGTGCCTGAGGTTGTCTGCCTCTGAGCCTTATTCTGGCCTTAGATTTCTGTTGGGTTTATTTCATTTGTCCCAGCAGCAATTCAGGGTGCACAGGGTATTTGTTTTTCCAAATAACATACCCAACATACCCAACCAGATGGCCCATGTAAAAGGAGTAGGAAGAAAAGAGAGGGTATGGTTTCTAATCTGGGCCAGTTTCTTCTCTGCTACCCTGGCCTGAGTGCTGGGCCCTATCAGGGGAACACCTCCCGTAGAGAGACCCTGCATTAGTGCTGGCTGCCAACCTGAGAAAAACCATGGTGCTGGCCAGCTCTGCCTGCTGCTCCCCTTGTTCCTTTGGTCCCTGCCAACCAGGCTGTTAAGACCAGGAAAAGCCATTGGGTAGGTGACAAGAGCCAAAGAATTTGCTGAATGTGTTGGGCTTGATAGCAGCTGCCCCTTGCCAATTACATTCCTCTACTGCAGGATGGATGCACAGAATACATCCCAGACCTTCCTCCCAGCAGGAGATAAGCTCTGGAGCCCTCCACAGAGTGGAGCTGCATGTGTCCTTTTCCCCACATGGTGTGAAATTGGTTTTTCTGGCCTAGTGGCTACGGGCAGCTGGTAGAATTTTTTTTTTATTTTTCATTATTGAAGAAATTTCGATAAGCTTGCATTTAGGTTTGGTTACCTGGTAGGTAGCAGAGACTTGTGGGGTTGTAATTACTGGGTCTGGCTCCATCACTGAAGTATGGAACAGAAAACTGGGTTGTGGCAAAGGGAAAGAAGTGCATTAAGGCTCACAATTCCACAAAAGGTGCAGTGCAGTTTTCCCCCACCCTAGATGGCTGCATGGCACTGGGCCATGGTAGGTGCAAGCCTAGGAGGGGAAAGACGATGCTGAAGAATGTGCCGTTATGTATTTCCTCAGGTTTTCCCTCCTTGGCAGAGCTGCACGAGGACCGCAGACTTGTCAGGCATAATGCAGAGCTGTCTTCCCCTGCAGCTCTCCAGGGACCTTCCCTGGCACTTTGCCCAGCTCTGGGCACCAGGTGCTGTCATGGGAAGAAGAGCTTTCCCAAAGAAACTTTGGGTGTATCTGTGCAGTCCCGTGGAGTGCAACGCAAAGGTCCCCAAGTGACCCTTTACCACACTGGGAGATGAAGATATTTCATCCTCCTCTTACAAGCCCTAATTAGTCAGGCACGGCATTGCACCTGCAGAAACATCATCGCTTCCAGGACTGGAATGAAAGCCCCTGCTCTATGTGGAGCATCCAAATAGGTGGATACCTCTGCCTTGTGCTGCAGAGACTCTCTAACTATGCACAAATTGGGCAGGCTTGAGACCCAAAGTAAAGGCACAGCAAGACCATGCCGTTTTAACAACAGATTCTAGAGTTTCACAAAGATTTTGGGCATTTTAAAAATTGTTTTTGGAAAATATCCTTAAATGTCTGCATGGGTTAAGTTTCCAAAATAAGACAAGCTAGAAGAAACTTGAAAATCTTCCTCGCTGCTGTTGTTCTTCCTTATGCAAAACCCATTTAAGCCCAAATCCCAAAGGAGAAGTGGTAAAGGGAGTCTAATGGTGCACACTGTATAGTCTGTATAGTGTATGGCTACCTCTGCCCCAAAAACAGTTTTTAAAATCATTTGATATCAGGAAATAAACAGTTCAGAGATGTTTGATCCTCACAGGTTTCATGGCAGTAAATATCTGGTTAGAGGACAGACAACCTATTCACACCCCAGCTGAGGAAAATGGAGAAGTCAACCCATCCTAAACACCAGAGTTTTCAAAAGTGCACACATCTCTGGCATTAAGTACCATTTCAGTCAACACTTTCTGTATATTAAACACCCAAAAATTTAACTGCAAGATGCAAACTTTTAAAAGGCAGTTCTCTCTTGCCCCAGTGTTTGCAGGGGTACAACTTCTGAAGACACTGGCTCCCAGAAAACCCCATGCACTTTGATCCATCAGTAATGCCTATGAATTTCCATCTCCTTTTTGGAATCTGTAATGAGTGAAGCTGTGGCCATGCATTGGAAAAGGATAGGAAGGTCCCTCTTTCATTATGTTGCCTTTTCTTGCCCCTCCTGTGTGAAATGTAAGCCATTGATTAAGAGCGCTCTTCAGTCACAGTGCTTGTTTGCCTAAAATACCTTCTGAAAATGATGCCTTTCATTCAGTATTGTTATTGAGTTTCTTCTGTGATATATAAAGTATTTTCCATCCGTCTGCTCAGGCAATAGGGAGAAATTA
Source organism: Eulacestoma nigropectus (assembly GCA_013397775.1). Lineage (NCBI taxonomy): Eukaryota > Metazoa > Chordata > Aves > Passeriformes > Eulacestoma > Eulacestoma nigropectus. Next base: position 1,049,711 of record VZTE01001934.1, read on the forward strand.
ACAGTTGGTGGAACAGTTGTTTATTGTCAATGCTGTTTTCTGTGGCTTGGGACAGGGGAAGGAGCCAACAACACCAAAGATCTCAGAGGTAATGCTATGGGGAGGCAATACAAACTCTCATTTTTCTTGACCTTTCTCACTTTCTTTTCCCATTTCTTCTCCAGTTGCACTATCCAGCACATCTAACCTCTCCCTCTTCCATCAGTATTGCTTCTGGCTCTTGCCCTGTTTTTGAAAGTCCTTTGGGGACCTCAAATTCATCCTGTCTATCTGTTGTGCTCTAATGTTACAGGGTGCTGTTGAATAGTTAACACTCCCGTGTGCTGCCACAAATGCAGGGAGACCTCACATCTTTCAGAACAGGACCATACCCCCACCACACTTCTAACCAGAAGAGCCAGGTGAGTTAGGTACTTTTAAATCTCTTTTGCCAAGATTTTTCTCTCCCCATTGCGGATCCAGCCCAGAACTGGTTTTTGAAGGAATTACGCTGTTTTGTGAAGTTGTCGTTTGTGGGTATCTGTGGGCCATGATGGTGGACATAAAGTGTTTTCTTGATTTATCACCCTTCTGCATCACACAAGTAGAGATGTCTGTGATTTTTTATCATATATATCTTTTTATAGAGGTCCATGTGTTGATCACATGTTGAATATAATTTAGATGTTTGGATCTTTGCAGTCTGGAAGAAAAAGGCCAACATTTAGCTGGAAAAGCCAGGCACTTGGGAAGCAGGAATGGAAAGGCTCATAGGGAGGGGATAGGAGGTAACTGAGGCAAGAGGGAGCCCTTGGAGAGTGGTCCTCAAACCGCGACGTGCATTTGTCTTTGATGCTGGCAGAACTGTACAGGCTCTACAGGAAGCTCTGCACTGCTGAAGGGCTGCTTTCAGCTGAGACACTGGACCCAAGTCCTATTTTTCCTGGCTCTGGTGGCTGTCCAGGAGGAAGTGAGAGATCCTATGACACTTTTTGGAAGAGAAGGACATGATCCCAGTGCTGTGGATAAAGTTTCCTGTCTGGCAATAAAATCTATTCAGCTCTGTGGATGGTATTAACAGGTGCCAACATTAGGCTCTACAAGCTGTTTTTCAAAGCTCCAATAGTCCTCAGCTGGTCTAAGTCAGGAGAGCTGCTTAGATGGTGTCACTACAGGAATTTTTCCCTCTTCCTTTGCCTGGAAATTATTTCTTTCCTTTTTGCTTCTAACGTAAGTTTGGCTGAGCATAAAAAATTAATTATATCATTCAAACCTGCTTTTTAAGAGTCATGATGAGTCTAGTTTGGTACAAAATAAAGGTTATATGCAAGCAATTGAACATAGGCTATCTAGTGACATACATTTCTAGAAAAGTAATGTAGAACACTTAAAGCTAAGAAATTTTCTGGTGCACAAACAGAAAAGACCGACAGAAATAAATACTTTGACAATCCAGTTACCAATGGCTATCCTTGAAAGAGTCATCATGATAAAGGGGGGGTCTGTGTCTGTGCAAGTTTATTTGTTGACTAGCGTTTAAAGCATTTTGATATCTCAGGTGAAGGTCAGTCCATTGTTATGTTTTTCCTTTTTGCAGTTAGCTGTAGGCAATTTGTATGGAGCACAAAACATGAATAGCATCTCTTGAAATTAATACTGAGGTGAGTGGAAAGGAAGAACAAGAGAAACAAGCAGAAACTTATTTAACAGGCTGGTTGCTGAACGGTAGCAACGTGGCTTGACTCAAAGCATTACTGCTTTTAGCACATGATTTATTGCTAATGCCCCTTCCCTTGACTGGCCTTCAGCCTTTGATGTCAGTCAGCTCTGAATTAATTACTTCATAATGCAAAGTGAAAGTGCAGCAGGTTTAGTTTATTCCCCATTGCTTCCTGAAGTTGTTGTGTTAACTTGCCTCGTCAGTGTTTGCTCGCTCTCTTACCCTCCCGCAAAGCACCTTCTCATTTGTAAATCCAAAAAGCTGGCAGGGGTGTGTGCACCCGTTGTGTTGCCTTGTAATAAATGGAGCCTTTTAGCCAAGGCAAGCAAGACTGATGTAGGAATGCAGGAGATCATATCTTGGGGGGAAAATCAATATTAAGATGTACAATTGCTCCCATGGTATTGAAAGAATTAGTTGATCTACATGCTAAATGACAGCCCCCTTGATAACAGGGATTATGTGTCCTGTCTTTCCAGGCTGTGCTCCGTTGGGGCTGCTCTCTGGGTCCCTCAGGCAGAGATAATCTAATTAGTACAACAAAGACCAGGTCGATTTAAAAAAAATAAAGGGTGGGTGCGAGGGGGGAAATGTCAGTGAGAAGCAGTCTCTGGAAAAAGTTGCAGAGGAGGAGCGGAAAACTGGGAATACAAGTTAACCGTCAGTTTGGCTCCACAGACGCTGGAAATTCAGACCCACCAGACTATTACCAGACAAACTCTGAATTAGCAAGTGCTTACGGCCTTCAAAAGCACTCATTTAATCATGCCCTCGGAAAGGAGGGAGCTGAGAAAACGAGGCCGTGTTGGGCTGAGTGGAAAGGTGGTGGCTTGGACCCACAGCTGCTTATCCACTGCAGAATCATAGACACCTGCTGTAAAAGCAGCTCGTGAAAAACTGCTTTACAGCATTACAGAAAAACCCAACAACCCAGGAGCAGACAAAGAATCTAATTACTTTTCCCCTTTACTGAATTGTGCTTAGGTATAGACTGTTTTTTGCTTTTTGGCTGAGGCTTGGGCAATGAAGCTGTACTGCCCATGCTAAGCACAAGGTGAATTATTTTCCAGACGACAAGGTGAGGTTTCAAGAGGCCTCCCTGAGTGGAGAACTGGTCTCCATCTGCCACAGTCACACCAAGGCAGATGCACCCCACTGCCAGCTGTGCACAGATGAGTGATTCTGAGATTCTGTAAGTTTCAGAATTGTTTTAAACTTAATGACTCAGTGTCAGCAGCCCACTCTGAACCCAGTATCTAGCCACCTTAGTAGGAATAAGAGCTGGGTTTTCCGTCCCAGGTGCAACTGTGATATTGGCTTTTGCAGGTGCTGTATGTCTTCTGTTAGTGTATCCTATCAGCCCCTCAGCACAAAGATTCCCCAGCAGCTTTGGTGAGACCCAGCTGGATGGATGTGGGAGTGGGTATATCCTCAGTGGGTGTAAACTGACCTGGATTCAGAATAAATCCCCTCCTAAAAGGTGATAGCATAGAAGAGAGATATTCATGCCTGACACTGGGCTTGCACATGACATTTTTTGGTGACTTTTTGATAACAGGTGTTAGTACCTGAATATTTTCAGTCTTGGTTTTGCTTTGAGACAAAGAGAGAGAGTCTTGATCTCTGCATAGAGTTCATGCAAGACAGACACCGCAGCCCTGGGCTTTTGCAGTTCATTCCCAATCTTGTCTTAAGGGTGGATCCTTGATTTATCCTGTCTTTTACAACCATGTTCCTGAAGTTTAATTTAATTTATTCCCAACACACCTGAAGTGGTTTGGTGGTTGGATCTAGGATTTTGACACAGTTCTCCCTCCAAGGCAAATATTGCAATTGCTCAGCCATGCAAATGGGTGCAGGCGTCTTCAGGCTGTATAATCTGATATACTTAAGGGACTGGATGGCTGAAGGAAGGCTCACTCACATCTGGAAGTTGCTTTTTTCCTAAGGATCGTGAGTACAAGGAGTTCAGGCATTCTTGCACAGCTCCCCACTGACCCTTGAGTTCATGTCATCAGACCCAATCTTGTTGTTTTGGCAAATAATCACACAAATAAGAGCGCTGTAACAATAGGATCTTTCTTTTCTTAGCTTCCTTCTCCCTCTCCTCTTGTCCCTTGCTGCCTCCCTCTCCTACACTGGAGATAGAAAATTTGGAGGCAGCAAGGATGAGATCACTGCTTTGCAAGGAGTGACAAGAAAACTGGCTGCATGATTTGGGGCTCTGCAAAGCCTTTTCCCAGAGAGGAGATCTGATATTATTTCCCTATCCACAACTGCACAGAGACATCAGCACTTTGGAGACGGTGCTTGCCAGCTGCTTGGGGTAAGACTGTAGATAAGGCCCAGAGATGAGGAGCCATCAAAACACGAATGTCTAGCACAGACTTTGCATTCCTGGCTTTGCTGTATTTACTTCCTTAAATCACCCAAGCCTATAACCCATAGTTAGCAAGGCATAGAGTCATTACCCATTCCAGGGAAAGAAGAAGTCTGAGTCATATGGGGAATGCTGTGTAGGTCCACATTGCACTTTGCTTGAGCTAAGAATATAGATACATGAATTTATAAACAGCTTTTAGATTTGCACAATTCTTTAGTAAAAAGTTATACTGAAGCACTGGAACTGGGGTGTCCAGATTCCTATGGATTCCTGCATCAGTGCTGCTTCAAAGCCTAACTTCAGGCTTTGAAGCCTTACTCCACACATACATTTGCTAGGATGTTCCCCTTCCAACACAGTACTTTTGTGTTCACCTGGACCATCGGGTAAAAGCCCGCCTCACCACACCTGAGCTCTTGCCAGCTGGCAGGCTGACCTGTCTATGTGCTCATGGATGGCAGAGCAGCTCCAAAACAGCCAGGTGTCTCTTGGATTCATGTTATAGCTCATCCTTCAGCAGAGGTGCTGAGTATGCGCCCCCTCGTTCCTCCAGTCACAGTTCTCACCAGAACTGCAGGAATTTCCTGCACTGACCATCTGGACTCAGACATGTTTTTGCAAGTGTGTGCTCTTTGTTTTCACAGAAATAGAATAAAAAACAAACCAGAACAAGGAAATTCAATAAAAATTACATTTGGTAGACCCAGAAAAAAATAGATTTTTTAAAAGAAAGACTACTATTTAAAAGCTCAGATGCAGACATTCCTTACTATCCCACTCCCACTGAAAGTTAGAATTGAAATCACCTAGGACTCAGTTCCTCATATGTGTGTGGTTTGTTTTCCTTTATTAAAATCAACAACAAGAAATCTGTCAGGTATTTTCTCAAACATCTTGTACAATAATCTACAATAACTTTTTCACAATGTACTTTCTAGTACTCTATTAATGTTTTGGTTTCTAAGACATTGGAAGGTCTTGGGACTACTTTTTTGTTTGATATTTTGCCTGTCATGTACAACACCTGCCTAACTGGGAATTCAATGTACTATTGCCAAATAACAATAACTCATGCCTTGTTATGGGGTGCTATAGCATTTATATCTCTTGGAGAGGCACCATCTTTTGCATAATCATCAGAGCAAAATGTGGGCTGCTACATATTCTAGTAAGCACCTGAATCAGCCGAGGGCAAAACATTTCACTTCACCCATTTCTCTTTCTATAAAATCTTGCACTTTGATGTGTGATGCTTTTTTCTGAAGAATTTTGCATCAGCATACTGTGAACTGCTCCTTTGCATGTTCCAAGTTTAGTTCCTTGCTCTGGCAGACAGTGTAACTCTTGATACAAGCTGTAGTAAATTACCATGTTATTTAACAATTACGAACAATGCATACCCTGATCATTTGGTGCCTTGGGATATTGTGCCTAATTGCAGTTTTAACAAAAACATATCGTGGTCATTATGTCATTATGCTATGACAGTATAAAAAGCAAAATGGGGTAAATCAGATAAAGTTGAGTGAGACTTAGCTGTCTGCATGGGAATGCTAGGAACAGTGTCTCTCACCCTTGCAGACCACAAAGATAATTTCATGCCTACTAAGTAGTAGTTCGTTTAAAAAAAATCTATTAGGCAGTGTCTGCTCTCAGGGGAAATGTCTATCAGCAAAACTGATGAGAGATAAGGGTAAGCAGATGTCAAAACAGAAGACCACCAAAGAACTGAGGTCCTAAAGTGAATGGGGAGAGATCCAGCAAGTCTTAAATGTAGGGTGGATTTCTGTGCCATGAGTGGGGGACAATCCTGCCCTCCTTTCAGCTCCAGGGAGAGTTTTGCTGGAAAAATATAGCATTCTGTATCTTATATGGGAGAAGCCTGGTATTCACAATCATTTTTCTGGGTGAATTTTTATGGGTGCATGTGGTTTCTTGTTTTGGTTTTTTTTTCTTCCCACAAACTGCTTTTTTAACCTTATGAGTGAATGAAAATTAGAAATGTTAGGGCGGCTAAAGAACTGTGAGAGGATGTTCTGCAGAATTTCTTGCTTTTTCTGTATCCATAGAGGAGACAAATTTAAATGATCTCTTTCTGTAGAAAGTACTTCTCCATAATACTCAGTTTTGCCACAGTTTTCACCTGAATTAAATCTCCAGTTATGGGACTACATAAGGTTTTTAAGAAAGCCAGTAAAAAGGTCTTACTGAAACTTCCACTGTGGGAGCAGATATGTGAATTTCAGTTGTTACTGAAAGAAAGATGTAAGAAAACATAGGCTTTTAGGAAGGAATTAATGAGAACAGATCATTTTATAGGTCAAAAATAATTTTATATGTCAAGTTATTCTGATGCGTTGACATGAAATTTTTAATAGTATTTCACATCGACCCTACTTGTCCTTAGCCTCATACATGTAAAATATCAGGATTTGTGCTGGCCTCTCTTCCCTTGTCCTTCTCTGCCAGCCAGAGAGGACACAAATCACTGCTCTGCCACTCTTTTTTCAGAGACGTGCCCACGTGCCTTGAATGGGGCTTCAGGCAACCTTTGCCAGCTAATGGAAAAAACACGTCTACATTGCCATGCAAGGCCTGTGGGAGAGTTTTTCATAGAATCACAGAATGCTTTGGGTTGGAAGGGACCTTGCAAATCACTTAGATCCATGTCCCTCTACCATGAGCAGGGACACCTTCTGCTAGATCAGGTTGCTCAAAGCCCCATCAACCTGGCCTTTTACCACTCAGCTTTACTTCTCCATCAAACAGATGAGACTTTTATGTCAATCTTCTCATTTCTAAAGCACTCAAGAATGCTCCTCTCAGCCAAGCTCTCAGCAAGATAGGCCCCCAGCCAAAAGCTGGCATTGCTAAGGGCTGGGTCCAGTCTGATTTGTGCATATTTGAACATACCGAGCCTTTTATTTTCCTATTATTACAGCAGCTCATTTTCTGCTTGTGTCTCCCAGCTGTCTGCGGGGTATTGTACCTGACACCTCCTAGGCCTCCTGCATGGGCCAGGCAGGCAGTGTCAGGGATGGAAGAGAGCCTGTCAGATGCCAGGCTGCCCTTTGATGCAGACACTGAACTGACTGCATACTCTTGCTGAGATGGGACAAACTCTGTGCACACACAGCATCTGCTGGGATGCAAGCAGGGAGAAGGATGCATGTGGGGAAAAGTGGAAGCAGGGTATGCCTAGATTAAAAAGATGCTACCTGATAGGCTTGTTGTGGGACTGATACTTCAGGAAGATCTGTCCCTGTATCATTTGTAAATGACTTGTAGCTGCATCATTGTCCCCAGACAGGAGGGGTTTTGCAGAGTTGGCCTCCATGCCTGGATCCCTCCACTCCTCTTTGTGCCCAGCGCTGAAGCAGGATTTTGTTATCTGATATGTGGGATGTTGGAGGAACTGGGACTTGTTTGGCAGTCCCGTGTGAACCTCTGCCTGCTTCCCACCACCCACTAGCCGCTGTCTGCAGAGGATGTGTTATCCTTACCCACCTGGCCTGGCACATGTCTGCCATCTTGTTCCTTCAGAAGAACACCAGGAAGATGAGCAACAGACCAGGCAAGTCCCCACGAGCAGAGGTAACCATATTTATGCAGCCTTTTCCTTTTAGATTTATCATGAAAGGAGCTGGGAAAAGCTAGGCAAATCCTAGGCAGATGATCTGTGCACTTTGACAGCAGCTTCAAACCTTCCACAGGAATATCTGCCTTGTTTTGCTGAAAGAAGGGCTAAATCAAAACAGGATATAATTTATCCTGAAGCACATTTTGTCTCCTCTGCCAGTGCTTGCAACAAGTCGGTGAATTACAGTGGCTGCCCTCACCAGGTCAGTCTGTACCTCACTTCTGCAGCAGCCGTGCCTGCATGGCACTTGTTCGATGTCTCAGGTATTTTTTGAACTGCTGACTTGGGTTTGTTCGACTTCTTGTTGTCTAAGAGCTGGACCTGGGTTTCAGCATGCCTCTACCAGCCAGACTCCTCCTGCCTTCCCATCTCCATGCTTCCAGAGCCATGCTGCCACAAGGGGAGATGTAACCTGTCTCCATAACCACTTGTAAGAAACTGGTTTTCAGAACACAAGTTATTCCTATTCCTCTGTGTCAGATGCAAAGGTGGGGAGAAGCTGTCCCATCCCCAAGACACAACCTTGATTCTTGGGTATTTCTGGCCCTTTGGAGGAAAAATGCCAACAAAAATAGTAGGGAAAAAATGTTATAATTTTTTAACAAGCTATAATTTTTTTTCATTTGTTGATGTTTTTCTGCACAAAAATTCAGAGTTTCATCCCTGCTGCTGTTAGTACTAAAAGAGAAACTGATGAAAGCCACAGTAGATTTGCTTCATTGGATACCATAATACATCATTCAAAAGGTGAGTTGCAAACAGTGGTTTTAATCTTATAACATTAACCTCTGCCACTCCTCCCCCCAAAATCCCAGCCACTTTGAAAAAAATCTATCTTCTTGTCAAATAAGTGATTTTTTTATTGATGTGATATATCCAGCAGTGAAATGGATTTCCCTTTTTACAAGGTATGACAATTTTTGCTATGAAATATTTCCATTACAGGAGGGTTTGATTGATTTGAGAAGTGTCCTAGATAGCAATAGGCTGGCTAAGAATAAATTTGCCTGAATGTTTATGTAGAGTGCTATTTCTGAGTGGGCTAATGCTGTTCCTAATAAGATTGTGTAATGTTTGGAAAAGTTGCTTCTTTAATACAACTGCAATATTATATCATTTTTATATCCCTCAATTTGGCAAATACTCATGTTTTTCACTTTTCCTTCTGGAAGGAGTTGTCCATATGACCTGAAAAACTTCGGTCTTTCTTAATGACCCAAGTTGAAAGCAAATAGTAGTGGCCTGTGCCAAATATTGATCTGATCCTGGAAAAGGCCGGCCAGCTGTAGGCTGCTCTGAGTGGAAGCTGTACATGGTTCAAACTGCCCTTTGATCAGGCATCATCGCTTCCTGTCTTATTTGTGAGTCAAAAATCAGAGATCTGCCTTCCATGGGGAAAGTTGAACTGTGCCGCTCTGCTTCTCTTTCCTGTGCTTTGTCCTGAACTCTTCCCTACGTACCTGCTCCTTCAGCAGTTGTCGAATAACAAACGCATTGCTTATTCTGACTTTTTTGTACAAGTGGATAAAAATGCATAACTGAGATGAGTGTCTCTGACAGGTGCTGTACAGGGTGCTTCACCCACAGATATGACCTCTGTGCTGAGTTGTGAGGTATCCTCTCTTTTGAGCAATTCCCACTCAGGTGGAGTGCAGGCTTGGTGCAGCAGGATTGCCAGACAAGTAACCACAAAGACATGGCCTCAAAGACTCTCTATGGAGAGTGCTGCTCACTTATAAACATGAGAGGGTTTTCTTCTGTCTAGTGCTAGCACTAGAGAGCCAGGCATTTCTCCCACCTTTCTCTCTCTGGTTTTGTCCAGAATGACTGACTGTGGTTTCTCCATCACCTGAGCAGTTGCCATAGTATTTTCAGCTTTTCTCTAGAGGCAAGTCCCATGCAGAGCTGTTGCAGATCTTCAGGTTCAGTTCAAAATGTGGAATGGCAGTGGCATTTCTCAAGACACCCCATGATGTGTCCATGACACCCACACCAGTTTCCGCATTTTGCCAAGGAAGACGGACCCACTGTGGGCAAGATTGATGCCAGGTCCCCAATCCAAACTCCCCTCCCCTGCCTGCTCGGCCCAGCTCAACAGGGCCTGGAAGACCCCAAACCAACCACCTTTTGGTGCCACTGGGGCTCATCACCTCTTCCGTGTTTTGGATGAACAGCCCTGTGTGCATGTAGCTCATGAGCTGTGGGTGTGGTCATGTGGGTGCAGCTGCGATGGCTCTGCCTCGAGCTCCTTGCTGCCATTCGTCTGTGACATGACCACAGGCTGGGACCAGCACCAGTACGGAATCACTGTTCTTAATTACAGCTATTTTAGTGGAGACTACATCTTCCATGGGAGAAATTATCAGGATTTGGGAAATGCCAGACAGAATCAACTGGAAAAGCATGTATCTTTTTGTTGGCATTCCCACACCACGATTTTAATGTTTAAGAAGTTTTTTCCTCTCACACAAAAAGACAGTTGATGCAAAAAAAGCACAGCTTTAGCCCAAAATGGTCCATTCTGGATTTGCTGTCATTTTTAAGAGAAGCTGGCTTACCTCCAAACTCATATGCCAGAGGCTGAATGAGCTAAATTTAAATACCAAAGAATTTCAAATGGATATTTTACATTAACAGCGATCTCATTTATTTTAGTTTAGTGTTTTCACATAGTTTTTCAAAGTTAAGCTAAACCGACTGTATAAGAATGAGTGTTTCATTAATTTTTATAAGAGTTATAAGAAGCATATGTTTTAAAGCTTCCTTTTGTAACATAGCAAAGTATACTGTAGACATATTTATTTACATAATGGCTGCATTAGAAGAAATTTTCATATGGAAAAATGCAGCAATACCAAGTAATAGTTACCACAGAGTTAAAAAAAAATAAATTAATGATATGAGGTGACAAGAAGCAGAAATAATTAAAAAAAGAAATGAGAGGGTGTGATTTTTTTTTAAGTACTCAAAGTGAGCACATTTCCACTCCTATCACAAAGCCAATGGAAGCACAGCATTCTACAGGAAACTTCCATGAGGAATCGCAGAAAAATGTTCTGTGACATTGAAATTTTTTGCCTAGAAAACCAGATCTTCATCTTAAAAAGGTGAGAAATGTTGGTTTAAACTTTATTATTCTGATCTATTTGCTGTTCTTTTGTGTTCAGTTTTGGTTCAGGTTGCATTTTATTAAATGTGGTATGCACTGTGTATATAACATATGTAAATCAAATGCTTTACTATGATATAGCAATAAATGAAAAAAAACCACAAATGTAAATGTTTTTACAATAGCAAAACAAGAATTGACACAAAATAATCAAACCTCTTCTGATGAGAAAACTTGTGATAGATCTCAGGTGGTGGCAAAATTTTGTTTTTCTGTAAGAAAAAAACCCCACCAGCAACTTACCAGCTCAAAGTTACCACAAAAATTATTGAAAAGGGTTACAGCCAATAAACTGCATCAGCACATCATCTTACTAGAATCAAGTCTGCAGCTACTGTAACCTCCTTTTGTTTAGGGAAAAGTTTGAAAGGAGCCTCAAAATGTAATTTGTTTTTATAGGCTTTCAGAGCTTAGTGACTGTAAGCCTGAGCTTAACAGGAATTTGAATTACCAGTTAAAATAATTTATAGAAGATGCACTAAAGAGGTTTTATATATATAAAAGACATATGTTTTCTTCTCTGCCTTGACTGAAGAGCTGTTGTTTTTGTGGGCATGTGTACTTACATTTTGTGTGTAGTTTCATAATCTAAGTTTTTCAGCAAGAGGGTAGGTTTTTACATCAGGTATATATTTTGAGGAAAGCACAAGTGTTTCACTTTTTTCTCTGAATACTGGAAGAATATCACTAAGATTTTGCTTTTAAAAAGCCTCTAGGATTGGAACTATTGTGTCCAAGACCAATTGGTCCTAGTATAGAACTGGAACCTGTTGTAAGCCATTAAGCTGGAGCTAAACCCCAAATAATCTGGTGAGTATGTCAGGAAAGCGGCAAAATCTACATTGCCTCACTGTTCCAGGGATTTGTTTCGATGTTGGGTAACAACTCTCTTGACTTCTCCCTGCAGAAAGTTGTATAATGTCCTGCTCAGTGAAGGCATGCATTCCTGGAAGAGCGGAGGTCCTGAGAATGTCAAAAGCTCTTGAAAACAGGTCCAGTTTCCACTTTGCCAGACGCTATAGCAAAGAGAACTCTGAGGGCTAATTTTGGATAATGAGCAATCAGCAGGGGCAGAACATCCTGTAAGTATCTACAGCTGAACACTCTTAAACAAGATTGGGATCACCCAGAGCTTTTCTCCTGGGTGTTAATATGGTGATTAAAGTTTACAAGAGGCCCATGGTTTTATTTTTGTCTTGTCACACCCAATGGCAGCTAGGCAGGAAATCTGCTTTAACGCATTGATGTTTTTGGTCACCTATGTGCAGAATGCCTGGCATGCTTGTGTAGAATAACTGCAATATAAATTTAGTCATGATTACTGTGTAAATAGTGTTAGGCAAAGGTGTAGCAGGATACTCGAAAATATCATTTGGATAAATATCCTTTTACTGGAACATCTCCTTTATTCTGCCAGTGTGTCTTGAAGTACAAATCTTGTGTTGTATGTAAAATAGATATGCTTACAGATGTTTGTAACGTGCAAACGTGTGCTCTGTCACTATGAGAAATACCTCTTCCGCGCTGGCAATGTCTGCTGACAGCACTGTGTACTAGCAGATCCTGTCATCTATTGTTATATATTCTTTTCCCCACAAAAGTCAACATGACACCTCCTACTTGCATATTTTTGTCTAAATTTCTTTGTGAGTGTAAAGAGAACTGCCGACTTTTGGAAGGCAACCTGCTCAATAAAATATATAGGGTTGTTTCTTCCACTTTCTGCTTCTGTTCTTTCTCACCTTTGTATTTAAAAGACTGTCTTGAACAGATAGGATCCTAAGTGAGTCTTATCAAGGTCAGAGCTTGTCGCTCTGGCACAGATTTGAATACGAAACTTTGTAGATATCTGATTCCTAAACATCTTTGGAAGCCATGTTTACCACCAATAGCTTTCCTGTAATTGTGGTCAAATTTCTGCTTTCTTTGTTTCATTTCCATTTTTAGAAGATTCATCCAATTTAGTTAAATCAGAAGCTGATTTAATTTAATCTACATTTAAAATGGTTCTGCAAACAATTTTCTTTGTTTTGTTTTGGATTATGGTTTTTGACTATTGAGTACAAAGCTGAGAACAACTTAAGTTTCATGAGGATGAATTTATATATTTTCATTTTTCTCTCTTAAAAATGCTTCAAACTTATTTTTTAAGAAATTAGTCACTTTTTTCTTTTTTCCTTTTCTTTTTCAGTCAGAAGAAAATGAAATCTCATGGCAATGGTGGTTTTTATCTCAGAGTAGTTAGAATGGTCACTGTCACCAGAAGGAATGCAGGCACGCAGAGCAGTTGCCCCAGCTGCAGGGCTAGGACACGCTTAGGGAAAGTTTTCTGTAATTGGGTCCTTTGACCATGATCCATGGTGTACAAAGCACCTGAATTTTTTCCAACTGGCATTCACCTACATGTGGAATAGTTTGCCAGAGGTATTTGTTTGGTACCTCTCTCATTCACACTATAACCCTTTCATATAGAGTGGAAAGCAACTGTAGAAACTACTGAAACACCATCTCCTACATCGACCTATAATTTAGCAGTTTGAATTTAAACCCTTTCAATGTGCTCAAGTAACTTGATAGGTACCGACGGGCGCTTTCTTTAAGACCCCTCTTGGACCTGAGGGGATAAATTCCTTGCCCACATTGCCTGGCTATAGGCAATTGGGCGATGGCCAGCCCTGACTCATTTGTTCACCTATAAGTGTGTATGTGCTGTTTGATATGTTTCCAGGGCACCACATCTGGGTTTCATTTGCTGGTCATTTGGCCTGGGTCTCCCATACTTCTATATAATATCTGCCAGCCTTGTGCCAATGTCCCAAGTGTTATGGGACATGTCTGTTGGTTGCCTATACATGGGCAATTGAGTTGAGCTACATCTGTCTCCTGAGATTTGAAGACAACTATCTTTAATGTTGATGATTAGGGCTTGATTAGCTCTTTCTTTCTCATCCTACTTAATCTTGAGTAACGTAACTAAAAATAGTCTAAATTATTTTTACTAGTATGTATACATGCATAATATAAGCAAAGGGATGACACTACATCTTTGTGGGAAGGTTTCTGTGGGCAGAATTGCAGATAAGTAAGAAAACAGCAAATTGGAAAGCGTTTGTTATGCTGTTTTCCCAATTTGGTTTAGAATTGTAAATATGGAGGTTTTCTATATCAACTGCTGAAATTCTTCGTGTAAACATAGATGGGTGTGGAGAAGAAAAAACACAATCAAGAGACTCATCTTAGTAAACGGTTTCAACAGATGTTCTAGAAGAACTGCTGAGACAGGCTTCAATCAGATCAGGCTCAGATCTGGGTTGAATCACCAGGATGTGAATATATTCACCTGGGTGGGTGATACATTTGGATGTGCTGTTAAGGTCAGAGAGAACAGAAACCAAAGGAGAAGAAAGTTATTTGTTTATCACAGAAAAAGAAGTAAAAATTTATGGGATTTCAGCTCAAATGCTGAACTTGCTTGATGATTAGGTAGTAAGACTTCAGGGCAGGGACCGAGTTCCTCCAATTTTGTGCCTGCATTGCCAACCCACATCTTGGTTCTCAGGTGATCTCAGTTTTAAAGGCTACGTCCACTTTAAGAATATTGCAGAGTGAGATTTTTATTTGAGTTTTTTCTTTTGCTGCTCTACACTGAAGACGAAACCATGATGAGAGTCTGGTTTCCAGAATGGATTTAGTTTTGATAACTTCTGATGTCCATAAGCAGGATCTTGTCCACTGTGTTCAGTGTGGAGAAGGTCAACTCTCCATGTGGTACCTCTCTCTACATTTTCCTCAGTGGTGAGTCAGCTTGAGGGTTGACTCATAAATACCTGGCAGGAAAGAATGAAAAAGACAGAGACAGGCTCTTTCTGGTGGTACCCAGCGACAGGACCAGAGGCAATGGGCATCCACTGAAACACAGGAGGCTCTTTCTGAACATTAGGAAACATTTTTTCACAGTGAGGGTGACCAAGCACTGGCATGAATTGACCAGGGAGGCGGTAGAGTCTCCATCCTTGGAGATATTAAAAATGCAGCTGGATACAATCCTGAACAACTTGCTCTAGGTGACCCTGCTTCAGCTGCTGGGGCAGACCTGAGTGGTTCTGATTTTGAAAGAGCTCATTTATCACAAATTCTGGCTATATTAATCTCAAAAGTTCAGAAACATGCAGAAATCTCCCGCAATTCTTGAAAAAGAAGGTTCATTGCACCTTCTAAACCTGAGAGTGTTTTTGTAACATAAAAAGCTTTGCTGTGAAGCATTAATTTAGCACTTTACTATGAACATACTTGTGGTTTGTAACTCTGAACCCTGAAGAATATATGGTTTTGGGTCCTTGTACAATAGCTGCAAACACCGATAGTTATTAATGGTCTAGAATGGCATATAGTAAAAACATGAAAAGTGAACCCAGAGGGAAGTCAACCATTAACTTCAGAAGCAGAAAAGCTTTTGAAGTTGGAAGTTTGCTAGTTGTGGAAGCTTCATCAACTCCTTATTATTTACAGTTTGGTCTCCAAATGTGATGCTGGTAAAAGGACAGAACAGCTGGAAAGAGAGTGATTTTCTTGCCAGGTTCATGGACCTCTGATTACAAACACATGACTGCATGACATACAAAAGTGACAGGGTTAGCAAGCATGTTATGCTGAAGGTATATCACCATTTGTACAGTTCTGTGAGATGAAAACAGTTGCAAGTAACTAGCACTACAGCAAAATTTTAAAAGCCAGTCTTTGCAGCTTATTTTGCACAGAAGAAAATAGCACATCACATTCTTCCCTGGTTTCCTAAATTTTTCTAATAGTGCAGATTAAAATAGATGGTGCATGAGAGTCTGTGTGTATATGCACATAACTTGTGTGTAGACAAACACAGATATATGTGCACACGCACATTCATATACCTGCATGTATTTCTATGGTACCAGCACATGAAGAAGGCTAGTCACACTCTCAAAGCAGTGTACAGGACTTGGCCCAAACTGTCCTGCATGTATGAAAGAAATAGTTTAGGATATATCAAAGAAATAAAGAAAAAAAGGCAAGCAGCCCATCAAGTGAAATCCCAGCAACTGTGGCAGGATTCACGCACTTCATTGCTAGGTAACTTGCACTGCTTTTCAGAATGTTCAGAGTTAATATTCATTACCTAGCCATAATTTTTTTAATATATAAAGTCAAACCCCATACAATTTAGACTACATTGTTTTCCTGCATACCTTTCAAAAAGCAAGCAAATAATAACAATAAAATAATAACTTGCTCTGTGACACAGTAAGAAATACTGTGTTAGTGGTTTGTGTTGCATCAAGGTGTGCAGTGAAGTACACAGTGTCTGCTGTCCAGCTACCACCCTGCCATACCAGCAAAAACCACACAGAACTGTGTGGTTATAAAGCCTGCACTGCAATATTTTTGCAACTGCTCTGCTAGACAGAATGATATGTATTTTTCAGTAATTTTATACGTCTTAAAGAATAACAACCACTACAGATTTTCACACACTCCATTAATTATACGTTTTGGATTTTGAAGGCAGATAAGTTACTGCTTGATTTTCACTCCAAATATTTTGCCATTCAGATACATTTCTCTCAAACATCATCATNATTGCAGAGTGAGATTTTTATTTGAGTTTTTTCTTTTGCTGCTCTACACTGAAGACGAAACCATGATGAGAGTCTGGTTTCCAGAATGGATTTAGTTTTGATAACTTCTGATGTCCATAAGCAGGATCTTGTCCACTGTGTTCAGTGTGGAGAAGGTCAACTCTCCATGTGGTACCTCTCTCTACATTTTCCTCAGTGGTGAGTCAGCTTGAGGGTTGACTCATAAATACCTGGCAGGAAAGAATGAAAAAGACAGAGACAGGCTCTTTCTGGTGGTACCCAGCGACAGGACCAGAGGCAATGGGCATCCACTGAAACACAGGAGGCTCTTTCTGAACATTAGGAAACATTTTTTCACAGTGAGGGTGACCAAGCACTGGCATGAATTGACCAGGGAGGCGGTAGAGTCTCCATCCTTGGAGATATTAAAAATGCAGCTGGATACAATCCTGAACAACTTGCTCTAGGTGACCCTGCTTCAGCTGCTGGGGCAGACCTGAGTGGTTCTGATTTTGAAAGAGCTCATTTATCACAAATTCTGGCTATATTAATCTCAAAAGTTCAGAAACATGCAGAAATCTCCCGCAATTCTTGAAAAAGAAGGTTCATTGCACCTTCTAAACCTGAGAGTGTTTTTGTAACATAAAAAGCTTTGCTGTGAAGCATTAATTTAGCACTTTACTATGAACATACTTGTGGTTTGTAACTCTGAACCCTGAAGAATATATGGTTTTGGGTCCTTGTACAATAGCTGCAAACACCGATAGTTATTAATGGTCTAGAATGGCATATAGTAAAAACATGAAAAGTGAACCCAGAGGGAAGTCAACCATTAACTTCAGAAGCAGAAAAGCTTTTGAAGTTGGAAGTTTGCTAGTTGTGGAAGCTTCATCAACTCCTTATTATTTACAGTTTGGTCTCCAAATGTGATGCTGGTAAAAGGACAGAACAGCTGGAAAGAGAGTGATTTTCTTGCCAGGTTCATGGACCTCTGATTACAAACACATGACTGCATGACATACAAAAGTGACAGGGTTAGCAAGCATGTTATGCTGAAGGTATATCACCATTTGTACAGTTCTGTGAGATGAAAACAGTTGCAAGTAACTAGCACTACAGCAAAATTTTAAAAGCCAGTCTTTGCAGCTTATTTTGCACAGAAGAAAATAGCACATCACATTCTTCCCTGGTTTCCTAAATTTTTCTAATAGTGCAGATTAAAATAGATGGTGCATGAGAGTCTGTGTGTATATGCACATAACTTGTGTGTAGACAAACACAGATATATGTGCACACGCACATTCATATACCTGCATGTATTTCTATGGTACCAGCACATGAAGAAGGCTAGTCACACTCTCAAAGCAGTGTACAGGACTTGGCCCAAACTGTCCTGCATGTATGAAAGAAATAGTTTAGGATATATCAAAGAAATAAAGAAAAAAAGGCAAGCAGCCCATCAAGTGAAATCCCAGCAACTGTGGCAGGATTCACGCACTTCATTGCTAGGTAACTTGCACTGCTTTTCAGAATGTTCAGAGTTAATATTCATTACCTAGCCATAATTTTTTTAATATATAAAGTCAAACCCCATACAATTTAGACTACATTGTTTTCCTGCATACCTTTCAAAAAGCAAGCAAATAATAACAATAAAATAATAACTTGCTCTGTGACACAGTAAGAAATACTGTGTTAGTGGTTTGTGTTGCATCAAGGTGTGCAGTGAAGTACACAGTGTCTGCTGTCCAGCTACCACCCTGCCATACCAGCAAAAACCACACAGAACTGTGTGGTTATAAAGCCTGCACTGCAATATTTTTGCAACTGCTCTGCTAGACAGAATGATATGTATTTTTCAGTAATTTTATACGTCTTAAAGAATAACAACCACTACAGATTTTCACACACTCCATTAATTATACGTTTTGGATTTTGAAGGCAGATAAGTTACTGCTTGATTTTCACTCCAAATATTTTGCCATTCAGATACATTTCTCTCAAACATCATCATGTCATTTTCACTTTTATGTTACAGATTGATATTTGTAAATTCAACTATACTGGAGTTAGAGTTAGTGTTGAGTTAGCCTAAAATTAAACTGAATCACCTATGCCCAAAGTTATCTTTGAAAACATAACACAGTTAATAAAACTATTTTAATGAATTGGTGCTTAATTAAACAGTAATTTTAACAACAGCATGAGGTTCCTTTTTAGGTGCTATTTGGTTGAAGAACAAATGGCATCAGAGAAGTTGCCTCTTTAGAGCATAAATAAATGTAGCAAAATCACAGGCCAATGGGAAAGGGAAAGGTCAAGAGTCCGTGGAATCAGATATGGAAAATCCTACTTTTATCTCCCCCCTGTTGTTAGTCACTGTTCTCCATCTTTCTACCTTCCCTGCACATTCAGCAAGTGCCAGATCAACATTAGCCGAAGGGTTTTTCCACTTACATCTATTCTAGCCGACAGGGATGACGACAGCCCGTTATCTGCCGCTGCAGCTCCAAGGAGCCTCAGTCAGGGATCCTGGGGTGCTTGGGTTGATATGAAATGTAGAGACAGTCTCTTGGTCTGCCTCAGAGTAGCTGCAACCTAAATACGTGTCACGTATCTCACTCCCCAGGCAGCTGCAGAAAATGGATCATGCCAGTGCTCGCACACCCAGCACCCACCATTAGCATCAGTAGTGCCCTCAGCAGTGAGGTGTAATGGGGCACCTGCCCCAACAGACATTGTTTTCTCAGTCCTAAAGCAGCACTGCTGGTACTCTGCTGCTGGTGTTACCTTTTAGCTAGCATTTGAGTTAAACGACCAAATAAGTTTAGGCTGATTTACCAAATCAGTAGGCTGATTTTAGCATCAGAGGTACCTGGGAAGAATCAAGGTAAAATTACCCATACCATTTGTTATATCTAATCCTAGATGCATGTTGCTAATGGATACATGTATTTCCTTACTGGTATCCATACTGGTATTTCAAGGAAAATAACCATAACCACAAGATCTGCTCTTTGCTTGAGGGTTTTTTGAGTTCTGGTGGTACTTTCTGAGTTGTTCTCATTTTTGAGTTTGTGGTTTATATTGCCACATCCTCAAAAAATGTATACAATAAGCAAAACACCCTCCCCTTGGAAGCCATTTATTTTCCTTCCATATGCACATCCCCACATTTACTTATATTTAACATAAATAGAGTAGGTAGGGAGATAGACGTGAGGAAGAATGCTGTGTTTTAAAGTCATTGGAGACAGCAAAGTTATGCTCCCTCTCTTTAGTAATAACAAAACAGTGCTTATAACTCTTATCGAGCAGTCTGCACAACGTCTGCATCCTTTCACTAATTTCAACAAACCGTCCCAAGGAGTGGGAAGATTAGCTGTGGGGTTGTTTATTCTTGGTGCTGTTATGGACATGTTCTCTATGAGTGAGAGAGAAAGGAGGAAAATAAAATCATGTTTGTATCTATCTGATCTGTTCTGAGTTCTTGCAGTGGGAGAGAACAATGTCAAGAGATTTAGCATGCAAGCAGATGTGGTGCTCTTCCTGATGGTGCTTTCATATTAGGGGACTTCATAGCCCTTTGTTCCTTGCAGCCAGAGAAATGGCAGGATGAAGAATGCTATGGCAACTGAACAACCGCTTCTTTAAACATCCCACAAAACCTCCCAGTGTCCTGTATTAAGTGTGTGACAATTAGTGCCTGTAGTAAATGCATGGACATTAATTACATGATAGGCATTAACAGAAGAAAACCTCTGTTACGATTTTTTTTTTTTTTCCTTTTAGGCTCAAAAATTTACAAATTCCTGTCTTTCATAAATACTGATTTAGTTTTCAGAGTCTGGATGCTCATTGTGGGGTTTTCACCATGGCAGGAATACAGGATATTGTACACAAGCATCAGGAGTTAGTAGTTGATTTCTATATCTTTTGTTTGATATCTGAACTGAGAAAACAGAATGAAAAAATTTTCAGGATTACCTTTAACTTAAATTAAATGGAGGTCATGTTCTTTGTGGGTTCTAATTTTCTCTCTCTCTCTGCTTTTATGTGTGTGTGGGTATGTGCACACATGCACAAATACAGGTTCTTTGGGTGATCTTTGCATGATTTTGGGGGGCATTATTTTATAATTGGAAGAGTGACTTTGAAACAAAATTGTGTTTTGAATTGAAACAATTTTTTTAAAAAAACGCTTAAAATTCTTTTTGTAAAATAAATAATTCAGAAAATGTTTCAGATATTTGGTTCCATTTTTTTCTGATCTTATTTGCTAAATTCCACAGGGTTTTATAGATAATATTGGTCAATTTTGGTATGATTGCAAGTGTCAGTAACTCCATTTGTGTGAAAACTTTGCTAAGACCCACCATGGGCAGGGATGATAAGGAGGATAGGGAATTTAACAGCTGTCTTTTCCATGACAGATCTATAGACTAGTCAGTGAAGGATAACTGAACTCAGCTTTCAGGTCACAGGAAAGATCACACTACAAAAAGATATTGTAGACTATGTATTGAGGGGGCAATGTTGAGAAGCAATCTCAAACTAGAAGTTACTAACAAAAAATAAAAAAAATATATCTTTTGCTTAAGAAAATATCTTTTGCTGCTAAACCTGCTTGCGTAGATTTTCCCCTATGCACAACTTGGTTTTCCAGTTCTGCTTTAGGTGCAGTAAATAAAACTCAGCGCAAACTTAGCTACAGCCCCATCAGCTGAGTTATGCCAGATTTTTGCCAGTGAGCCTAACCCCATGGAAACTCCATCTATACATGCACACTTATATAAGTGAGAGTAACTTTGGTATTCATGTTTGGAAGCATAGCTGAAACCTTTGCATTTCTTAGTCTTTTCCCTCTCTGGATATTGCCAGCAAACAGCAGTAGGCTAGCAGCCACTGAGATAGGCTCCACATGGAATCCCCCGGCCAGCAGCTCTCACCAGGAACAAGGGTCCAGGGCAGGAGCTTCAGAAAGGTTAGGAGTTATTTTAATTATTTTTTTTTTCTTGTATTGCTGAGGGAGTTTGTCTCAGCTGTGTTTATCTGGTATGGAAGAGGAAGCTTGCAGGCAGCATGATGCATGGGCGGCGAGTGCCGGCATGAGGTCATGGCGAAAGGGAACAGAGCCCGGCTGTGTCGCATGAGCTGGGGAGGGAGCTGCTGTGGCGCGGGGCGGCCACTTTATCAATTAGGTAATGTCTGGGGGAGATTGGGGGGGAATTTCATTACATTGTGTTGGGCCATGCCGCTGATGTGTTACCAAACATCTGCGAGGGACCCTGCAGTTTCTTGGGCAGCATGGGCTCCAGCCGAATCTTGCTGCCATGACTGAACAGAGGGAAGGGGAGGGGAAGGGGAAAAGTGATAACTTACCTCCAAAACAAACTCCAGGAGGGCTTTGCACTTGATGGACTTCCCATTGAGGTCTGGGGGAGATTCTGATCTGTGCACTGTATGATGAAGATGGAGGGATGAAGTGCTCCTGTGTGCTCAGCTATCCCAGCCTGTTGCACATAGCCTCATTAAGCAACCTATCTTTGGAAAGCCCACTAAGACCCTCTGTAAAGTCTTGAAGATTTTTTCCCCCCACTTCTACGTTTTAACAAAGACCAAAAAGCCAAGAGATGTGTGAGAAACAACATGGAAACAGTGGTGCCAGTCTTCCCTTTTTAAATGGAAAACTAGTGATTTGAAAGCAAACTTACCGCTAAGGGCCAACTCGACATTCTGATATCTCAGAGCCACCGTAAATAAATGACCTAGTTCTCCCAGTACTCCCATCAGGAAGACCTGTAAGCAGTCCTCCACTCACTCACAAGACTACGTGCATCTCTTAGGGATGGCGCAGTCACCATGAGCCGCCCCACTGACAGAAAGTGTCAGGTGTCCACTCACTGAAGAGTGTGCCCTGTAGATATTTCTAACTTTGAAATCACAGCTGATTTTTCTAACCTAACCTCAGGGGAAGCAGCAGAGGAGTGCAGAGCTTACCCCCCTGGTTCCCGATCCCAGTGAGCACTGGGATCACCAGGCTCCCTGCCACACGCATTGAGTTCCAGCAGTGTTAAACAATGCTTCACGACATGTGCAAAGCAATGTGCCCCACCCAAGAAGCTAGAAAATTGCTTAAGTTATACATTTTGTTTCTGCCAGCACGAGGATGACACGTTTTCCCTCTTCCAGAGTGCCAGTGAGTGCCCAGACGAGGGGGAGCAGTGTGCCTGGGGGCTACAGTGAGGCTGGTCCTGCGACCGCCAAAATTCAGCATAAATCAGGATTAGTGCTGCGGCATCCGGGGAGCTGCGCCAGCAGAGAGCTGACGCGAGAGGGAAATCAGGCCCCATGAAGCAGGCTCCCCGAGTGACATGTTTATTCCTGCCAAGCTCCCATCTTTTATCCCCTAAACAGAGCAGACTGGTAAGCCCCTCTAAGTCTCTGGTATGCTAAACTGATATGGGAGCCCTGCTCTCACTCTGCTGGAAGGCAATGTGGTGGAAAGGGACCAGGACTACATTTTGGCATCATCAGCCAAGGCCTTCACTGCCCATTCAAGCACCCTGAGGTGTCCTGCCATGGGGTCACCTTTTTCCAGACCCCAGACGCTGTCTGCAACCTGCTGATTTTCAGACCCCAGATGCTGTCTGCAACCTGCTGATGGAGAGAGAAAGAAGGAGGGGAGGGCAATGGAAAACTGCTGATCAGGGGAAATGCAACCCTCCTTGTCCTCCCTCCTCTCCTTCTTGCCTGGAAGCAATTGATTTAGGAGCTTTTCTTAAGTAAAAATTTCATCACGAAAGAGCTTTCTTCTGAGAGTAGCTGAGAAATTGTCTCACCCCCTCTCTCTTATTTGTGTACATATATGTGTACATTTCTCTTTAGGAGAAAGCACCTTTCCTGACCTAGGTGGCAGGTACTCGAACAAAGGGGTTTATTTGCTATCTTTGCCTGGAAAACATTATGCAGTTTTCCGGCTTAAGGTGTCACAAAAAATGACCAAAGCATCACTGCTGATATCTGAAAATTTCTCGTGATGGATTATAAGAAATAATAACCTTGACCTTTCCTCTGAGTCTGGCAGGAGTGCTTAGGAGACAGCAAGTAGGATTCCTGATGTTTTCAGCATTAGAATTTCAATAAAAATCAAGTAAATCCACAGGATAACAGCTACCCTTAAAAATCCATGGTATTACTAAGATAAGTTTTGGGTTGCTTCTGACTCCATGCTCATCTTTCTCGACTTTAAACACAGGATATAAGAGCTGTGTCCTGCTTCTTGCTCTTGTGCAAGGACACCTGGGCACAGCCATTCTGAAGGGCAGAGATGTTCCACCAAGATATTGAGGGACTCCACATCCTCTCCCATGGAGTGTTTTGTATGGTCAAGGCCTCAATGCTCTGTGTTGCATCATGATAATTAAAGTATATTTCTAAAAATTCCTTAGGAAAAAAGTGTCTCCTGTTTGAAAAAAAACCAGGTCAAACTTATAAGTGAGTCCAGTTCTACAGAATGTGAAGACATTTGAACTTTCTTCAGTAATTAGGGAGGTCTTGCCACACATAGAAAACTACTGACTCAGTCACTTCTGGAGACTTTCAATATTCAAAATGGTATTAATGAGATACAGAGACCCTACCCTGGACTAGACGTAGTAGAGCTTACAGGAGTCTTCATTAGAAAAATCCCCCTATAGAACATTTGGTGGTTTTCTCTTTGGCCCCACAGGAAAAGGAAGACAATTTAGATTGTGGTAAGTTCTTCTTTCCCTTACCTTCTTGTGGTTTTCCAACATTAGTCTAGGACACAAGAGTAAAAAAATATCAAAATATTTTTTTCCCTATTTAATTTTATTAGGTTTTTTTTTTTTCCTTGAAAGAAGTCTTGGGGTATTAATTCCGATTCCCTGAAGAGAAAATGTTTTAGCTGTTCAAAGAAGACATTAAAACTGGAAATGTTAGTTTCTTTGGTGAAACCTTATGTGAAAATTTTATGTAATTATCTGCTTTCCTAGATTTAAAAAAAAAAAAATAATCAAAGCAGAGACCTGCAGAAAGGCAAGAGTGTCTTTAATTAATACCATGGAATGAACATCTTTCAAAATAACAAATAATTTCAGAGCTTTTTGAAGATGAACTGTTTAACTGAACAAAGAATATTTCCTGAAAGAACTCATTGTCACTTAATGCCAGATTTGTAAGGAAAGCTTGCTATTGAAAATGGCTTAACTCCAAGATTTGTGTACAAAACACAGACAAAAAATGTGCCACTTTGTCAGTAACTATTATTTTAAGAAAAAACAGTAGTACCTAGTTTATACAAATCATTCTGCCTTTGTAGATGATCATGTAAATGTATTCTACTTTTCGTGAGAGTTTAAAGGAAGATGAGATTTAAATATCTGAACTGTAGCTTTCCTAGAAATTAACTATTTAACAGCTCTTTACTAATGCCTGGATATTAATACCAGGAGATATCTGGAACTATTGCAGAGCACCCCCAAATAACAATTGGGGATTTCCCAAAGCTTGGAGCCCTCCTTTCCCTTGTGTAGGACAGAAATAGTGGCAATGGCTGTAGTGACACCCCTGCATAGCCCTTTGGCTGTAGCCTGCTGCGGTGAGCAAATGCAGGTTTGGAGTGCACTTTGTCACTACTTTGTGTGTATTTATTTAAAATGATATTCTTTTGTAAACTTTCTTGGCAGTAAATTCATTATTTGAACTAATTGAGGAGATTAAACATAAAAGGATCACGATACAGCAGTTCACTAATGAAGAATCATGTTAGGGGAAGAGTCTGATCTTCTTTATGATGAAGTATTAACTCCTTGGGATATCAGCTCCCAGAAAACAAACCGAAAGGGACTGCAGGGCTTCTGATCCAGCCAGATGTTGACTGAGACCCCGGGGACCAGGAGGACCGAAAAGAGACTTGTTAGAGGGAAGTAATAGCATTTGGGAATGGCAGTTCAGGAGATATCTCCGAAGAGATGGATGATGGTCTAAAAGGCTGCCTAAAAACCGTCCAGGAGTAGATACATATACCTTTGGCATGGCTGCACAGGCAGGGAAAGGAATTTGTCAAGGTAAAAACTAATGATTTTTTTCCCCAAAAAATTGTCCTCTTTCTTTTCAAATTAAAAATCAATATTAATACCTGGATTCAAATACTACATTCAAAGTTTGGAATTAATGGAGGTTTCTAAAGTTGTAGAGAGAAAAGAAATCATAAAGTAGGGAAATTTGGGGATTTCTACATTTTTTTGAGAGATGGGCCAAGAGTCCCTGTGCTTCACAATAAATTTGGTTCTGTTTGAAACTTTCTTCACTAAAAACTCTGTCAGTAGACCAGAATCAGTGATATTTTCCCTATCTCTGCCCTCCTGGAACCTAGTTTTCCTGAAGAATGTCTTTCACTTGCAGTACTCGCATGTTCCACTGCAAACTCTTATATTTGATCTTTCCTTGAAGACTACAGGAGCCATGTGGACTTCAGAAATACTGCTCACAATGATAAAGCTGAGTCACAGAAAGGTTTCCAGAACCTGGATCACAATTAGCTGTGCTCTGGGCATAAGAACAGTTAATACAGACATCTCAGAATAAATATTTCTTCATCTTATTGCACAACATTCAATATGCATTTTGCATACACAGAAAGAAAGAAAGCGATACAGAAGCAGCTGCAACAATAAACCATTCCTTGCTATCTGCTGCAAGGGAAGAGCTTGCACAAGCCCAGAAACCTTCCCATCATTGCTTTCCTGGCATGATTGCTTCTGCTCCCAACATGGTGTTGCTTATTAGGAAGCAAATAGAGATTCCTCTGTGTCTGAGGATAACTGTGAGCTAGAATATACAAAAATGCCATGCCAAACCTGTGTCCCACCTGACCCAGGATGACACAGCGCGCCTTGGCGACCACCTTTTCGGCTAGCTCTGGTGGTCGGTGGCTGGTCCTTCTCTCTTCATGGGAGAAGCTGGTGGAGCTGTTTGCAGTGCAGGAGGGTTGGCGAGGTCCGCGAAAGGGCTCGCCCAGCCCACTGATGTTAAAGGTGCAGGAGGAGATGAAGAGATCAGGAGGGGCTCTTTGCAGGGTGAACAGAACAGGTTTACTGGGGTGCGAGGGCCCAGAAGTCCAGGAACGGGGGAGCAAAGAGCAAAGAACAGGGGCTTGACATGGGGTTTTATACCCCTACAAAATGGGAGGAGTAAACTGCAAAGGATCAATCAATACGGGGCAAAGGGGTTGTACATAGGCAGGGAAACATACAATGAACCAATGAGGTACAGGGTAGGCGGGGAAGGATAACTGGGAGCCAGTGGGATATTGAAGGACAAGGAACTTTCCGGAACATAACCATAAACGAGGGAAGAAGGGGACAGATCTACATAATTCGCCTGGATGTGTGGCTTGCCAGGTGCTGGCAAACTGAACACACCACAACGTCTCCCCCTTCTTTGTTTAAAGAAGGAAAAAATGAGGTTTTTAAGGGATCTGCTAACAAGGAACTTAATGATGCAAAGGGTAAATAATGAAAGCAAAATCATAAGCACTGTCCACATCAGGGTTTTTAGAACTGAGGAACTCCAACCTGTGAGTCCCCAAGAGGTGAACAGTCCTGAGAACCAGTCCCTTCCTTCTTCCTGTATTTGGCTTTTCATCTCTTCTATGGGGGCATGGCTGCTGATGGTATGAGCATTCTGAAGGGGAGGGAACGGCAGAAGGAAGAAGGGGGCTGGCATCTTGGGTCTCACAGGTGGTTTCGTCTTCTGTGGTTAGCAAAAGTAGAGAGGTGAGTATGGGTTTTGCATGTTCTAACAGCGGTTTGGCTCCCTATTATCCCCCCTCTTAAAATAAAGACAGGGGTGCACACTCAAGGACAGTTACAGAGAGGGAAAACATTCAGGGAAAGGGAATTCCCGGAGGAGGGTGGCAATCTCTTCGCTTGTTAATCTTCTTCGCCGTCGCCTCCTCCAGGCAGCATAGGTTNGCTTGTTAATCTTCTTCGCCGTCGCCTCCTCCA
>VZTE01001935.1:4918-19044 GCA_013397775.1 Eulacestoma nigropectus
GGGGGAAAACGGGAAAAACCCCCCCCCCCCCCCCAAAAAAAAAAAAAAAAAAAGCTGGATCGATACGGTTAAACGGAGTTGATTGTCCCAGAGGTTTTCTCCTGCCATCTGCGGCTGTGACACGAATGGAAATGGCTCTTTTGTGTGGCTGCTGGGGGGGGAGGGGGGGGTTTGCGATGCTTGACACAGTTTCGGTGCCCATTCCCGTTTTCCTGCTGCTCCCCTCTTATCCCTGGATGCGGTGTTCGACGCCGGAGGTAATTAACGCGTCCAGAGTTGCCCTGGGGAGGTTGATGCCGCTTTGAAGGAGGGGAGCGGCGGCACAGCGGGGGATCCGAGCCCCGCAGGAGCCGTTCCGGGGCCGCCAGAGCAGCGTGTGACGGGGGGGGGACACGGAGCTCTGTCCCCTGGCTCGTCGCCCTTCCCTGCGCCTTCCTGCCCGCTCTCCTTATCTGCCCGCCGAGATAACGGCCCTGCCTCGTGCCCTGCCGGGGTTGTCATCGTGCCCTGGAGCTCGTTAGCCTAACGAGGGCAGCGCCAGGCTCCCGGACCCGCTGCGTATCCCTGGGCTTGGCTCCAGAGGAACTGGACGCTCAGCCCTTTGGAAAACGCTGATTTTATGGTGGTTTCCTTGCTGTCGGTGTCGGGGGATCGTGGCTCTCCCTGCCCCGTTAGAGCCGGGGCTGGACGAGCTCCAGCGCCGGAATGATCGCCCTGGGAACGCTCTGGGGTGTGGAGGGCTCCAAGTGGCCGCTTGTCCAGTGGCCAGCGGATGGGGGAAGCTGTTTGGACACCCTCAGGAGGAGGTGGCCAGCACAGAGCTGGAGCTGGCACTTGAAAAAATCATTTCCTTGCCTTTTCAACCCTGAAAATGAGCTCAGGGTGGAAAGATGGGATGGTTTGGTCAGTTTGGGTTTGTAGCCCCCAGCGCAGCTCTGGAAGAGTTTCCAGAGGCTGTGGGGAGCAGCAGAGCTGGAAGAGGGGTGGGAAAAAGGGGTGGGTGACCCAAAAACCTGGAAAAGCAGGGGGGAATTTTGTGATTGTTTGGGGATTTTTGTGCCTGGAAGGGGAGAGTGAGGGGAAAAAGGGGTTTGTAAAATATGGTGTCTCTTTTGAAGTGAGGGAGCTGCTGTGCTGCAGGGTAGGTCCAGTGTTGTTTTCCTCATTTTTGTGAGAAATCGAAGGACTTGAGGCCATCAAAAATCCTGGAATGGTTTGGGTTGGAGGGACCTTAAATCTCATCCAGTGCCACCCCCTGCCATGGGCAGGGACACGTTCTGCTCATCCAGGTTGCTCCAAGCCCCAGAATTCCAACCTGGCCTTGATCTCACAGTTGAGCTTTGAGGTGGAAACCTCTAATTGCTCCAATATCCTGAAATTCCTGAGGTGGTTTAGCCACAGAAATCCGTGTAGAGCAGGATTCCAAATTTCCCAGCTGCAGCATCTCCGAGGTCTCTGCTCAGGGTGTGTCTCTCAGTCCTCCTCACCTGTTGCCAGGTGATTTTTTTTTTTTTTTTGCTTTATCTTCCTCTCCTCTGGCTTTCCCAGCAGAAGGAGAGAAGCTGGGAAGGGAACAGAACTAAAACCAAAACATAAATCCAGTTCCCTGCCTGCCCATCGTCATATTCAGACAAAAAAAAAAAAACCCCAAAGCTGGGAGAGAGCTTTGTCTTAAATATTAATTAGTCTGAGATTTACCCACTTAATTTGTACTTGACAAGAAATTGCTGGGATTCAGAGAACTGGCAGAGCCCAGGCCTTGCTTTTGGTCCCCCCCCCTCGTTATCATCTGCTGCTGCCTGGTTGTGCCAAAAAGGCCCTGGATGAAAACCCTGGGACAAACGAGCCATTGTGCCCCAAACCACGGTGGCATTTGGAGTTTCTGAAAGTGAAACTCCCTCGCAACGCTCTCGAGTTTAAATCTTCCCCGCCGCCCAAAACCGAGTTTAAATCTTCCCCCCGCCCAAAACCGAGTTTAAATCTTCCCCGCCGCCCCAAACCCAGTTTAAATCTTTCCCCCGCCCCAAACACCNAAAACCGAGTTTAAATCTTCCCCCCGCCCAAAACCGCTTCTGAAATGTTGTGTCTTGCACAATCCTGGTGTTTTCCTCCTCCAAAATACCTGATCAGCCACCAATTAATTAAAAAAAAACCCCAAGCAAAAGCGGTCACGGTGATAAATTTGTTTAATTCAGTGAATTCTCGCTGGCGGCTGCGAGGGGAGCGGCTCCAAGGGAGGTTTGATCTTTGTTTTAAGGGGCGTAGGGAGCTGGATTTTTCCTGGGAATGAGCACTGGATCCAGCTGATAGTTCCAATTCTGACGGGCTTGGGATCTCCAGTAGCTCAGGGTTAGGTTTTTGTGGAATGGGTGGGTAGGGGTTGGCTGTGACGTTAAAGACGGGGAAAAAAAAAAAAAAAAGGAGGAAATTCGGGCACGCTGTTCATGCCGAGACACAAAACAGGAAATTTAGTTAAGGGTTGTGCTTTTTCATAATTTATCGTGTGTTTTTCCCCCTTCTGACGGACGAGAAGGAGTTTTAAAGTACTTCAGCCTGGGCTGGGTCTGTACGACTGAAAACACTCCCGAATTTCCACTTAAAGATGGATTTTTAATGGGCTTTTCAGGAGCTGTGCAAGCTGAGAAACCTCGGCAGCTCCTGCTTTATTTTCATATTTCAGAGAGAAAACTGGAAAACGGAGTTCTTTGAAAAATAATCTCACTCCTGATGGGAATGGAGGAGCAGGAAAATGGGCCCTGATTGCAGAGGGAAGGAGATTTCCCCCTCTTGACACTTCCTGATCCCGCTCAGGTGGCAGCAGGGAGGTGACAACCAAGGATGGACATTTTCTCACATTCCCCAAAAAAAGCTTTTCTGTTTTATTCCCAACTTGTCCCCTCTGGAAATGAAACAGAAATCTATTTTTAAGTCTATAGAATAGTTCGGAAGGTTTTTTCGAGCCCTGCAGGCATTTTGTCCATTTCTGCCTCGTCTGCTGTTAGAAAAAGGCACAAGGTTTAAACGTTCCCGGTGTGGTTTAACCCCTTCAAATCCCATCCCAAGCTTGGGAGCTGCAGGAGGATTTCTCTGGATGTCCTGCAGGAGCTGCTTTTGGGAGGTTTTTTGTGGGTTTTTTGTTCATTTCCTCTGCTCCAAGGGTTACTTCTCTTTTTTTGTTGCTGGCAAGGGCTCGGTGTTTATGCTCCATAAATCCTGACGTGTCCCGGCTGCTCCTCCGAGCACTCGCCGCGAGTTGTGGTGCAATTCCCAAACAAATGTTGGGAATTCCATAAAGCTTTTCTGTGAGGGAGAAAAGCAAGGCCCGAGGGGCTCTTTATTTCCTTTCTTTCATTAAAGCAAGACCTTTTGGTGAGGCTGAGAATTGCTGGTTGTGCTTCCAACTTGGGAATTCTGTCCCTAAGTGGGATCTCGGCAGTTCTGGATAGTGCAGGAAGCTCCAGGTGCTGCATTTCCAGGGATCCACAGGATCTGGCAGCGTTTCCAAGGAGCTTCACGCTCTTGGGTGAAGTCTTGGGAACCATTTTTCCTGTAATCCCTGAGCTTTGGGAGAGCATCCATGGAACTCTGCTGGTGTCAGGCAGGTTTCATCGCACTAATCCCAATTAAACGTTGACATTCCCATCGTTTGGGTCATGGAATCCTGATCCTTTGGCTTCTTTAGGATGGTCTGGCCTCTCTCCGTGCCCTTCCTTCCGGTTTAAATCCCAGTGCTGCTTTCCCTACAAATGCCAGGTGTTCCCTGGAAGTTCCCCAGGCCAGGTTGGAGCAGCCTGGGATAGGGGATGGTGTCCCTGCCGTGGCAGGGAAGTGGCACTGGATGGACTTTTCCAACCCAAACCATTCCGTGATTTTCCAGACCGTGGGGATCTGTCCGTCAGCTCTGCTTGGGTCAGGTTGGAACTGTGCAGCGCGCCGGGTTTTTTTTTGGGAAACGAATCCACGATCCAGACATTCTCGGCAGACATTCTGGCACAGGCAGCAGCGTGATCACAGATATGTCTTTATCTCTCCCAAGTTTATCCTGTTTTACTGAGCTGAGTTGGCTCCTGGTGCTCCAGCATCCCCGTGCTGAGCGTTCCCCGCTCGTCTGAGTGAATCCCTGTTCCCTGGTTTCGCTTAAAAAAGAGAAGAGGAGCTGGGAAGGGGCTGGAGAATTCCTGAGGGAGCTGGGAAAGGGGCTGGAGAATTCCAGAGGGAGCTGGGAAGGGGCTGGAGAATTCCTGAGGGAGCTGGGAAAGGGGCTGGAGAATTCCTGAGGGAGCTGGGAAAGGGGCTCAGCCTGGGGAAAAGCGGGATCAGGAGAGACATTCCCAATCTCCACAAGTCCCTGACAGGAGGATGGAGCAGAGGGGGGTCGGGCTCTGCTCCCAGGGAACAGCAGGAGAAGAGGGAATGCCCCCAAGCTGTTCCAGGTGGGACATCAGCAGGAATTTCCTCATGGAAAGGGTGGCCAGGCCTTGGAACTGCCCAGGGAGGTTTGGAGTCGCCATCCCTGGAGGTGCCCAAGGAATCCCTGGATGTGGCACTCAGGGCTGGTGACAAGGTGGGCATCGGGCACAGCTTGGACTCGGTGATCCCGGAGCTCTTTTCCAACCAAAATCATCCTTTGAATCCCAGTTTGGTGAGTCCACAGCCCGTTCCGTGCCTGGCAGTGCTCCAGAGGAGCTTGCTGCAAATATATTTCTGGGCAAGGCAGCAAAATCCCGGGATTTTGGGGATTTACACCACAGAGGTGCAATCCAAGTCCCTTTACCAGCACTCCAGAGCTTTAACTCTGACCTGTCATAAACAGCACCCCCACTTTGTGGGGACGTGGCCGGGGTTATCCACGGCGTTTTTCACGGAGGTGAAAGGAAGGATTCCACGTTTCGTTAGGATCCAACGGGAGCCGCTGGAAGCGGCAGCCGACGGAACTGGTTGGCTGCCAGGGATTAGTCATGGGGCAACACCTACTTTGGGAGAGTGGCCCGTGGGTTTAGGGGAATGATTATTTCCCTCCAGCCCTGTGGGGCACGAGCTGGTGGAGGACACGGAAGGGCTCGCTCCGGAATGTTGTTGGGAATTGCGTGTGAGCCGCAGCTGGCGACGACTTGACCGGAATTTAATTGATCCCGGCATTGTCGGGCTCAGGCAGCGGGGAGGACGCGGTGGCTGACCCGGGAACAGCTTTTTGGGGGATTGCAGAGGGGTGGGCAGGGCGGGAGTGGAGCTGCTGTGATCCCACGGAGTTGGGAATGTCGGGATGAGCCGGGATGAGCCACGTGGAGCGGGTCAATACGGAGTGTGAGGAGTCGGTGCCTCTCCTTGATCCCAGCACTCCTCTCCTCTCTGATTGCTAATTAGCTGGTTAACATTCCCTGCCTTATTATCCCACCCTCGGCTTTTCTTCCTTGGAGCTGGGCTGACGCTTCCAGAGGCTCCAAAGGAGCGTTAACTCTTGCACTGAACTAAGAAGCGCCTGTTTGTGAGCACCACTTGTGTGTGAAACCCAAATTCCACCCTCCACATTCCCCATTTTTAGGGATACCTCTGATGCCGACTCGGTGTTCCATCCCATTTTGCTGTTTCTTTGGATTTAGGGCCGTTCCCACGGACAATTCCCAGCTGTAGCTGGGCTGCATTGCCAGGATGGGGGGAATCAACGCTTCCCTGCCTGCTGGTGAGGAATATCTTCATGGCAGCCCAGTTTAAGGCTATTTTTCCCATTCCAACAAAGACTTTAATTCCAATTTACCGCTCCCAGCCACTCCATGAGCTCATGAACGCAAGCAGACCCTGGCTTTGCTGCACAGAGTTCTTCGCCCTGTGGCAAAACTTTCAAAATTCCATGATTTTCTTTCGTTTTTAAATTTTTTTTTTCCCCCTGCTAAGGTGTGAAAAACGCTGTTCTGGTGTTCTCTGGAAATAGTTCTCACCTTTGGAATAATACTGGAGAGAGGCAGAGCGCTGAAAATAGCAGCAGCTGCCATAGGCCGGGATGGAGTTGTGTTGTCAGTCATGGGAACAGAAATCCAATTCCACCTGCGGATGAGCATTCCCGAAATAGAAGAGAGGGGTTGTCAACCACCAGAGGAGATGCATTGTGTGCATCCCTGGTGCAAAAAAAAAAAAAAAAAAAAATCATCGAATCCACGATTTCCAGGGGTTCAGAAAGCTTGGGAGAGTCCCGACTTCCTGCTGCCTTTTTGGCTAAAATTTGGTGCTTGGGAGTGAAATCCTGGAAAACACCTCCCTGTGATTCCAAAGGGATTCTCAGGGGGGAGTTTTGCCAGCCTGGGGAAGGTGGGAATGTCTCCAGGGTCAGGAAGAGCACTCGGGGAAGGTCGCTGGAGGGGCAGGAAGTTTTTATGGGAGGCCGAACAAAGCTGGGTAGGAAATGGATTCACGGCCAAGGCAGGGGGGCTGCGCTGCTTCCCTGAATTCCAGCGCTCCCGAGGCATTCCAGGTACAAAGTTCTTCATGCCCAGGCGTTTCTCCTGTAATTCCAGAAGCCACAGAGCCTCTGGTGCAGCTGTTTTTCTTCCCCAAACTTCCCCAATCCGTTCCCCTCATGCTTTTAACCGTTTTTCCCTGATTTATTCGTCTCATCCTCGAAACTCCTGTCCCCTGCATAAATAAACCCTCCCTCCTTCCTATTTTCCATGTGCAGGCTGCTGTAATTACGGGTTTGGATTCCTGCTGGGACTGATTGTATCGAGCTGATCCAAGTGCTGGTGCCCATGGATCGGGTTCGGGGCTGGTGATTAAAATAAAATATAATGGCTGGGTGGGAAGAGGGGTGGGCTTGGCCACGTTCCATTTCATCCTAGAACAGAGTCTGAAAGGCTTTTGTCCGCATCCAGATCTTCCCGAATGTTCTCCCAGGTTTCATCCAAGCGGGAATATTTTCTCCTCCGTGTGCTGGGTGTTTGTAAATTCCAGAACTTGTAAAATGGGTTATTTTTGCGTTTTTCCCGGATGGCTGCGTAACCGAATTCCGGTGGGATTATCCGAGGGAAAAGCCATTTTTTCCAGCGCTGGTTGGTTTTGTCTGAATAAAATAGGGGATGATGAGGGCTGGCAGTGCTCCTTATCCATTCCTTCCAGGATAACGCCGTTATCCTGATTTAAAGGGTTGTTGTGGAGCTGCTGGTTGGAGTAGGAAGTGGAGGAGCAGGTGAAGCTGGTCCAAGATTTAATTAATTCCTGTCCCTAATGCCTGTGTGCATTCCCATTAGCCCGGAGGAAGTGGGAATGATAAAGAATTCCAGGAGCAGAGCTGGATAAAGCTGCATAAACTCTGTATAAATGTGCCGGGAAAAAAGATGGATTGGGAAGCGAGAGCCCCATAAATCTGTCACCCTCACGCCTCTCCGGGAATGGGAATTTGCTCCGTTCTCCGCGTGAGCAGATTCCCGGCAGATCCCGCTCTAATCCAGGGCTATAAATACTCCCAGTTTGCTTTCCTGGCTGGCGTGGCTCCGACAGGGATCTCCAGCTTTCTGTGGAATTCAAAGGCTTTGCAGTGCTCTCTGAAGGTTTGTTGGTGCCTCTGAGCCTTCATCAGGAGCTCGGGGTGAGGATGACACAAGGAGAGCTGGAATCCCGTTCCTGCCAGGATCTTGGGGTATTTCCTGCTCTGTGGGATGGGAACCACGCTCGGTGTTCCAGGGGTGGAAGGAGCTTTGCTGCGAGCTCCTAAGTCGGTCCATCCTAGGGACACAGGTTTTCCTGCTGTGCCAGCTCCAGGAGGGCACGGTTAGATGGGATATTGGGAAGGAATTCCTCCCTGTGAGGGTGGTGAGGGAACGGGATGGAATTCCCAGAGCAGCTGTGGCTGTCCCTGGATCCCTGGAAGTGTCCAAGGCCAGGTTGGAGCAGCCTGGGATAGTGGAAGGTGTCCCTGCCCATGGAGGGGGCTGGAATGGGATGGGCTTTGAGGAACTTCCCACCCATCCAGAGATTCCATGATCCTAAACAGGATTTTGCTAAAAGTCCCACATCTGTGATTCCCTCAAGCGCAACTTCGTGTTGTGTGAGGGATTTTGGTGTCAATCCAGGGGTTTTGGTGTAAATCCAGAGGTTTGGGAATTCAGACCAGACAGGAGAAGGCTCCGTTAGACACCAGTGGCTCACGCTGGCTTTTGTGGTGCCGTCTCGCAATCCCAACTCATTTTCCTGAATTATTTCCACGTGGAGCTGTGTGGGGACAGCTCTGCCCTTCCCTGCCCACCGCCACGGCTCAGCTGTGCCACGTCCTGGGGGATTTTGTCCTTGTGCTCAGCGAGTCCTGGGGGCACCGTTGGGCTCGGCAGAGGCCTCTCCTGGCACGGAGCTCCCGCTCCCAGCTGGGTCCAGGGCCCGGGGCTGGGACCTGGATGCTCCAGCTTTGGGAAGCCAGCCCAGCCAGGGCTGCAGCCTCTGTCACAGCCTTTGGGGTTGTTTATTTACACTTCAGTACGTTCAGGACCTGCTTTTGAACACAGCTATTCCAAAAGAGATTTTTTTTTTTTTGGCGGGGGGTGAATCCTAAAAGTACTCAAAGGAGAGGTTTAGTGAGGATGAGGTGAGTGGCACTTGAGGAGGCTTTCCCCGTGCTCATCCATGGATTCTGGGATCAAAAATCCCAATTTCTATCAACTGAGAGCACTCTGGCTTGGTTGTGTTTCATTTCCCCCATCAGGCTCCAGCTGCAGCAGCTCCTCTGTGCCCGTTGCAGCTCCGGAGATTCCAGGGAAAGGGTGGAGGTGGACACAGCTCCTGGAAGGAGGCTCTGGGAATCCCGGTCCTGCCGGCAGCTGAGGGGTTTTGCTCTCAGCAGTTGTCCCTGGATTCCAGCCCGGACAGAGGGTTGGGAGGAAAGGGAACAAACAGCTCTCTGTTCCAGGGCTGGGGGGATTGAGGCTTTGTGGAGAGAGGGAGTCTGGGGGGTGTCCCAATGCAGGTTTCTTGGGAAGGGTGAGAGGATTTGAGGTGTTCCACGTTGTCCTGGCGGTGTCCGTGTTTGGGGCAGGAGCAGCTGAGGGTGCTCAGGAGCTGCAGGTACAACCATGGAATAGAATCATGGAGTCTTGGAATCTCCTGAGCTGGAAGGGACCCACAGGATCATTGATCCAACCCCTGGACGCCCCAAAATCCCGTCCTGTCCCTGGGAGCGTTGTCCAAACCCTCCTGGAGCTCTGGCAGCCTTGGGGCCGGGACCATTCCCTGTTCGGTGCCCAGCACCCTCTGGGGAAGAACCTTTCCCTGAGATCCATCCCAAACCCCCCTGGCACAGCTCCAGCCGTTCCCTGGGTCCCGTCCCTGCTCCCAGAGAGCAGAGATCAGAGCTGCAGATCCCGAGGAATCTCCCCTCAGGCTCCAGCTGGACAATCCAAGTGCCCTCAGCCGCTCCTCGTGTGGCCCCTCCAGACCCTTCCCCATCTCCCAGGACTGCTGCTGATTCCCAGCTGTGCCATCCCTGTGCCTGCAGCCTGTCCCCCCCATCCAGGTGCGTCCCAGGACACCAGGAATCCCTTCCCAGGGCAGATGTGTCACCTCTGGTCCATCCCAGGCCATCCCAGGGCTCCCAGCGGTGTGGCTTTGTCACAGCAAAAGCCCCTCCAGGTGCACCCAGGGGTTCCCTCACAGCCTGGCCTTGCAGGGAGTGGAGGGGGGAACACATTTCCAATGGGGAATTGGAAAATTGGGAACTGGAGCAGCCAAGCAGCAGCTGAAGGCCTCGATGTGTGAGCTCCGAGAGGAACAAATGGATGAGCGTTCCCAATTCCCACCGCCACTGTTTCCTGCTGTCCCCTCGGCAGGGGAACCACAGGAACAAGCAAACATCCCGAGCTTCCTGGTGACTGGAACATCTCTGCTGGCTCCAAACCCATCCCTGCTCCGGGCTGCTGCTCCCTGGCTTTTATCTGGGCTGGGATTTGCTGTTAATGATTAGACAGGGAGCAGTTCCCTCTGGAAAGAGGCTCCTCAGCTCCTGGCCGAGCTGGCAGCAGCTGGTTTGGTGCTGTTGCCATGAAAACAGGCTGGCACTGCCCTGGCACTGCCCTGTGGCCTCGTGCACCGCCAGCCCTGCTTACCTGGTTGGTTTTTGACATCCTTAAAAAAAAAGCTGGGATAATAATTCGTATTCTCTGCTCCCCGTGGGATTTATTCCCTTAAAATTCCAGCGTGAGTTGGGTGTTTCTCCGCCAAGAATGAGGGGGGTTCTCCAGGGTTTTGCTGCTGGAAATGCTGAGGAATTAAATCCCAGAGTCCCATCTGGAACCTGGGACTCGATGGGAACACAGACCTGGCTGGGATATTTACTCTCGAGTCGATGACGTCGGTGGGGCTGGGTTTTATCAGAGGTGTTTTCCAAAGGATAAATTAAACATCGGGAAGGTTCCTGAAGGAAGGGGGTTTTTTAGGGAAGCAGAGCTCTGTAACCACATCCTGGCCCCCTGGTTACAACAAAACAAGGACCTGATGAGGTGTAAAAGTTGGGATGTGGGGAAAACATTGGGATCTTTGCACAGCCACCTGTGTCCCATCCCTGTGCCCATGGGGCTCCTCAAATCCAGCCTGGCAAACCCTTCCCTGAATTCCCTCCATTTCCTTTGGTTCTGCTGTGCTGGAGGGGCCCAAACTCTGCTTTTTTTTTTTTTTTTTCTTTTCCCCTTTTGCAGATGTCATTCTCTGCCACCTGACAAAGGAACAGAATGCAGCAATTTTCCTAACCTAAATAGTGGCTCTGTATTTCCAGCTCCCCTGGAACTGGAATTAATTTGGTGTGTGGGCTTTTTAATTGGCTCATTGTGGGGAGGAACAGAAGATGAAATGCTGCAGCTCTGCCTTCCTCTTCCCTTTCTCTCCTCAAATCTTTGTCACTCTTCTCGTCTTTCACTTCCATGAGTTGCTCAAGGTTCTTTTTCCCCCCTGATTTCTTTTGTCGTAGCTCCCTTCTCCCAACCTCGGGAATATCATGGATGGGGCTGCTTCCTTCAGCCTGTGACAAATCACCTGTGATTGATGGAGGCACTGGGAATTATTTCTCCCTTCTTGGTGTTTTTCAGAGGTGGGGGATGGATGGCATCCCTCGTTCCAATGGAGCCATCTTCAGACTCGGATGTGGAATTGCACAGGTGGCAGCCTGGGAGCTGCCAGGCTCCTCGTGGATGTGTCCCCTCGTGGTGCTGGGTGGCTTTAAATAGTTCTGGAATGGCCTGGTCTGGATTCCAGCAGGGAAAAAAACAGTGGGAAAAGGGGCTGCTGGAAATGGGGGGAAAAGGTGTGAGGTGCTGCAGCTGGTCTGGATTCCAGCAGGGAAAAAACAGGGAGAAAGGGGCTGCTGGGAACAGGGGAAAAGGTGTGAGGTGCTGCAGCTGGTCTGGATTCCAGCAGGGAAAAAACAGTGGGAAAAGGGGCTGCTGGAAATGGGGGAAAAGGTGTGAGGTGCTGCAGCTGCTGGGATCAAAGCTGGTGTTGAGAGGAGCTGGAATTCCCTGCAGGAGCCTTTCAATTGCTGAAAACTTTCTCCATTTCCTTTTTTTTTTAGGATATTTGTCCTTCTCCCCCGGCTGCGCGTGCCTTTGTGCCACAGGAGGTGGGGACACCTGCCCAGGTACGTGACAGCAGCACCCACAGACACCCCAACACCTCCTGAGCCCCGAATCAGGAATTCCCCACCCAGAATTTGGGTTGGAAGGACCCTAAAGCCCATCCAGTCCCACCTTCCATGATCCCAGGGTGCTCCAAGCCCGGTCCAGCCTGGCCTCGGGATGGGGCAGCCACGTTTTCCGTGGTCACCTGTGCCAGGTGGGCAGTGGGGACTGTCCCTCCCCTGAGAGATGGTGACCAGGGTGAGGTGATGAGTGCCTCAAATTGCCCTGAGGTCACACAGAAAGCTGACCTGGAGCTGCTGCCTCTGAGTTAGAATGGTTCTTCTGAATTCCGTTATTTTTCCTGGAACTGGCTCATCCTTAAGGTCCCTTCCATCCCAAACCCCGCTGTGACACCACAATATCACCACTCTTCAGGAGTTTCAATGTTCTCAATCTTCAAAATTCTTAATCTTAAAACAGATGCAAGCTCTGATCAGAGGATACAAAGGTTATTCAAGGTCACGAGTCACTGACCTGCCTCGGGAGCGGCTCCAAAGGTGTCATCCTGTTCCTCCAAGGAATAACCAGCCAGGGCAGAGTTGTTTCTTGGGCAGGAATCACTTTTTTAGGAGATTCCAGCGGTGTTTTGTCCTCAATCCTGGCTTGGGGCTGGATTTGGAGTCTCCAAGAGAGGGCACTGTGTCCCTGGCAGCCGGAGCTGTGGATGAGCTGCCAGCTCTGTCAGCTGAGAGGAGCAGCACCAGCCCCGAGCTCCTCATCCCTGAGAGCTGAGTAATTAACTGGGAAACTCATTAGCAGCTGCATTTGGGGCTGGACATCATCACGTGACCGTTGGCCCTTTCCCTAAATCTTAGAGATTCGGCAGAGCTTCCTCTTGCCTCACTTCTCCTAAAAAAAACCCCGTCCCTTCTCTGTCCCACTTGCGTCTCTTTGCCCTAATTTGTGCACTTGGGGTGTCCTCCAAGAGGGGATGGATGTGGGATCCCTGGGAGCCTTGCTGTGAGTCAGAGGTTTAATCCAAACCAGGAGGAAAACAAGGAAAAAAAAAAAAAGAGGAAAAGCTCAGGGAGGTTGTGCTCGTTGGCCTGAGGGCACCGAGTGGGAAATGTTTGTGCTCCAGCTCCGAGCAGGTCTTTGCTCACTGAGTTTTTGTGGAAGTGTGGAAAGGGGGATTTTTCCAGCCCTTGGGTGCTCAGGAGGGACCTGACAGGAGGATGGAGCAGGAGGGGTCAGGCTCTGCTTCCAGGGGACAACAGGACAGGATGGAACGGCCCCAAGCTGTTCCAGGTGGGACAGCAGCAGGAATTTCCTCATGGGAAAGGTGCTCAGGCCCTGGAACTGCCCAGGGAGGTTTGGAGTCGCCATCCCTGGAAGTGTCCCAGGAATCCCTGGATGTGGCACTCGGTGCTCAGGGCTGGGGATGAGGTGGGGGGTCAGTCACAGCTTGGACTCGGTGATCCCAGAGCTCTTTTCCAACCTCGATGATCCCCTGATCCTGATTTTTTTTTCCCCTTTTTTAATCTCTTTGTGGTGCCAGTCAGGACTCTCACACTCCCCTCTGGTTTTTAGGAGCAGCTTTTCCTGCTGTCAGTTCTCCCCCCCATTCCTGAAGTGACACAAATCCCCTTTTTTTTGGGATTTACATCCCGCAAAAACGGTGCCGCCCTGGCCCAGGAATCACGGACGGATCGAGACACCCCCCAGGGCTCATTAAGGCATTTAATTATTTAATTAATTGCCTGTATAAAGCTGCTGATCCTCCCTGGAAGATTGAGGGCACTTGTGTAACGTGAACCACATTGAAACAACCTCGGGAGCTGCTCTGAGGTGAAAACCTCTCCCGGGAGAAACAGCCACATTTAAACCCAAATTTTTAACCTTGCTTCCAAATCCTTTTCCTCCTTTCCCTGTTTTCTGTGGCGAGCTTTTCCCAGCTGGAAGGAAAAGAGGGAAGATCCCTTCCCTGGGGAGTGTTTGATTGGTTTGGAAGCCAGGGCTGGTTTATCAGGATCATTTTTGTGTGGTGTTTTTTGGTGATTTTACTGGGGAAATTCCCGAATTGTTGGAGCAACCTGTGGAATAACTCTGCAGCCTCCAGCTGCTCGTCAGAGCACTGCAAAGCCAATTCCTGCTCGATATCCCTGTGGCACTCCAGGAATCCCAAACCTCAGCATCCCATCTGGTATTTCCAGTGTCAGGAATTCTCCCTCAGCTGGATCCGCTTTCACCTCCTCTTCCTCTTCCAAGCAGTTGTTGGTGTGGATTATAAAATTCCTGCCATTTTTGGGATGCTGTCAGTGATATAAAAGATCCCCTCGTGTGTGCCTGGCAGAGGCTTTGGGCTGAAATAATTCCATTAAACCTCAGAAACAGGGAAGGGGATTGTCCCTGGTTGGATCTCCTTGGAACAGCTGCAGGCATTTGCTAAAACTGGAGCATTTGAAGCATAAACTTTATTTTATTTATTTTTCTTTTGGTTGCTATTTTGCCCTCCAAAAGGAGGAAAAGGTGATTTTTTTTTTT
>VZTE01001935.1:43240-56383 GCA_013397775.1 Eulacestoma nigropectus
TGGGGTAACTGGTGTGGGTTACTGGGGTAACTGGTGTGGGTTATTGGGGTGACTGGTGTGGGGCTCAGCAGTGGCGCCTGCTCCGAGCTCTTTGAGCTGTGCTTTGCTGCGGGTCCAAGACCCAACCCCCCCCCCCTTTCCCCAGAACACCCTAAAGGTCCCTCCCAGTTCCATCCCCAGTAATTCCCAGTTCCCCAGGAGCCCCCGGCGCGCCGCTCCGGCCGCACAATGCCCGGATTGTGCCCCGTGCTTCTGATGTCATTCCCACCAAAAACCCTTTCCACAATGAAAACTCCGACCCAAACTCCGCGTTCCTTTCCCTCCCCACCCTGAGGAGGCTCCATAAACCCTCTGGAACCCCACAAAATCCCGGGATTTCGGAGCCAGCGGGGTCTGTAATTGGCACAAAGCTCCTCGTAAAGGCTGCTCCGCACAGGCCGGGCCTTGAGTTCTTATTTTAGGGTTTTCTCGTCATCTCCCTGAAATTCCCTGTGACTCACGTTGCTCCCAGCACAGGATCCCGCTTTGGGGAGAGGCAGAAGAAGTTTGGGATGATAAAAACTCCCAAAGTTTTGTGCTGCAGGCTGGGGATTCACCCGGATCCATGGGCGGCACGGGAGGGTGTTGGATGTTGGCGAGGAAAAGACGTTTTATTCCTGGGATAAGAAAACTTCTAAAGGATGGGATTTTATCTGGGAATCTGGGTGATTTAGGAGGCTGCCCTGTCGTGGATTTAATCCTAAAAAGTGGGAATTCCCTGCTGCTCTCTCCGCTCATTTTCGCCCTCAGCTCCGCTTTCCTTTTCCCTTAAACCGTTCCCAACCTTTCCTGGCTTTGGGGCTCCCAAAAAGTGAAGGCTTGTGCAAAACCGAGCTGGAAAATTTGGGATTGGGCAGCAGGGAAGGAAATTAAGGATGCTGTGAACACAAGCACCAGCCCGCAGGCTCTCCGCTTCCACTCAGTGGGATTTGGGGATTTTGGGGGGCCGGCAAAAGTTCTGCCCTTGCACTTTTTTTTTTTTTTTAAATTTTATTTGTTTTTAATAGGAGATCTAAAAATAAAGCCTGGAATGTGCTCCGGTGACTCAGGGCACGGGGAAGGGAAGTGGAGCGGAATCGCCCTGGCAGCGCTGCCAGGGATCTCCACCCAGCTGGCACCACACCTGCTCCAGGGAAATCGGGGAGAAGGGAGATCCCAGCCAGGCCTGAGCTCCCCGGAGCGGGAGGAAAGGAAAAAAGGGGGGAATTCCCTGAGGGGCTTCAGGCTTCCCAGAAAACAAGGGGTGAGGTCCTGGGGGGCTTCAGGCTTCCCTGGATCAAGGAATGAGTTCCTGGGGGGCTTCAGGCTTCCCTGGAAAAAATGATGAATCCCTGAGGGGGTTCAGGATTCCCTGGAAAGAAGGGATGAGTTCCTGGGGGGCTTCAGGCTTCCCAGAAAACAAGGAATGAGGTCCTGGGGGGCTTCAGGCTTCCCTGGGAAAAAAGGGATGAGTTCCTGGGGGGCTTCAGGTTTCCCTGGATCAAGGAATGAGTTCCTGGGGGGCTTCAGGCTTCCCTGGAAAAAAGGGAGAATTCCTTGGGAATGCTTCAGGCTTTCCTGGAAAAAAAAGTGAATTTCTGGGGTGCTTCAGGCTTCCCTGGAAAAAAGGGATGAGTTTCTGGGGGGTTTCAGGCTTCCCAGAAAACAAGGAATGAGTTCCTGGGGGGCTTCAGGCTTCCCTGGAAAAAAGGGGGAATTCCTTGGGAATGCTTCAGGCTTCCCTGGAAAAAAAGATGAATTTCTGGGGTGCTTCAGGATTCCCTGGAAAAAAGGGATGAGTTCCTGCGGGGCTTCAGGCTTCCCAGGAAGAAAGCGATAAATTCCTTGGAAATGCTTCAGGCTTGCCAGGAAGAAAGGGGTGAATTCCTGGGGGGCTTCAGGCTTCCCAGAAAACAAAGAATGAGTTCCTGGGGAGCTCCAGGCTTCCCTGGAAAAAAGGAGGGAATTT
Organism: Eulacestoma nigropectus; assembly: GCA_013397775.1. Lineage (NCBI taxonomy): Eukaryota > Metazoa > Chordata > Aves > Passeriformes > Eulacestoma > Eulacestoma nigropectus. The sequence goes on from VZTE01001935.1 coordinate 45,228, forward strand.
CTTGGGAATGCTTCAGGCTTGCCAGGATCAAGGGTTGACTTCCGGGGGGGAACTTCCCAGAAAACCAGGGCTCTGGAATATCCCGCAGCACCCCTGGCAGGTGTGACCTGGATCCCAGCAGGATTTCAGGCTCTCCCAGCCGGGTAATCCCGGCCTTTAACGGGAAGGAAACGGAGCTGCACATCCCCAGGGATGCTCTCTCCTTCCAGGATCCTTGGCTGGTTGGAAAGTGGAGCAGCTCAAGGGATAAAATATTCCAGCCATTATAGGATCTTCTGGATCTCGCCCCCTCCCGCTTGCAAAGCCTCCCGTGAAACTCGGGCAGGAGCTTTTTTGGGGCGCCAAATCCATGCCCTGTATCCCGCTGCTCCACGTTCCTGCTGGAATTCCGCCTTCCCTCGGGAAAACTCCACTCGGAGCAACACAAACTCTGTTTTCCCACTCAGGCTGTGCAAAAAGCAAATTTATTCCGTGCCTCAAAAAAAAAAACCAAAAAACCCCAAAGCTGAGCTGTGGGATTGGGTTTTTTTCCTGGAAAGGGCAATCCCAAGAGGTTGGAGCTGGGGAAAAGCCAACCCCCGAAAACAAGTTGTGGAGCTGGGATTGAAGATAAGGTTTCTCTTGACCTAAGAATGATGGGATTTGAAGGTTTTAATGGATTGAAGTGGGACGGAGCAGCTCCAAAGGGTCCATCCATGGGACATGGAATGGCTGAGCAGAGCCCAGTCCTTTTTAGGGAGTTTTCCCACCCTGGGATGGCTCCTGGGCCGAGCTCTCCCGAGGATTGTCCCACGCCACAGAAACCTGGAGGTCTTAAAGGAGGGGGAGATTTTTAAAAAAGGGAATAAAAAATTGCTGCAGTCAGGGAAAAATTCAATGGCTCATTGAGGCGCCGAGCTGCTGCTGCAGGAAGCGTGAAGGGAAAAATGGAGCCGGCTTTGTTCTGCCCAGACAAGGAGTAAATGCCGCGGCCCCACAGCCGCGCTCTTGTTCCCAAAAAGCATGAGGTCATCCCGAAAAAGCAGGAACCGGCTCTGGGATACCGATCCCGGCGCTGTTCCCCCCTCCCGCTTTTCCTGGCTCCGCGACCGCTCCGCTGAGCTGTTGGTGGCTCCTGGGAGGAGCTGCCCCATCCCTGAATCCTCGGACGCGGCGGGGTTTGGAGACCCTCGGGCTGCTGGAGAAGGTGGAGGCGGCTTTTTGCAGCTCCGTTTTGGGATGTGAGGCTGCTCTTTAATGAATTCATTAAAAGCACGGTTTGATTAAGGCAGGAGTGCCATCACCCCAAATCCCATCCCCAGCACGGAGGGAATCCCAAATCCCACCGGGAAAAGGAGGGTGCAGCTCCCCCCGCGCTCCCCACCGGGCACGGGGACATCCATGAGCACCAATCCCACATTTTTCGGGGCGGGAAAGCGAGGAAAGGAAGACGAAAGCGGCACAACTCGGGCAGTTACTCAGATTTTCGGTGTTTGTTCACCCTTCGAGGAGTGGCAGCTCCCAGCTATGAGAAGAATGGGAAGAATTCCCAAACGAGCGAGGGATCAGCGCATATTTCTGCCCTGCCGTCACCCTTCCTGCGGCGGGCAGGTGGCACCGGCGGGATAAAGGAGAGAAGAGGGATTCGTGCCAGGGCCGATTCCCGGCTCGGCCGTCAGGCTGGGACAAGCCCGGCTTCCCGGCACGCCGCCTTGCCGGTTTCACCCTCGTGACCCGCATCCCGAGGCCGCGTTTCGGTTGGGAAAGCCGAGGGCAGAGGCAGGGAAAAGCCTGGCCCTCCATCCCGCCGGGAAGCACCGGGAATAAAAAAAAAAAAAAAAAAAAACCAAACAAACAAAAAATGGATGAAAGGGCAGGGGCTGCTCGGAGCCAGCCCAGATCCGTGATGGGAGAGGAGGAGGCGGCTCCTCCAGCACGGAGCCGCTGCTGAGTCACGGCTCGGCAGAGCCAGCGCTGCTGTCACCGCCCTGTCACCGCTCTGCCACCGCTCTGCCACCGCTCTGCCACCCCGCTGCTGCTGCGCGCGGCTGACTCAGGAGCTGCGCGGGTTTGCGCTGCTTTTTTCCCCAGGAAAACAGCCCAAATCGGGCCTTTCGCAGGCTGCCGGGTACACAAAGAGCTCGGCTCGGGAACAAAGCGGCTCCGTGGGACGCGGAGGGGCCGCTCCGGCCGTCACTCGGTGCTGCCGTGACGTCGGGGCTGCGCAGGACACCGGGAGGGTGGCACGGCCGCGGCTCCCCGCGGTCCCGCCTTGCCGGGAAGCATGAGCGGCAATTTTTGGGAACGGGCATGAAGGATGTGAGCACCAAACGTCGGCTTTCGTGGCGGTGTGAGCCTGGAAATGTAGGGATGGAACCCAGGAGGGGAGATTTGGGGCCGTTGCTGAGTCAGACCGAGCTGGTGCGGGACGGGGCTCTGAGCGTCCTAAAAGTCCAGGATACCCAAACCGGTTTCAAACAGCAAATCCTGAGCATTCCAGGGTTTATCCCGACTGAACTGCTCTCCCTAAAATAGGCAGGAGTGCTCCCGGGGGGTTTGTGCCCCAGCCAGGCCTTCCCTGGGATGTGTTTGCATCATTCCCAAACCCCTCACCTGCACTCCGGGATCCTTGTCCGCATTTCACAACCTCCCTCCCAGCTCTTTGTGCCGGCCTTGACCTCGGGACACCCCTGGATGATCCCTCCCTCCCCGTGCTCTTGCGTTCCCTGATTTTTTATCGATTTCCCGTGGTTTTTAGCGCTGCAGCGTTTTCCGTCTGCTGGGAAATCATCCTCCAGCCCCAAGCCCTGTAAATGTTCCCTGGCCTGGGATCTGCCAGATCCCGGTGCTGCTGGAGGAACAGGGAGAACAGCCCGGAGAGCTGCAAGGCCTGGTGACTTCATCCCTGCTTGGAATCGCTCCCTGACACAGCGCGAGCAGCGAGGCCGCCAGAGCCGTTCCCGAAAATCGCGCTGTCTCTCCGGGCAGCCCGGGAATGCTGCTCCTGCTCCTGCTGCTGCTCCTGCTGCTGCTGCTGCCGGCATGGGCAGCTGAGCCGGGAAGGCAGGAGGAGGTGCTGCGGCAGAAATTTGGGAAGATTCATTTCTGCTGAGCGAGGGCCGGGGGTGACTCAGCCAAAGGCAAGCGGGGCCTCGTGCTGAGTCACGGAGCAGATCCCGGGAAAGGAGAAGTCAGTCCGGGCCCGGCTCCAGAGGCACCGGGAGGTGGGTCCAGGCCAAGCTCTGGAGCTTTGCCCCCCCCACCCCCGGCAGGAAGGAATTCCGGCTCTGTGAGGGTTGTTCCTTCGTTTCTGAGGATGTGCAGGAGACCTGGGTGTCCGCACTGTTCCTGTGCTTCCCACCCGGGCCTGGCTGCAGACATCACATCCCGGTCCTTTCCCAAACACCGATTTCCTTAAAAAACGTTCAAAAGGACGATGGAGCTGGATCCAAAACCAGGGCAGTGCTGGTGCCACCTGATCTCCATCACTCCTCCATCGCTCCTCTCCTGTGGCTCTTCCCCAAATCCCGTTTCCTCACGGGCTCTTCCCACACCCTCCCAGTGCCGAGGGACATCTCCAAAGTTTGTTGTGGCTTTTCCAGCTCCCGAGGACGGAGCCGTGTGCCGGGATGGCTCCGGGGATCAATGGCCGCGGTTGTTAATGATGCTCCTGGTTAATTGTTCACCCAAGGGGTGGGAGCGGCCCCGGAGCATGGCCGGGGGAACCTGACCCAGTGCAGGTCCTGCTGTGGAACCAGTGGGAACTGGGAGTGGGAGGGATTCAGATCCCACTGTGGAATCTGGGAGTGGGAGCAATGCAGATCCCACTGTGGAATCTGGGAGTGGGAGCAATGCAGATCCCACTATGGGACAGTGGAATCTGGGACTGGGAGGGATTCGGATCCTGCTGTGGGACCAGTGGAATCTGGGACTGGGAGTGATGCAGGTCCCCCTGCAGAACCTGGGACTGGGAGTGATTCAGGTCTCACTGCAGAACTTGGGATTGGGAGGGATTCACGTCCCACTGTGAAATTTGGGAGTGGGAGTGATGCAGATCCCTGTGAAACCTGGGACTGGGAGCAGTGCAGGTCCTGCTGTGGAATTTGGGACTGGAAGCGATGCAGCTCCCACTGCAGAACCTGGGACTGGGAGAGATTCAGGTCCCCCTGCAGAACCTGGGACTGGGAGTGATGCAGATCCCTGTGAAACCTGGGACTGGGAGCAGTGCAGGTCCTGCTGTGGGACCAGTGGAATCTGAGACTGGGAGTGATTCAGGTCCACTGGGGACTGGGATTTGGAGTGATTCAGGTTCCTGTTGAATATGGAATTGAGAGGGATTCAGATCCCACTGTGGAAGCAGTGGAATTTGGGACTGGAAGCGATGCAGATCCCACTGCAGAACCTGGGACTGGGAGAGATTCAGGTCCCACTGCAGAACCTGGGACTGGGAGTGATGCAGATCCCAGTGTGGGACCAATGGAATCTGGGACTGGGAGCAGTGCAGGTCCTGCTGTGGAATTTGGGACTGGCAGAGATGCAGATCCCGCTACAGAACCTGGGACTGGGAGGGATGCAGATCCCAGTGTGGAATCTGGGATTGGGAGTGATTCAAGTCCTGAAGTGGGACCTGGGACTGGGAATGATGCAGATCCCACTGTGGGATCTGGGATTGGGAGCGATGCAGATCCCACTGTGGAACTCAGCCCCGACTGCTGCTTCTCTTTGCTCTTGGGAGAGAGGGAAAAGGCACCGCTGGGAAAAGGGAAACAGGGATTCACTGGGGAGCTGCAGAGCAGCTGGAACTCCACAAAACCATAAACCAGGGAGTAAAACTTCTCCCCCTTTCCAGGGATTTTTAGGATGCTCATTGAACAACTCCTGCCATGCAGCAGGACCTTCTCCACACCGTCCTTCCTTCAGCCAGGCTGGGCTTCCCGGGATGCTGCCGGGACAGGGATGGGGGTGGGAACGACTCCCAGAAGTTCTCTGATTCATCAGCCTCGCTCCATAAACAGGAAGCTGGGAAAGTACAGGCAGGTGATCCTGTGCTGCTGCAAACCGCTTGGAAACACAAATTCCTTGCGTATTTTTTCCCCCCAGCTGGGTAACTCCTTATCCAGGTGAACGCTGTTTGGCAGCGCCTGCAGCAGGAAGGGCTCTGGAGCTCATGGCACGGATTTAGAAGGAGCTTTGACACGGAGCTTTTCCCTGCTCCTGATCCCGCCCGCGCTACTTTGGAGCGCCTCAAACTGGAGCAGGAGGCCCTTCCCGCAGGGAACAGCCGCCTTCCTTCTCCCGTTTTCCACAGAACCGGGCCTGATTTCACCCTGGCAGCTTCCCGTGTTGGCCTGACTTGAATTCCAGGACGGGAGAGGCGGAGATTTCCAAACAACCCTGCTAATTCAGGGAATCGTCCCGCAGCCGAGCCGGGAACGCCGGGGCTGAAGCGCCGCTTGTTTTTCCCCCGCGCCATTCCCTGCTCCAAACTCAGCCGAGCGCCGCTCGGGGATTGAGGAGCCGAGAACACGCTGGATGCGGCTGCCAAGCAAAATAATCCCTGAGAGTGCCGTTGTGGTCTGGAATAAACTCCCTAAATGTCTAAACATAGGCGAGACGGCGAGGATTTGGGATGGGACAGGCGTTCCCGCCGGGAATGCTCGGCTTTGAAGCTGCCAGGCTCGGGGAGAAGGTTGGAGGAGCCTCTAATTAAGGCATGGAAGGGCTGCAGTGGGCGGCTGGCGGGGCCGGGAGCGCCGGCGGGATCCGACTGCCTGTTTGCTTTGGCTCCTTCTCCTCCTGGAATCATCTCCAGGTCTGCTGCGGGGTGGGAGCTGCCCCTGGGAATGAGCGGTCAGGGGCTGAGTCACCGGCGGGAGATGACAGCTGTGACACCTCCACCACCACGGGGGTGGCACAAAGGGAACGGCCCGGGAACGGTGTCTGGCCAAGGGATTTGGCGTGGCCGGAGCTGCCCCCGGAGCGCCCGGCCCTGGGACAAGGCGGGGATTATTTCGGTCTCGTGGACAAAATCCTTCAGTTCCTGCTGTGAAACTCTGAGGAAGGGGGTTCAAGCCCTGTCGGGGCATTGTGGGGGTGCAGGGACACGGCCCCGTGGGCAGGTTGGGCATGACCCCACGGACAGGACTCCATGGGCGGGATGGACATGATCCCATGGGGACATTGGACATGATCCCATGGGAAGGTTGGACAGAAATCCCATGGGCAGGTTGGACATGGCCCCATGGGCAGGTTGGACACGGCAGGTTGGACTCCTCCTCCCATGGGGAGGTTGGACATTATCCCATGGGAAGGTCGGACACGACCCCATGGGCAGGATGGACACGGCCCCATGGGGAGGTTGGACACGGCCCCATGGGCAGGTTGGACACAAATCCCATGGGAAGGTTGGACACGGCCCCACAGACACATCCCCATGGGCAGGTTGGACATGACCCACCTGGAGGTGTCACCTGCCCAGGTGCCAGGGACACCAAAGCCACCAGGGATGGTCCAGACGGGACCAGGAGCCCCTCAGAGCCCCCCTCGGTGCCCGGCCCGGGGCGCTGCCCGGTCCCAGCTTCCCNGCCCCATGGATAGGATGGACATGGCCCCATGGGGAAGTTGAACATGGCCCCATGGGGAAGTTGGACATGGCCCCATGGGCAGGTTGGACACGGCAGGTTGGACTCCTCCTCCCATGGGGAGGTTGGACATTATCCCATGGGAAGGTCGGACACGACCCCATGGGCAGGATGGACACGGCCCCATGGGGAGGTTGGACACGGCCCCATGGGCAGGTTGGACACAAATCCCATGGGGAGGTCGGACATGGCCCCATGGGCAGGATGGACACAACCCCATGGACAGGATGGACATGGCCCCATGGACAGGTTGGACATGGCCCCATGGATAGGATGGACATGGCCCCATGGACAGGATGGACATGGCCCCATGGACAGGATGGACATGACCCCATGGATAGGATGGACATGGCCCCATGGGGAAGTTGAACATGGCCCCATGGGGAAGTTGGACATGGCCCCATGGGCAGGTTGGACACAAATCCCATGGGAAGGTTGGACACGGCCCCACAGACACATCCCCATGGGCAGGTTGGACATGACCCACCTGGAGGTGTCACCTGCCCAGGTGCCAGGGACACCAAAGCCACCAGGGATGGTCCAGACGGGACCAGGAGCCCCTCAGAGCCCCCCTCGGTGCCCGGCCCGGGGCGCTGCCCGGTCCCAGCTTCCCTTCCGCGGAACCAGGCTCGTTTCTCCGCTCTCCTCGGCGGAGTTTTTAACGGAACTCCCTGGAAAGGGGATCCCGAGGGCTCCTTCGGGGAAAGGGGAACTTGAAACCACCTCAGGAAGCGCCAGGGGTGTCAGCAGAGCTCCTCCTTTGCGCGTGGCCGTGGAGACACCTCCCCGAGGTGGAACGGGACGAGCTTCAGGGTCCCTTCCAAACAATTCCATGATCCCGCGTGGAGCGCACGGCCGGAGCAGCTTCACGCACGGCACCAACCGCGCTTTTTTCCGTGGTTTTTTTCAGGATTCTCCTGTGCTGGGGCCCGGAGCCGATGGCAGAGAATGTCCACGACTAACAACATAGCGCAGGCCCGGAAGCTCGTGGAGCAGCTCCGCATCGAGGCCGGGATCGAGAGGATCAAGGTGAGGATGGGAGCGGGAAAAGATCCCGGTTTTTCCCCCAGCAGGATGTCCCCAGCTCGGAATGGCAGCATTCCAGCGTTCCCTCCAGGATCCGGATCGGCCTCCAAGGATCCCTCTGGATTCGGAGCTTCCCCGGATCCCTCCAGGCTCACCGTTCCCAAAAAACAGCTTTGAGCTAAACCGAGCAGAGCCTTAAATCATGGATCCTAAAGGTTTCCAAACCTGAACGAGAGGCTGCACTCAGGGGAGCTTTTCCATCCCAAATCCCTGAAAAACACGGATACAACAATATCCCTTTCAAATCTCCCCGCTGGGTTATTTCCCCACACTCCTCACTATTTATTCCCATTAAAACTCGGATTTTCCATGCCCAATTCCCATTTTTCCTCCTCATCTCCGCAAAGTTTGTTGGGAAAAGCTGGATGTCAATCCCCACAGATCCTGGGAGCGCCGAGCTGGGAATATCCCCCAAATTCCTGCTTTTTTCCCCCCACATCCAGGTCTCAAAAGCATCCTCAGAGCTCATCCCAAATCCCTGAAAAACATGGATGCAACAATATCCCTTTGAAATCTCCCTGCTGGGTTATTTCCCCACACTCCTCACTATTTATTCCCATAAAAACTCTGATTTTCCACATCCAATCGGGAAAAAAAAGGGGTTTTCCTCCTCATCTCCACAAAATTCCTGTTGGGAAAAGCTGGATGTCAATCCCCACAGATCCTGGGAGCGCCGAGCTGGGAATATCCCCCAAATTCCTGCTTTTTTTTTCCCCCCCCTCAACATCCAGGTCTCGAAAGCATCCTCGGAGCTGATGAATTACTGCGAGCAACATGCCCGGAATGATCCGCTCCTGGTGGGAGTTCCCGCTTCCGAGAATCCCTTTAAGGACAAAAAGCCCTGTATCATCCTATAGCTCCGGATCCCTCCGGAAGGGAATCCTTCTCCAGCCTCTGGATCCAGGCTCCTCCACACCTCCACCTGCGCCCAGGGGGTAAAAACTCAACGCTGGCTTCGAACAGAACTTAAAAAAATTCCCGAGAAAAAAACAAAAACAAACAAACAAACAAACAAACAAAAAAAAATCCCCAAAAACAATCCAGAGGAAAAAAAAAAAACCAAATTCGGGAGCGGGGGTTTTAGGGAAGGGGCGGCCGCTTTCCCGGGAAAGAAGGTGGGAGAGGGATTAAAAATTGGAATCGGGATTTTAAAATTTGAATCAGGGTTGAGGGAGGAAAGGGGTGGGGAAGGGGGGGGATTTTTGGTAGGGATATTTGGATTTGGAAAAGGGGTGGTGGTGGAGGTCATTCCCAGTGGGATGTGAGAGCTGGGCCCGGCTCCGAGTGCTCTGATCCAATCAATCTCCAAGCAGCAGGAATTTTCCTCTGGAGAAGGGACGAGGTGGGAGCGATTTTGTAGAAAATCAGTACAAAAAAAACCTCAAAAAATTTAAAAACCCAACGAAAATCCCAAGCTGGAAAAATCCCTGTTGGGAATGGCCAAAGGGAGGCCGGGGGGGCTTTTCCTTGAATCCCACGGCTCCGCTGGGATCAGGGGATGGCCCTGCGGGGGAGCTCTCAGCTGGGAGAGATCCCAGGAGGAATTTTAGGGAGCCCCAGGGATGGGGGAGGCCGGGATCCAGCCCCCCACCCCGGTCACTCTGTGGGGTCTCTGTGCCGTCCCCAAATTTGGGGAGGGAGGGGAGGGGCTTCCAGGTGCATCCAAAATCTTGGAAAAATGGGAACTTCAGCCCAAATTGGCAAATTCCCGGCGTTTCCCATCTCCCTTTTCCGCACAGGGAGCAGCGAGTGGAATTCTTCCCGCTAAACCCAGGGCCTGGGAGATGTCCAGGGAAGTTTAGGGCAGGTGGGGAGAGGGAATGGAAGGACCAGTTCCGTTCCCATCCCTTGGGAATCCGGGACTGGGATTTAACCGGGAGCGCTTGGATCTCACGGGGATAACCCGGCACGGAGGGAGGAACCTGGGGGAGCAGGGAAAGGGGGATCCAGGAAAAGGGGGAGCAGGAGACACTTCCATGGAGCCCTTGGAATGTTCTGGGGCTGCTGGATGCTCGGGAGAGCTCAGGGAATTCCCATGGAGCGGCTGTTCCCAGCGTGCCGGGCACCCTTTGGCCACCGGATCTGTAGGGAAGGGGACAGATCCCGGGATTTGGGTGCAGTGTCCGAGCCCAATCCATGGCCCTGGGGCTCAGCAGCTCCTGGGAGCCACTCCCAGAATCCCAGAATCCATGAGGTTGGAAAAGCCTTCCCGAGCTGGCCGTAGGCAGAGACCGTTCCCGGTTATCCTGAGCGCAGGTTTTTGGGAAGAGGAGGGATAAAAACAATCCAGCCACACCTGAAGTGAAATCCTGGGAGTTCCCGCATTCCCCTGAAAGCTTTGGATTGGGTTGGAATGCCCGGGATCCTGCCACGGGACAGGGAGCAATTCCCTGGATTCGGCTGATCCCGCCCTGCTCCAGCGGGAGGGAGAATCCCAGCGGCCCGAACTGGTGCTGCTGGTCGGGATCACTGGTGCGGGCTGGACACTGGGAGCTGCTCCGGCCGCTTTCCAGAGGCGGATGGAATTCCCAGGGGGGCCGGGATGGGCAGAGCCTCTCCATGTCCCCTCCTCGGCCGCAGGAATGTCGCTATTCCTTGTTTTCAGTCCGCCGTCATTTGCCTTTTCAACAAAATCGGGAAAATCCCTCGTTTTTAACACTAAAACCCGTGCGGCTTTCCCTGGGAAACCTCCCCGCTGTGTCCCGGAATTCCAGGGCTCGGGAATGTCACCCGATCCCGCCGGGAGGGAGCGGAGCAGGGAAAACGGGATCGTTCCCCTCGCTGTCCCCAGGCCCAGCAAAGCCTTTTCTGGAGAGTTTTATCCCAAATCCCTCATCCCACCCCGCTCCAAGCTCCCGCCCGCCGGGAATCGCGCGGACACGCCCGAGTCCAGCCCGGGATTCCTTCTCCAGGAGGGAATTCCCTCCGTCCTTAATCTCTCGTCCAGTTCCAGCCTTATTTTTCTACTCCAGATCTGATTCTTCCTCTGTGTTCGAGACCAGAGCTTGGTGCTATCCCGGAGCGGGGGCTGGAGCCGGGAATTCTTCCTCCTCCTCCTCCTCAGGGGCTCCAAATGCCCATCCCGGGCAGGGATCCCGGCCCCGCTCGGCGGGAGAATCCCGTGGGATGTGAATCCCAAGGGATGCTCGGCCGGCGAATCCCGTCAGACGCTTTGGGGTGCAGCGTTTTGGGGTCTGCTCGTCCTTCCGCCCCATCCCGGTGTCCTGGCCGAGCCGGGAGAGGCTGGGAGAAGGGACGGGGAACCGGGAAAAGGGGTTGGGAGAAGGGAAAGGGTGCTGGGAGAAAAAGGGGCAAGGAGAAGGGAAAAGGGGTTGGGAGAAGGGAAAAGGAGCAGGGGAAAGGGGTAGGGAAAAGGGAAAAAGGGGCAGAAAAGAAGGAAAAGGAGCTGGGGGGAAAAGGGGCAGGGAGAAGGGGTTGGGAAAAGGGGAA
>VZTE01001936.1:3832-139587 GCA_013397775.1 Eulacestoma nigropectus
CCCTTCCCTTCCCCTTCCCTTCCCCTTCCCTTCAACTTCCCTTCCCTCTTTTCTGTATCTTACTGTTTTCTGATCTCCTCAGTTGTTTAGCTGGTTTATTTCACCATTTCCCCATATCACCAGTAGTGACCTTGGGTGTCATTGTGATGAATAGTGCAATTTTACACAGTATAATCCATTTGTGAATGATTTTTTACTGACTTTAAGATTTGTACTGAGTCCTCCAAAAGTGCAACACCAAGAGGACTCTTGACAGAAAAATGGCAACTCCTGATCCTTCTTTTGAAAAGTCGACAGAATACATATGTAGCAGATAGGGAAAGAACATGGCAAAATATTAAATTCAACTTAAAGAGTGTAGGGAAAGTTGTGAGCAAAACCAGTTAGCTCAGTGAGCTAAGGTAAAATCAGTAAAAGAATCTATCAGCAAAGAGGGCAAAGAAGAAACTGGTGAATTTGGAGGAAGGTTTTCACAAAACCCAAAGGAGGACCAGAACTGCAGTTTATGATTTAGTGGGATGCATTACTTTTATTACTTGGGCTTATAACTGTCCTCAGAGATCATGTTCATGAAATCTGATGGATTAAAGACTAGAGACAAGGGATGGATATCTGCATTTTTCAGATAATGTGCTGTTAGTATGATCCATAACAGCGAGATTTCAGCTAACTTGCACCTGGGGAGAGGCATGGACAGCCATTCCATTTCAAATCAGCTAATCTAAATATTTGGAAGTCAGCTTCTTCTCTTTTTTTTCTTTTTTTCTCCAAGCAGGCTCTTCCTAGAAGACAAAGTCTTGTTACAGGTTGGCACAGTTGTGTTTTCCTGCTAGTCCTCATCCTTATCTCCATATACCGGGGGATTACTGCTGCACTGTATTCCCAGACTGGGTAAAGGATCAGCTTTTAAATATGGGAGAAATAAAAGGAGAAAGGGAGAAATAAGGAGAAAAGATTATGCAAAGAAATCTCTAGCATATTTGACTGGTCACCAAGTCATCAGAAGGATTCTGTAAAGAAATCATAAAATGCTTTTAATCAAAGCCAGTATTAAGTATTCACTGAATAAATATATATGTGTGTGTATATAAATATATATATACACACATATATTGATAGTCAAGAGGTAGAGGAGATCTTCATACAAGTGATAAGAACATCCCTTTATCTCTTTATACAAGACATATGGTTGCTTTCTCTGGAGGTTGACAGAGCTCTCAAGGGTTGAATTTTCAAGGACTAATACCACGGATGCAGAAGTGGGCTTACACGGCAGCTGAAGGCTCTGTCTGATTTGAAGCCACTGAAATCACTTGACTGAAGATAGTTATGACAACGGGGCTACTCTGGCAAGTAAAGAAGTACAGTCGCGCCTGCAGCCCGGGTTTGATTTAGGCAGGGCTATGAAATGCAGAATGAGGTACCAAGTTCATGCTTTGTGACCTTGCACACTGGAATAAGGTAGATTAATAGGAGATTTCCTTTCTTCCAACATGCTGAAATCATTATACCACAGGGATACAACCTCTTGCTCAGATACCTTCACACATTCATATCCAGGCCCGGCTGGAAGGAACTCAAGGGTAGATTGTACTCGTCTAACATAGTAGTTAAAGCATGAAGTTTGCTCCAGGCACTAGAATAAGCTCCACCTTTGGCTTCTCTTTCATATTGAGTATTTCAACTAAATATTAATTTAAAACTTCTCTGTTCTCAGAAAGAAGATGGATCTTAAAACTCACCAACTTCAGTGCTGAGAGAGACACTCACCCACCCAAAACCTGGTCTATCAACCCTAGCAAACACAGTCTGTTCAGACAGAAAGACACTAAAATTACTTGAGATGCTTTGCATTCCCATTTGGGTGCTGTTTTGCAGAAGCAGGTAGGAGCAGCAGTGCCCAGCAGTGCTTGAGGTCATTCAGGACCTTGTACCCTCTGTCTTGACATACAGAAGAGCTTCCATACTGTCCTTCTTATGAATACAAAGGAATTAATCAGTAGGCTGCCAAAAAGATTTTAATGGGTAGATGTAGGGGTGACATTTGACAGGCTATGGGGAGATGTAGTTCAGTTGCAGAACATTAAAAGGACTCCAAGTCACTTACTGGATATTGCAATGAGGATTACACACAGTCTGTGCTGCCCCAAGTAAGTACTGAGAAAAGTCCTCACTGCAAGCATCCTCAGTGATATACCATGCTCTCTTGCTTAAGTGAGACCCTGCTTTGCTTATTTGTTTCCTTTTTGGCTCTTTTTATCTTTTTTAATTAGGGTGGTTTTTTATTAAGGTTATGTGCTAGTATCAGATTACCTAAGAAACTGGGATCACTGCCATTCATCCTGTCAGACAGTGAGTGAACACAGCTCCAAAGGTATCAGTTCACACTTACAGGCTTGGCTTTTTCTACATTTATCTGATGTACTTCACTTCTTTTGCCCTAAATCCAATTCCAAGGATATTTTAGCTTGCTGCAATCCATAAGGATGATGTGGGGAAACAATGATATTTTATTCATGTAGGCAATTTGGCTGCAAAGAATAAATTGTATTACTGATTAGTTGAACACAGAGTTTGCTCCAGAAACAGCCAAAGGGTGAATAATTCCCCTGAAAGGGAATATCCTGAAAGGCTGGTCTTGTTTTACTTCTCTTCTCACACAGATCTTTTCTGGACCTTCCTCAAAGTGAGTTTCAAACTTAAGGTGAATGGAAAATCTCAACAAAAACTTTACCCTACCTAGAACTATACTGAACACTGGCCTGAGAGAGAAGGGATCCTCTTGGGAGCGGAGACAAAGCAGAGAAGAGAGAGGTCCTTTTTTTGTTCTTGAGGTCTGTGGTGCCTATCTTCAGGCTGTGTATGAGCTGGAAGTGGCAGGAATTTGCTAGGAATTAGAAGAGCAGAAGATGGTGGAGACCCACTATCACAAGGCATGGCTCCTGACAGAGGTATCAGGGATTCATCTGATGTGCAAAGCAGTACTCCTCTGACCTCATTCCTTACATGGAGGAGATCTGGGCAGAAGTGCAGCTTGCAAGAAGAAAATATTCTCATCTCTTCCAGAGCAAAGAGCTACAGTAACAACACTTAGTCTGGCTTACGTTTTTTCCAATGCAATCAGAGTCTCTGACCTTTTCCTGACGCGCTGTTATCCAGGAAAGAGGTAGTGACTGCTCAACTAACTGGCAGACTGAGGTGCAAACAAAGGCTGATAGCCTAAGCTGCACCCCAGTGCTCAACGTGGAGGAGTGCATGGAACAGGAGACATGGTCCTTTCCTCACTGCTGGGGCTTCACTGACCCCACTGAGATTCTTTCTCTGCTGTCTGCAAGGATATTGGCTGTGACAAACACTTTGAAACTAGAAACAAATACAAGAATGCAAATGTTATTTAAAATGCCTTCTACATACATTAACTGCATAATTTCTTAAATCAAACTGATTTTTTTCTTTTTTTTTAACAAAAAAGCAGAAAACAAACAAGCGCATGACAGAAAAAGTGCCGCATTCTCATGCTGCCCATGAAATGCAATTTATTAAAGCTGCCCTACCTGCTGAAACCATAGATGGGAACTAAATGAAAGAAAGTCAGCTCACCCATATGTGGAGCTCTTCATATTAACCCTCATGGGATGACCCTTCCAACACAGTGCAGACGCGAGAAATCTTGTTAGCACTGTCTAGGGAGTGCTGCTTCCTCCTCCCCTCCGTTGTCCCGAATGACCAGAGGGTGAATTCCAATAGAGATGATCTGGTGCTCCAGTGTGTCCAATCCCAGAACTAGTACTCTACAGAAGAAGCCAGCTGCCTGTGCTGGCCTCTGTAGATCTGCACATCCATCTCAGAGACAGGTACTACATTCATCCACATTTTCTTGAATGTATCTTTTATATTACCATAAAGGGGCAATTAATGTTTAACACTGTTGACAAGAAGTTAAAAGTGCTCTAAAAACGCGATCATCTTACTAGAACCGGTCAAGGCAGTTAAGCTTCCAGCATGTGTAGGACTCCAAATTGCCTGCCTATGATTTCAATAATCAGAGAACACATCAGATAACCATGAAATATATTTTGACCTCAATAGAGAAAAAACTAATCTTGTCAGTGAGAGGGACAAGTGCTTCCTGGATACATAGCTGAACACAGATGAACACTATCTGATTCGTAACAGACCAGTAGTTTTTATCTCTTGAGAAGCAAAATAATGAAGTGATGAAGGGATTATCTAAATACTTTATTTCAGTTAAAATCACTGCATATAATTTGGTCTGATCAACAATTAAGAAGGCCAAGGGAAGATCCAACAAAACTGACTCATTTCTGTGGAAATTAGAAATCCACTTATGCAATTGCAGATAAAAGCATCTTATTAGTTTATCTTAATGGGACACCATCAGTAGTGTATCAGACGGCAGCACTGTGGTTCACCCACCTACTCGAAATCACTGTTACTCAGGTCAGTTTATCTGCTCCATAGAAAAGGAACTTCCACACAGTGGCTCAAAACATGACTCATTTTCATTGATCAAATAAGCTATAAAAGGGTTGCAAAATGCTATGACACTTACTCACTGGTCAGCAGGCAGCATTAAGCTCTGTCATTATTTTACCGTAATGTGAGAGAATTCATAATCTTTGAAGATATGATATGACAATACAGCCAAAAAATGAAATGTTACTGATGCTGCTGGAAACAAGAATTGAGAATTTGAACAAGTGTGAAGGGCAGTTTATACTACTTTATAACAATAACCACTTTTCTTCCTTTGATCAAGGTAAGAATTAGCATGTCAGTAAATTCTTTGTGCTTTGAAAGAACAAGACTTCAGAGCCCTTAAAATCAGATTGTGGGAAATGAAGCTGCAGGTCATTACTCAAAATTTACATGTCAGCAAATCCAGGAATTAAAGGAGAATGTGAAAGCCTCCTCTGGAGAGCCAAAACAGGTTTGGCAGTTCGTCAAAATTTGAGACAGCAAAGCTGTATTTATCTAACTATATAATTTATTTCAACAAAAATAAAATGCAAAAAACTTACAGACATTTCATATTTGCTTAAAAAACAGGAATTACATGTCCCAGCCTGAACCGGGCAAAGATAATCTAATGCATTTGTACTCAAAAGCATTAATGAGCTGTTAGTGTCGGTTTTGCTCAATGATGTACAAGTGGTTGCTCTTCACCAGTAATTTGGTATTTTCGAGGCAGTTCTCACACTGGCTTTCCCTTAGGCCCAGAACTCCAAGTCTTCATGTCAAAACAATACTGATTCTTGTTACACCCGAATCAAAAGATTTCCTTCTTTTGCCAATAGTCCATTTGAGGCAGATTCTGACATTACAGTTTTGAAAGAAGTACAGTCACAGAAAATATTGTCTTTAATGTCTGAACAAAGATGAATCAAATGCTTTTAAAATGCACTGAAAGATCTGAAAGAAGATTTAGTAATTCTTACTCATCCCAATTTCCAGTTTTAGAGTTCAATAAATCTCTGCAAATATCTTCCTTCAACGCTATGTGAAGCTTGATAATTTCAAATCTGGATCACATCCAAGAGATATTACAGACCAATATGCTAGGATCCTGAACCAGAGCATGGGATGCATCCCTTACATTTTCTGCAGTAAAACCTTCAAAATACCCCCAAGACTAACAGTTCTGTTTTTTATCAGAGCACATAACCAAAGCTTGAACACCTTCAGAACACACACACCTGTCTAGGATCCCACACCAACCTGGTGTGTTCAGCTTTGTGTAGTCTACACACTACCCACCTCCCAGGAATTGTTTTTCTTTTTGCCACCTCTAAGGCACTGGGTCTAGTCCCTGCTGCAGGCAGATCTCCCTAGGCATCACCCAGTCTGTGCCAGTGCTTGTTTTTCCTCTTGTTCACTGACACTTCTGAGACACCAGGACTTTATACAAACCAAGCAGAGGCAGCTTCTCTCAGGGGAATACTAAACTTCCCCTCTCCAGGTCCACTCAGGCCCAGAGAGAAGCAACCAGGATAAAAGCCTTCTTTTCTGCAAGACCTAACAAAACTCCCCCAAATTCTTCTGCTCTTTCTCAGTCAATTTTCTCTCCTTACTCAGGAGCACTTAAATTTAAGTGACAATGTTCTTCTCTAAGATGGTACAGGTTATGCCCTTGCTACATAACAATGTACAACCCCAAAGCTTCCTCTTACATACAGAAAAGTCTTTTTAAACTAAATGTTTATTTCTCAGTGGTCCTTGACTAAAGGTAACCACTGTACTTCTTACAATAAAGCTTTTGACAATAAGAATTCAACACAGTTAGTAAACATAAAAGACAGACACTGCTAAAGAAATCGTAAATCTTTTCAGTCATCTGCAAACAAGGATAAACATTAAATAAATTTTACAGAATTATTGCAATCTTAGGCTTTTTCTTCCCTTCCAACATAATTTTATAATTTTTAAATATTTCCTATTAAAGCTAGATTTAAAATCTGTTTTTCATTATCCCACACTTTGATCTTGATCCACTTTGCACCAAGGTTGACACTTCTGGGTTAGTTTGAAATACTAGATGCAGTTATACAACTGGCTAGTTTCCATAGTTAATTCTGGTTTACTTTGATTCCCCATTTTTTCTCTCACTCTTCTGTAAGGTTTTTCTCCCCCTTTGCTTAATATTTTCTTTGTATATATACTTTCATCATGTTTTCCCGTGTTTCTGCTCTCTTCCTTCTATTTTCCAACACTCAAATTCCATCCTCGGGAATATCCATTTCCCTATCCTCTCCTTCCTTTTTCTTGTGCCCCATTTCTTCCTACTTTGACTTCTTTTCAGATGCACCTGCTGATTTGTCCAATGCCTCCTGCTCTCCAAGCTAGTCCAGCATTCACCTCCTTCACCAGGACTCATCAAAAAGATAACTTCAACCCCTCATACAACCACCTTAGTATGTCCTGTATCCACACAGGAAAGTCTGAACTCACTTCAGACCCAACTTTCAGAACATAAGCTCTGGAAGAAAAGCCTCAGAGAAAAGGCTCAAGAGCAGTGTCCTAGCACAAAACATACTGTGCCACAGGACTGGTGGAGAACACGTCATGCAGCAGGGAAGATTCCCCCAGCTGCACTAACTACAAAGCACTGCTAATGTCAGCAAGCAGAGGGAATGGTGGGGATGTGTCCACCTGCACACACACTCCAGTCTATGCAGCACGAGATGAGCAAGCTGGTAAGCTCTTGTTGAACAGCCAAGACTGAGGATGCAACATCTGTGGGTGGGAGCATTGTATCTCCAGAAGATATGGCACGTTTGCCAAGGGCTTATGACAAGATGTGATTTTGGCAGCCAGCCTCACAAGCTATGGTGGATAATATTCTCCTGTGAAATGATGAGTCATTTCTTCTTTCAGGATAGCAGTGTTACTGTACCAGAGCGGTAGAGTATCGTTTGGCATTTCATCTAACAGCTAAGAACTATGGTAAGTGTGTGTTTTCTCTTCAGTGCACTTTACTCACACATAAGCTGTTAATGGCTTTATCATCTGAATCTATTAATTTGCAGCTTGGACAGCTTCTGCAAAACTCACAGTATTCTAGAGGTGACAGCACAATCCCTAACAAAGCAACAAAAAGGCACAAAACGTCCCTCCAAAAGCAACAAGGCAGGAAATCTGGCACAGGAGGACCCTCAGCTATTCAGGAAAACCCACTATTCAGAACATACATTTGGTTATACTTCTAGCTACAGTCATGAGCAAACAAGCCACAGAAGGGAACTGTCTGGTTGGGTATTACCCATCCCTGATATAGGCATCAGGAAGAAAAAATTCTTGTTCAGGGAATCTCTGAACAGGCAAATCTCCTCTCACCTTCCATAAGCCCAGAGCCCAGAGTTGTATACTGTGCAGCAATGAAGTTGCCTGTCAACAAATGGCAACAAACAAGAACTAAGATAACTTTTACCTTTCTCATGCCGCTCATGAATCAACTGGAACTAATGGGTGAAAGTATGACTAACTCGGCCTTTAATCACTGTACTTCAATTTTTCCTGTTCAATGTAGAAACGGTAGTAAAAACAGCATGACGAAGGATCAACACAGCTTTCAGAAATCTGTCAGACCATTTCAGTATTTTTTGTTTTATATGCGGAGATTTCTCTCCTCAGTTATACCACATACTACTTAGATTCATTAGTGGGCATGCAGTGCTAAGAAGCCATGTTTGTTTTCAGTGCCAAGAGTAAACACTGAAATCAGAGACATTGTTGATTATTTCAAATTAAAAAAAAACCACCAAACTAAAATTGAACAAAGATAATGAAATGAAGTTTGACTAGCCCCAAAATAAACCAAGTACTTTTTAAATTCTGAATTTATTTTGACAAATCTGCAAGAAGAATTATCAATTGTGTGAACAATATTTTAAAAGTATAGAGATTTTATTAGCTGTGTATTTTCTTAGAACTTTTACATTTCTGTCAACAAAAAAGGGGTTTTTTCCTGGTCTCTCACTAGCATGCAAATTTCTACCAGAATCAAGTAACAAACATAATAGTATGAAAAAAGTATTTCTGAAGCAGGGTAGCATTCTTTTTAGGGGGGGAGTGGGGGTGTGCAGGGTGTTCCCCCACTGCAAGTAAAGAAGACATTTTTCACAACTGCTAAGCAAACAAGAGAAAGTCCATTAGAATCTTCAGACTCTTGACAAAGACTCTTAGCTAATGGTACTGGTCTAAAAAGCAGATAAGCAATATAATTTTACAAGAAGCAACCCGCTGAATCCTTCAGCAAACACAGCTTGGCAATCTATCTTCAATTCAAAATAATGAGGTGGCAGGAGCGTGATGGAGAAATAAGTCTTCAAAAACATCATGTAAGGGAATCCAGCTGTGCTTGTACAGTTTCCAGCTATTTAAAGGAACAAAAAGAGAGAAAAAAACCTCCACTCATAAAATGTTGTTTAGAAACATGCAAACAGAAATATCCAAAATCTTCAACTATGCATACCAAATGTATTTGCATGCCAATATAAAAATCCTGTACTCATGAATATTTGTTTTTACATGAAGCTATTAGAATTCATTGCTGCAGTTTAAATATTCAAATTTTAAAGAAACAGTTGTCTAAATACTACCTCTTTAGCATGCACAGATGTTTTCCTGTGAATTTCCAAAGCATAGTAACAAGGAAAAAAAATAAGAGAGTTCATTTTGACTGGATTACGAGCCTAGCACCTTGACTGAAAATGTAACACAAAGATGCTCTTTCCAGAGAGATCCCCACTATTAATCATCAGCTACTCCTCCTGATCTAACTGCCAGGATGCTTACAATGACCCAAGCCCTGCCTATCCCAAAGCTGAAAGCACTGGCTCTTCTTGAAAACGCTTTATGCGATCAAAGAAATCCAACAGCCTTAATTTAAGTTGAATCCCTTTTTTCCCGTTTTATTAGATTTAATTCACATAGGCAACACTTGCTGCTGAGCAGCATAAGGTGTTTACAAAGAAACTATAATATTGTAAAATCTACAGACCTTGTTGTAGAACTCAAACAGCTCCTGATGGCTAAATTCTACAAACACCTTCTTCAGATTCTGTAAAGAAAAAAAAAACAGATTAAAAACCATGAAGGAATAAGAATACTCTTTTCCCTTTTCTTTTCTTTTCTTTCACTTTTCTCTTTTCTTTTTTCTTTTCTTTTCTTCATTAACTCCAGTAAATCAGAATATGAGATTAAGCTACATGAAAGAAAATTGTTCATTTCCTTCCATTCACTACAATGTTCCTCATACATGTATATTTCATTTAAGTAAAGAATTCAAATCTACCAGTATATCTGTTCTCCTCCTGTGAAGAACAGTAATAAAATAATCTGTGTAAAGGATTTAGTTACCTTATTTTTAAGTCAGACAAAAATGAAAGATTACATTCATCGTCCTCAGCAGTCCATCTCGTAAATACCATTTCACAGTGACAAAGTCAGTAGTGTATTTAATTGAACTGGCACAGCTATTAACGTACTGCACAGGCACAGATCTGATACCTCCATTCATTAATCCAACAGTTCCAATCTTAGCATGCTGACACTGCTGTAGGCATTCATGCAGATTCAGCCCAAGTCAACAATTAGCACAACAGCTTCAAAGCAATGCCTAAACACTAAAAAAACCCACAAAATAGCACAACTGATGAAAACTACTGTAGATAAAACAGATGGCGGTCATAATCCTCTGCATGCATATGCTGATGTCTGTGGAGACAGGGGTTAAATTAAAACTTCTGTCCTGCTTAACTTGCTTTCAGCCTGCTACCTTCAACCACAGCACAGATCTACCCATACAGCTCCTAGCCTTATTCCTTCTACTTCACTTCATGACTTTATTTATTTAAAAGTAAATTTCTATTTCCGCACATTCTCTTTGTTTTCCTTAGACTTTTCAAGGCTTGGAGGCATTCCTGAGGATAAAAGCTACACTTCCATGAACACTAATGAGGCTCTGTGAAAGCTGAATCTGTGGACACCTCTATTCACAAAATATTATCAGCTGAAATAACATACACGCACCACGTTTCTTTAACTGGTACAAACTTCATGTACCACTTAGGCCAATATAAAAACACTTGTTTATCCACTCAGCTTAAATGAGCAAGGACACTTTTGCATACAGACAAGGCTGTGGGCCAGATTCTGTGCACTCATAGCAATGCAAGTCTCAAGTTATGCCAAATAATGTCACTGAATTTGGCGCACCAAATGCACATGACCAGCAGAAGCCCTGGGAACACAGTATAGGTACTGCCTGGTGCCTGCTCCTCAAAGGGAGCTGTAAGAGACACAGGAAAGAGATAAAATAACTGGGGCCAGCCTGTCTGGTGCAATTCCTCCTTCTCACTCTGCAGAAAGAAGGATCCCTTCCAACAATTTCAGGATGGCCACAAAAGCCTAGAAAAGGACCAGTGATTTGCATGAGAGACCAATCTTCCCCCTCTGGGAAGGAACAATGCAATACTGTGAATCGTATGGTGAATACAAAATAAAACTACCAGGACAGCAGTTCTCTTTGCCATGACTCCAGCTGATCCTCTCTCCAAAGAGCATAATGCGGTGACAGGGAAGTAAAAGCATTTTTAAAGGCTTTCTAACAGCTAAGAAACAAAAAAGAAAGCAAACAAGGGTTTTTTTCAGAAGAGAAAGGGGGTAGAGGAAAGAAGAAAGATACACTAATGGCAAAGGGATCTACCATTTCAGATAGGATGTTTGCTTGGCATTTGCCTTTCTAGAAGGATTTTGGCAATTGAACGGAAGGAATCAAAACTGAAAAGAGGAGGTTCAGAACGAAAGAAGATATCATATATCTTAAAAGTTTATCATTCACAATTAATAGTTAGGGTCATTTCTTGAATGATTTCTGGAAGGGGAGTCTGCTGCATTTTGATGTGACAGTTTTGCAATGCCTCCAGAGAGGGGCAGAGAAAGACATCTGACCATCAAATCTCATTTCTCTGATCTCAATGTCTCATTCAAGATGGGCATCTTCTGGTACTACTTCAGATCAGCCAGCACAATCAATTCTCTCTCTCTCTGCTTGTCTTTCATATTTTCTAACTACATTAATTACTGTTAGTTAAAAGATAGTGTATGCAAATGAAAAAAGTGCAGACCTTTTAATTCAGATTCTCTTTACACTCAAAAAAACCCACTATGCTTTAAGAACAGGATGAGATCTCTCTTCCCATCATTATTTAATAAGCACATTCTGATAACTAGGATAAAATTTATGTTGGATTGTGGCAGGCAAATGTCTGTGGAGATCTAAAAGAAAGCATGCCATACTAGGCTATGTTTCTGATCTGGGGTGGGAGTAAAAGTGTCAATGGGAGAGAGGTGTAACAATCTTGTATGAAATATGTTGTTTATCTGCACTTAATCGTCTGCTAAAACACATTTGTTTATATGTGTAAAAACGTGGTACATCTACTACACCACTTCAACAGAGAGTAGCATCTCAAAAAAACCCATGCGGAAGTATGGCACCAGTTAAAAATGTTATCTTTACTATATTCAATTTCTCACTAGCATGAGTCCCTTAAGGAAGGTGACAAATAATCATTATTATGTGGTCAGGAGTTCCTATATAAACTACAAAAACACTGTATCATAATTAGATCCCAGAAAAAACCCTGCTTCTCAGGTGGCTGATGGTCTCCCATTTTTAGCTGAGATATCCATTATTCACTTATTTGCTTTATTCTGTGTGAACATAAACAAGTGCAATTAAAACTGTGTGCCACAGGACTAGGTTACCATCTAGTTCTTCAATTATTCAGTAAAATTGTCTTAAAGATTTCTGTATAGATAGAATATTGCTAAAACCCCCAGAGCAGGCTAATTCCTAATATTCTTAATGGAATTTTACTCAGATAAGCATACAAAATTACAAACCCCAGTAATATTTCAACCGTAACTAAAACACAGGATGGAAAAAATCACTTTCAGCTTACTTATTTTATTAAATGTCACTGTGTGCAGACAGAGCCTCAACCTGTTTACAGAAAGTACAGCTAAGCTGACTTCTTTTATCTGCACATACAGGTTTTCAGATGTTCCCTCTGACCTAGTATGTGTTTCCCAGACATAAATAAGAAAACAGCAATTTGCTGGATGTCTAACTTCTTTCTTCTTTTTATCAAGTGTATCATTCTTTTTTCCTCTTTCCTTTTAAAATTTTTTCCCATTCCTCGCCTTCACACTACTCTCTCCCTCATTCCTGGCATCCCATCTTCTCTTTGCTGTTATCATCTTCATGTGAAAGAAAACTAAACTAAATTTATTCCCATTGTCACACTTTGTCACTCCAATAATTTTTCTAATTACATCCCAAATTTTGTTGCTGTGCCAGTGTTAAGTCCTAGCTCCTACTTTTAAGAGTTTCAGCCTTGACAGTTTCATAGCATCAGAGAACCATAGTTGAGCATGCTATTCTTATGAAGACAAAGAAATCTCTAAAGTACGTTCATTCTTTGAGCTGCTTTGAAAACACGGAGACAGGCTTTTTGTCTGATACAATACCCATGAAGGGTGGCAGGGACTGCACTGGAGCAAAATGCTCATTGAGCATAGATAAACAGTATGTGCAGCATGTTACCTAAATAAAGTTGTGGTTAAGTTCAGTGTGTTCATCTACTGTAAAACATGACAAAGCATTGCATTTACTACCGGAAAGGTCTGTGTGAATTGCAGGTGTCACCAAGAAATATCTTTATATCTCCTGAATTCACTGCAAGGAAAATGGTATTAAGCTGTCTGAAATGTGTGGTTTAACACATTTAACATGTTTGGCCACGTATCACTAGTGAATGTATTTTAAGTGTTAAAATTAGATTCTAGTGCCATTTTGCCTTCATACATCTAGATGAAATCTGATTTCATTACACCTCTTCTCTCACCCCAGGGTTGTATCAATTTACAACTTATAGCCTCCTCAGAACTGTGAAATTCTAATAAGTTTAACTGATTAAGGTTGTTTTCTCCCCTTAAGTATCTTCTCACTTACTGTCTGGTATTATTTTAAAAAACATAACATCTTCATCAGCCTCTAAAACCAAATTTCCTTTGGGGGTAGAAGGGGGGCAGGGAAGAGGAGAAAGAAAGGAGAGGAAAATGAAGATAAAACCTTTGTATTTCCAGTCAATATTAATATGCTCTCCTGTCCAAAACAGCCATTCTGAATGTCTGGCTAATTCTACAAAATAGCCATAGTCATTTAATATACACTTACCTTACAATTACCACCAAACAATTAGGCAAATTTTTAGCTGAACATGATCATCAGCATAAAATGATGAAGATACAAGTGTACAAGATGTGTAAGAGTCTCCAATTTCCCATTATCTCCGCTAACTATTTTAAACATGAATACCTTCCTGCTGCAAAATGTTTCTGTGGAAACCAAGCAAAAAATGTCTCCTTAAAATACTTCAGAATGCAGAGGCAAATTTCTGGTTATAACCAAAGGATTGCGGTTTGCTTTTAGGGGTTTGGTTGGTTGCTTGGTTGCTTGGTTGGTTTGGTTTGTTTTACAGTGGGCATGTTTATTTGTTTGTAGTGTTTTGTTGGGTTTTTTTAATACAGTGCTCTAGATATTCCTATTTTAATGTACTACTGCAAAAAGCCTTATTACTAATGACAGAGTTTTGCAACCTTACATACTACACAGCTATTTCACACATTTAAGTCCTCAACCCCATGTGTAAGCATAGAGTAATGCACTGGAAGTTTCAAATAAAAGCCTAACTTCTGGCTTTAAAGCCAACTTGAATACAAAAAACTGATATTGCTGTTCTCAACTGCAAAGCTGTAACTACTTCAGTGATCTTGAAAAATAGATGCCAAGTATTTAGAAGCAAACAGATGGAGGGATAGGCTAGTTTATATACCTAAATGTCTACTGATAATGATAATGTTCTGTGACTGAGCACATGTAAAGAAATACAGTATATCCAGCAAAATTTGTTAATAGTAACTAAGTCAAGCAACATATATCCCAGTCTTCATATTCTAGTATTATCTCTAATACTATCTCGAGCCACAACTCCATTAGGTTTGAGAGAAGAAGATTTTCACATTTGCTATGCATTCTCCAATTTATTCCTATTAGATATCCTTAAAATCTTAGATGTAAGAGAATGTGGATAACGAAGATGTAAGAGAATATTGATAATGAAGCTAATCAGTTTATGGACAAACTAAGATTCATTCCTAAACAGACCCCAGTTGATTCTCAGTAGCCTACATTTCCCTCTGGACCTATCTGTTTCTGTGCTACATTAATTCAAACTTCCTTTAAACTTGCTTGGACCCTGGAGAACTATGCATTCGCCTAGGCACTTACAACTTACAGCCCTTTTTCTATTTGTATCTCACAGAATTTATCAAAAAGTTTGAGCTGCTTGGTCAGGAAGATGAATTTTAAGAAGAGCATATGCATTAAAACAGACCAGCATCTCTTAGAAGCACACCTGTTTCTTAACTCTCTGCACATAAGAGACAGTAATTAAAACTTCTTCATATTCTTACAGCTGTAGATGGATGTAATTCAGCTCAGCGATTCAGCAAAACACAGGGAGTTAAATACAGGCTAATATATACCTAATTAAACTTCTTTCACATCACCAAAAAATGTGACCTTCAAACTTCATTATTTTTCCAAGCTTATTTCCATCTGCAATACCAAATTATTATTTTTGTAGAGAAAAAAAATCATGTTTTGTGACTCAATTACATGTATTTCAAGTTTCAGTGTGCAACTGTTATAAAATGTAAGATACTAATCCACTCTTTTCCTGACCAACATATTAACAGCTAGTTTGTAAATGTACCGCGTTCTAACTTTCAAGTTGCCTTTTTTTTTTCATATAAGCTTAAGAAATTCAAATTCCCTGTGGATTCAGGGAGATCAAGATCTGCATCATACTAAAGAGGTATTTCCCTCTCTTTGCAATTTATATGTAAGCCCCCTAGCCAAAGCTCTGTGTTGATTCCTGAGATCTAACCAACATGCTACTGGAATTGATGGAGATACATACAGATAAATCTTTACTCTCACCCCAGCAGATTCAGGTTCATTTAAGCATGTATTCATGGAAACTGGTGAGAATAAATTTATTGCCCAGTCTGGTAGTAAAGCAACAGACTCTACAGGCATTTGGAGACCTACAGAAGACCTGATATACTCCCAAACTGCAGTAAGAACTGTCAGTCATTGCCATTTTCATCCCTCCTGTTTCCCTCCATCCTCACAAAAATATCCATTACTGGCTGGCTGAACTGATGCAAAACTATAGACAGGAAATGGAACACAACTACTAAAAAGACCACATAGGCTGGGAAGATGACAGAGCATTAGAGGCAGACTGGTCCCTTTCTTCACAGTAGGTAAGAAAAATGCTTTTAAAACTGACAGAATTATCTGGGAAAAAACCCAAAACTACAGTTTTCACCTCAGTACACCTTGTCAGAGTAAATACCATCTTGTTAAAGAAAAGAGGGATAGAAAAGCATTTTTTTTTTCCAATAGCTGTATCCAGGAAAAGGGTTCCTAGGAATTTACATTCCTATAAATACCATCATTATATTGGTTGGCCTTTTAATGATACTTTTGCATGGAAAACCTCTCAAAACCAGAAATACAGAGATGAGGGTTGACACTTCTGTGCAGATTATGTTAAATACACTTTTAGAAAAACATCACAGTGTACAAACATGCTTTTTGGAGAAATGGGTGGTAGATGTGCATCAGTGCATGCCTATCACTTAAAACCGTGTCTTTTATATTGATACTTCCCTGTATGTTGCACGTACAGAAAATGGCTCATAGAAGATCTACTCAAAGGCTGACTTGCTTTATGTCAGTTCTGTATTTTGTGTTTACCCTCACATGCCCTTTCCTTCTTTGAAGACAACTATACACACTGCACAAGCTCCTGATTGATTCCTCGCTAGACTCCACATGGATTCAATCACTAACAGCAACAAGCATCCATCCACATGAATGTCATTGTATTTTCAGGATTCAACAGCAAAACATGCATAATTTCCAACAACAGTATATCCAACAAAACATGTGTTTAAAACTTGTTTAATTCACTGAAAGGCTGCCACAACTACTAAGAATGTCACAGATTAATCTGAGGAACACAGGTCCTAATAATCATTATTTTCCTGTTTCATCTCTCACATAATTTTGCAAATTCTACTGTAGTCCAAATACTGCAGAAAGCTCTCTGAAGAAGCAATCTTACTAAAAATTAAAAAAAAACCAAACAAACAAAAAAAAAAACACCAACTTTTTCTTCCTATTATATGTCACTGTATCAAGTTTGGAAAAAAGAGTTCATGGGAAATCACATATACCCTAATTGTTGCATACTGCTTATACTGTCTGTAACTATCAAAATACTTCTTCTTTAGTCAGAACTATACTGTGATAACTGGTTTTATTCCTCAGAAGAAATTAAATTCTTATCTTTCACATTTTGGTACGCCTCATTTGTCACAGAACTTACGATATTTAAAAAATTAAGTTTAGGAACACTGCAAGAAAAACTAGACAGTTGTGACTCTTTGTTTCTTTTATTTCCACTGGGGCTAACATGTAAGTCTTCAAAAACCATGAAGACCAGTGAGTTCACATTTCAAATCTAAAGATAGCTTACATCAAAACTGACACAACAGTCTTACATTCACCTCGAATGACAAGAAATTCACTTTTCTTATTATTATTGCATTCACAGATAATCTCTGCCGAAGAAACGGAAAGCCTAGGCATAAGCATGCTGGCACCAGAAATGCTTTCAAGTTTTTCTGACCTCATGTGTTCACCAGATTTGATCACAGCCCCATTAATTTTTACAAACTACATATCAAAAAGATGTCACATAGCTATAGTTGTGAAATATTTTCATTATTTCAATCAGAAAATAATCAAATTCCAGGAAACTAACAGAACTGAGTGTAAATAATAAGTGCAACATTAGCCAAGTATTGGCATTCACAATTTAAGATTATGAGCTCAAATGGCAAAAATTGCACCTTGGGTAAGTGTCTTTGAACAGCAAAGCTCAGCCTACAGCACTGAAGGCAGACTGAGCAGCATTTGTATCTAGATATACAATGGTCAAAACCTCCTATAGCAAGAGCAGCTCAACACTATGCACAGAGTGTTCTAAAGTGCTTCTCACACAGCTTGCTTGCAGCTGAGGTAAATAACCTGGAGTTACAAAACTTTTATGTTCTAATCAGTTACACATTTAATATTGGGTCTTCTTAGAGGAAGCTCAAATTGTGACCCTAACCACTCAGGAAGGCACCCCTTTGTTCTCATCTAAAAAGCCACATAAAACCTCCTTTGTCTGAAGAAGAAACCTGGGTTGTTATCATCTGCATCCATATCTAGAGATACAGATGAGACAGAAATATTATATGGTGAAGTCATGCAGATGACTAACATTTTAAGAAGGATTTATACCTCCATTTAAGAATAGAGGAAGCTGGCATCTTTTTGAATTATTAGCTTCTGAGCCTACTTGGTTCAGTGAGAAACTGCAATGCTGTATTGTTTTACCACAAGAAACCGTTCTTTCTTCGTCACTGGAATACCTGAAAGTATCTATTGTTTCTACTGAGGCACAAGAAAAGAAGCTGGATAAAAGATGCCAGTAGTGAGAAGAAAGATCTAAGGAAGCTCAGATCCACATGAAATCAATGTAACTGATGTGAAAACACCCTTTCAAAAATCTGCTTAAATATTTACAAAATGTCAAGATTAGATAATTTGTAAATTAGTTCTTTTTGTTTGAAATGGGTCACTCGGAGTATCACCAATTTGGATTTTGTTAGGCAGACCCGCAAAGATAAAATGTTTGGGGCTTTTTTTTTTCTGTGCTAAAGGGATGTTAGTGGCTGTCAGCAGGTATGTTTTTGATCTCCAGTGGGCAAATCATTCCAGCAGCTAGCAAGTGGGGGCTTGCACACAAATCTCAGCTGCTGAAAAACAGAGAAGCCAGGCAGGAATGAGGGATGTTAACTAGCAGTCTAGTCCCCAGCAGGATCAAAGACAGAACTCTTAGGAAATAAGGTTGTCTGTAAAGTAATGTATATTTTATCCTTTTTTAAAATTTATTTATTTTTATGAGGAAGTCACCTTCTTACAATTTTTACCATATTCTAAAGGCTGTAAAATATCTACAGCTTTTGCTACAATGCTCACAATTTACAAATAAGTGGCGGTATCTCTTCCTTGTCATAAGCAACCCAGCAAAGCCTTGAACCAGAGCTACCTGTTTGTATCAAGGACACACCGATACCAGAGTGTGAACAAAATTATGTTGCACAACAAGCCTGATCAAGTAAACACCAATATTTCTCAGGCAACATGCCACAGTGCAAAACTGGAAGAGGTCATTAAAACCAAAGTTTCTCAAATTAGACAAAAAAGCTTCTCCTTTTTACAAGAACTAGAAGAAGATTATGTGGTCTTTTCTCATTATGATTCCACAAAATTAAAAGGAATGTGGAAACGACCACTTACTACGAAGCAATCAAGCAACAACTTTCTCTTATTTGTCACTGAAGGTTACACACATGCTAATGACATAAAATCAGCTATTTTGGATTTCAGACAATGGAATTTCAGCAAACTTGCTTTGTTACTTTTGCTGACAAGTTATTTAAAGTTTGATGCAGTGATGGTGTGAATTCTCACTGCTTACTGAAAATTGGACGAAGTGCTAAGGACAGAAAGTACAAGTTCTGTCTGTTTTCACATACATCAAAGATGAAATGAGATCTCTCATCCACAGTTTCCTTCAAACCCAGATGATGAACATAAGTGTAGAAGTAATATCCTCTCAGGAAAGAAAAAAACAATTTTTGGCTAATAAAAGCAATTCGAAAGAGGGTATCAAATCCCTTTTTATTTTCTTCAAGTCTGTGTGCTATTGAATTATGGTTCATACAGGTTGCTTTAAAAGAGAGTGAGCAATATGAACGCATCCAGTACTAGATTTGGATTATTTTAGAGATGGCAGGAGCACAATCCAGTACTCAGGCTGGCTGCAATGGTTTTAATAATTATCAAAACCAAGATACTTTTTATGCTTCTCTCTCAAAATGATACCATTTAGCTCCAAATTACTTACATTTTTCTCTTTCAAGACAGCACTGCATGACGCAAAACTTAAATGTTAGAGCAAGGCATAAAAAGTGCCATGTTGTGTAATCTTTTCACAAAGATAGACACAAGATTAATATTTAAACAAAACTTAATATCTTTTTTATCTTTTTAACATAAGAGTTCTTCGAAGAGAAAAATGGAATAATAAGATGTTACAGCGCAGTTTGCAAATACTATTTTCTTAGAATCATACATCATTAATGTTAGAAAAGACCCCCAAGATCATTGAGCCCAGCTTTTGACCAAACACCACCATTCCAACTAAACTACAGCACTAAATGCCACATCCAATCATTTCCTGAACACTTCTACCACTTTTCTGGGCAGTCCATTCCAGCGTTTAACAACCCTTTCCAGGACTAATTTCTTCCTGATGTCCAACATGAACCCCCCTCGGAACAGCTGGAGGCCATTTCCTCTTGTCCTGCTGCCAGTTCCCTACCTTTCTACAGCCTCCTTTGAGGTAGCTGTTAGTACCAAGGCAGTGTCCAGTTGCATTCAAAGTGTAAAACTGTCACTGACCAGCAGAAAAATGAACTAGAAAAATGAATGGGTGACAGCTGAACTGGTGAACCAGAAAGACAGCCTGATGATCCTAGCCAGGACCAGGGTGACAGCAGTCTTTATAAAAGTGCATATTAAGAGTATCTGTGCTTTCTTACTGGTGGGACAGAATTAACAGTTGAACACACACTAAAGGGAGATGCCACTGGATTCCAGGCATGAGAAATGTTTTTTCTCTGTTGAAGAAAGTAATTCCAAAACCCTGTAGAGAAGACTGGATTGCACAAATTGGAAACCAGTTTCTTTAATGAGAACAAGTAGTCTAACATACTCGGGAGCATTATTTTAAAGGGATTAAAACACTATAGTGAAAGAGAATTAATGCTATCTAGATTGTTTTGTTTATCTTGGAGATAAACAGGTTGACTGTTTACAACCATAAACTAGGCAGAACTCCATGGTCAGGCAAAGGCTCTGTGGAATCAGAGGCTGCCTAACAAATACACAGATCCAACAGCTGATCTGCCAGTTGGCAATCCACTTCTCAAACTGATAAACACAGTACTTGGGGTTTTGTGGCATTAGTTTTGCTAAAGCTGAAGCCTACAGAGATATGAAGTTCTAGAATACAATAACAAAGCCTGATACTACAAGAGAAAGGGGCAACTGAATAAACTGCGTAACTGTATCACCAAGAACTTTGATAAATATTCAAAGTGAGTTTTTGTATTTGAACTAAAATGTTTCTCCAGTAGTTGTTCATATTTTCTGTGTGTTGAAAATACTAAAATGTGAAAATAAACACATGGGAAGTCAAAAGCTGCAATAGCTATCCTTGGTACCACACAGTGAATGAAGATCCAGAATACTTAAGATCCAGAAAGACTTTTCATTCCTGTTTTCTTCTGCGAAATAAAACTTCCCTTTCTGAAATACACCCTTCAAGATGAATATGTGAATGACAAGAGATTTTTATCTTAAAATATACTCCATTGTAAGAAGAAGAGAAGAGAGCGTTTTACCTCCACTAGCAAAAAGACAGACATCAGCCACAGCGCAGTGATTCTCCTCTGTACAGCACTTGTAAGGCTTCATCTGAGACACTGCATCCAGTCCTGCACAGCCCCATTACACTGGGGGGAGTTGATCTGAATGCTTACGGTCTGGATGAACCAGATGTGAAGAGACAGTACAAGAAGGTTTGCTTAGTTTGTAACAGGGTTAAGAATGGGGAATCTAACTGCAGTCCTACTGTCCTGGAGTAATCCCTAATGTTACTGTATTCCATATCTATCTGTGCCCAGAAATTGTCACTGAATCTTTAAGACCATACAAACAAGAACCCCGTGGGGGAGTGTATTATCACAGGTGCCTTTACAATCATCTCTTGCAGGCGGTTTCCTGGTTTTTGCCATGTGGTATTTGCTTCACTGGCTGGTTTTTCCTCATGCAGAGATTTTCTCCTTTTTGGGTTCTTTTTCCATCCTTGTTTTTCTTTTTTCTCATCTCGGAGAGGCTTCAGTAGGGCTTTGGGCTGCCTTCGAGAGGGTTCCGCAGGTGCCTGCCCAGAGTCGAGGCACTGGCCAGCAGCAGCGCAGCGGCCGCTCTCCGGCCCGAGCCGCCGGTGGCTCAGCAGCAGCGCCCGGCCGGGGGCAGGAAACAGCGAGTGCCCCGGGCCAGCGGCTCCGCCTGCCGTGCCCGCCCCGCTGCGCCCTCTGCGGGGAGGGAGCCGGCCCTGGGTGAGCCATCGGGTCTTCGTCTGCTGCTGGAACTGCTCCGTGAGCTCCTGCCTTCCTGGGAGGGATCTGATGCCATCTTGTCCCTTTGTCCTACAAGCCCGAGGCTGTCCCTGCTGGGCACGGTCTCAGGAAGAGCATTTTCGGCTTTTCGGGTCACTTTGCCCGTGTGGCAGATGGTGAGTTTGCAGCAGTTTGCTATCTAGGAGTTATTTACTGTTACCTTTTTTATTCTTGCCTGTTGCCACTTTGGTTTTTAGTAAACCGTTATTTTTTCACTTATATCTGCTGGTATCTCATTCATTACTGGTGGGAAGGGATTCACTCGAATCAAGGAGGAAGTTACTCATTTCAGACTGCCCACCTCTTTAAACTGTCTCAAATCTGTATATCTATACGTAACAATTGTAGCATTAAAATGTATCTCTGTGACAGGTGATTTTAGTTTATCCTGTAAAATACTAGAGATAGTATCTTGTTTAGGGAGTTCACCTCATAACAAAGAATGATGTTTGGCAACAAATAATAACCATCCCTTAGCTGAGGAATTGACAAGGAATACAACTTCAATCCATTCATAAGCATTCAATTTCTTCACGCAGTTCTCACTGGGAGTTGATCCAAATGAAATCCCTAAAAGTTGGCAACCACACCTTTTAGATGGCCACTGTTCTTCACTCTTAAAAAACCTAGATCTGGATGCACAAGTAATTTTAATAGATATTTACTGATAAGCAGTGAGATTAGCCAGAAAGATGATCTAGATAACTTGGCAGGAGGCCAGTGGAGTTCACAATAGACAAGGCTGTTGAATAGTCAGTCTTGTGATCTGAAGACCTACTGGCCTCCTGTTGTTTATCACCACCAGTTTAAAAGTGCTGCAACTGGACTGTGATTAAAGTATTCCAGTACAAACTTCAATAGCTCTGAAATTTTAAAAAGAGTATAAAACATCCATAAAGAGCAAGTATAAGAGTGAATACCCAAAGGGTCCAGAGCTCTTGGATGAAAATTGCCAGTATAACTCAGTTACACCTCTAGACACTACCATTCAGAGCATCACTGGGCCGTAGGGCTCTTGGTGTAGAGGCAAAATGCTATGCTCAGATAATACAAGGAGCTAGATTACCTTCAACCGCTAAAATGCCTTTAATAGAAAGTCAATACATTAATTTTGCATTAGTGGTTGCATAGCCCATTCTCTCAGAATCTAAGACAGCCTAAAAACGCAAGGCTGGCATAAACTCTGTATTAGCTGCATATATTCTAGTTAATGTGACAGAATGGCTATCTTGTACCCAACATTACAATTCTTCTGTGAGCAATCCAGCAGTGCAGAGATATAGTATTAATGATTGTGAAATCATGCCTTGACTCCATGGCGTTAACCTAATTGTGAAATTAGACTTTATTTATTTCACAGCTGGGTACTGACTGGCTATGAATTGAACTGAAAATGCTATTTACAGGCCAGTATGTAGCAATACTTCCAACCAAACAACACTGAAGAGGTGAAGATAGATATCAAAATGGGGCTGTAAATTACCTCGCTGAACGCTCTTATTCAAAAGCTGCCTGGAATATTTCACTACTCTGAAGCCATACCAAAATGAATCTCACAGGGCATTATTCAGATTATAATAATAACAGTGGTTACTAGAAAATGCTGTATTTTCTACACTACTCTTCAATGCAGCATGGCATGATCTCCCTAATGTTGCAGTTTCCTGTATAATACGTTTTGTTAACACTGTTTCATGGAAACCAAGAAACACTGACAGAGATTCACATTCAAAACCTACACAAATTAATGAAATTTTAAGGCAATTTACTTTAGTTACTTCATAAAATCCCAACATCCCACTGCTTCTAGTTGCTGACTACAAAAAGCTCCAAAATCTTCTCTAGCTGAACGACTACAGTTGAAAGCACAAAATAATGCAAGGATTTTAAAACCAAATATAACTTTGTCACAAATCATGTTTCCCACCCTGACCACAGTCATCTAAATGGCTTCAGAATCAAAAAACTGTGTGAAATCAATTGTGACTGGGGATTACAAAGAAAGTAATTCGTTCATGCAGATCAATCTAGAAACCAACATAGACCTTAGAAAATACAGACCTCAGGAGCAAGTATCTGCAAGAGTGGTTTCTGTCCTACTCTGCCATCACTCTGTGTTCTAGAAGCCAGGAGGAAAGTCCTGCTTTTGCCATCACTGTAACACCCAATTAGATGATACCTCGGCTTCAGTAACAGCCCCTCTCTGTATTTCTCTGGCAAAAAGCAATTTCAATGGACTACAGTGACAGACCAACAGAAAGTCCATCTATTAAAAAAATGTACCTACAATCAGCTTATTCCAATTGAATAAGGATTTGACTAGAGTGCTTTACTAGTAACAGAGAAAAATTTTTAAAATATTTTTTTTAAAAAGTCAAGTAAAAATGTTAGGTTTTGCAGTGAAAAAAACTTTCTGCTCCATCAGTACAATACATTTAACATCTTTAATTACGTAAGCAAATTTTAAGAATCTCTCATTCACTTGATGTTAAAGTCTCAAACTATGCCCATTATTTTTGCCAGTACAGCTACTCCTCAGCGAACTGTAGTAAGTGCTTTATTGTTTAATTTGTTTGTTTGTTGGGTTTTTTTGTAGCTGCTTTCCAGTGAACTGCAGTGAACACATTATTTGGGCTTTTTAGGGGTTTTTTTGGGCCCCCTATCAGGAAGCCTATCCATGCTCGACCAGAAGTGGTTCCTTCTGCACTACCATTATCTAGTATCAAAGGAAAAAATCTTGCCCTAAAACCTGTGGGTAAATATTAGGTGCATATATGCAGCATTCATTACTTAAAATCTTGTATCATGTTCTTCAAAACATTTTTTTTCTTCAAGCTTTTTTGAATAACAGGGAGGAAAAGGCACCCGAAATAAATAAACTCATTGTAGAGATAATTTCTAGCAAAAATGAAATATGCACAAGGGCATCCACATTTTATGTAAATGCTTAGCATGAAATAATTTTATTATGGTTACGATAAATATCAGTGAACAAAAGGGGGAAATGGAACAGGGTAAAAAGTACCAGCTTTTACTGTATTCATTGAATTAATACTAAACCAGCGTAGACTAAAAGAGCTACAATGGTGTGCACAAGTGTATAAAAATGTACACAAATGAACTTTCCAGCATCCCTGAGAACCTACCAAAGATAAACTTTTGTTCACAGGTTTGTGTGTCATCTGCAGCACAGCACAAGATTAGACTGGCTATACAGTCTAATGCTTTCTTGATAAGTTTACCTAGCCCCAGCTCTGATGTTCAGTTCTCCCTTTCGCAGAAAGATGAAAGGACTTGCAAACACTTCTGCTGACTTCATTTTCCTCTTGAACCTCAACACTAACAGTTGAAGTTTTAAAAGTGGCACTTCTGAAAAAGCCTAGGAGACTGTAAGAGTGGTAACTTGCCTCATACATTATTTCCTACTAGCAGTTTATATATTTTACTAGGAGTGAAGTGCAGATCCGTATAAATCAGTAAATTCAGTTTCCCCATGCTCTAATAAAGAGCTGTAACAACTTGACTCTTGAGATATTTTTACTTATTTTCAATCCAGGTTTGGACATCTTTTGCATGAGAGATGACGTGAGCTTCTATACTACCTAGATTCTATTTTCATAGTCCTATAGAAAATGTTAAATCACACAATGTATTTCTTAAAAAAGCCCCTCATGCCTACAATATGAAAAAGTTTCTATCAAAAAATTTAATGAAACCTCATTTGGAAATTACTTGCTTTTCAAAAAATCCAATTAATTAACAAGCAGGTTTTAGGCAAAACTATCTGTCCTTTTTAAAAGACAATTAGTATCTTTACCCAGAACATTAAATCTTACATGGCCATAGAAGTACAAACACTTAATTCAATACTGTACTGTCTTGCTAGAGGGAAAATGTAGAGTAGCTCCTTTGTAAACTCTATTAAAAATGTATGAGATATTTTTGGTTTGGAAAATTTAATTTTTTTAATCTATAACCCTTAAATGTCACACACACTAAAAACCCACATGCATTCTAAGCAAAGCAGATCAGAAGCAGGCAGCATATATTAATAACAATGGGGCTGTTAGCATGGAATCAGAATGCCAGTCTTAACATGAGCAGGTCACACGTCTGTACAGCAAGCAGACTGACAACACAAATTTTCTCAATATGCAAACCTTTTGTCCCAAACTACTTTTGTGAAAATTGTGACACGAGCATTTTATACAGTCAGGATAAAACAAGTAAGTGTCATTATTTTTAAAATGCATACCTGTATTCGGTTTTGCCCAAGCAGAACTGGCAGAGGACAGAAAAAATAAATTAAATAGGGAAAAACTTACCATTAAACAAAACTAAGATAGAAAACACATTTTTTTCCTGTATTAGAAATGATTTCAACAAGAGACTTTGAAGCATGTTATAGGAATATCTAGTAATACCATGGAAGCCAGAGATACAATCTCGGAGAAGGAAGCCATTTTCATTGTAGAACCACAGACTGGCTTGTGTTGGAAGGGACCCTAAGGGTCATCTCATTCCAACCTCTCTGCAGTGGGCAAGGATGCCATTCACTGGATCAGGTTGCTCAGGAACCCATTCAACTTGGCCTTGAACACTTCCACGGATGGAAAGTGCAACAGATTTTCTTCTGCAATATGAGAAAATCAGAGAATTCTGAAAAAATTCTGAAAAAAATATTTGATGCTTGACTCCATTCTTAATCCAACTTGATCCTAAAGCCCTCTACAAACTTTTCAAACTTGAATTCACCTCAGTGGTCCAGAAAGAAACACCTTTCGTCATGTTCTGCTAACCAGAACTTCCAACTCCATTTAAATTCCACCAATTTCAATTGGTAATCACTCTTCAGACTTTCTCTTCTCCCTTCATGCACATGCAGATTAAGTATTTCAAACATTTTGGTATTGCTGTCAAAGGTCCTTGAAATTACCTCTTGAAACAGTGTGTCCGGCCCTCAAAAGTCGTCAAATACTAATTTATTTTTCACAACTCTACTTACATTATCAAAAGAACCCTTCTGTGCATGTGTTTAACTGACAAAATAAACTTGGAAGTACACTCTTGGTCATTACCATTTTTGTTTAGTGTTATAGAATTAGACCAAACTGGTGCTTCAGTTTAATTCTACCTCAGAACACAAAACCTGACCGATTCTCAGGCAAGTCACCCCATGGGTCAAAATGCCAGAAATTATGGAACAAAGATTTGGAATGAAAAAGGTAAAGGAAATGTGCAGGCAAAGATTCCCTTAAAAGATAATTAGCTTTCCAGACTAAAAAATATATAATATTTTCAGGTTTCTTCTGTTTCACTGTGAACACTATGAAACCAATGGCTTTAAAGGTAGTATCCATGCATTCCCATCAGACACCCTTTCAGAATTCAGATGGATTTCTTGAGTCACACGTGAATTTATTTCTCTATAAAACTCAACAGACCTCTGTTCATAAGCTTGTCCCATCTTTCCTTAAACTCACACAAAAAGTTTGCAACCACATTTTTGGGCACAGCTTTCTAAAGGATTATTACTTACGTGACCATACCAACACTTTAGCTTCAATTAAAAACACTTCCTGATGTATCAGCTCCCTTTATAAAGTTAGTATGAGTCAATGACAGTTGTACTGCTAATCTCAGTAAATGCCTTCCCTCCATCTGTTAATTGTCATGCCACTGTCAAATTGAGGGGAATATATTAAGCTGCTGCTTAAAGGTTATTCTGCGTTTTATCCACTCAGCTTTAGAAAGATATATTTTATAATGAAATAATGAGGAATTTGCCTGAACTCCCAAATCACCTTAACTCTCAGTTCCATTTTTTCCACCTTTATTCCAGTTTCTCTTTACTGAAGAATCTAGTTTTCTCTCTATACACAGAACTCTCAGTTTGTGAGGTCTTCACTTCCTTTCAGGAAAAAAAACATGCTTAACTCCAGGAATAGGCAAAATGAGACTTTGAAATGTGAATGAACTTTAGAGAAGCATGATTTCCTGCTTTTAGTTCTATTTTTAGAAGTAAGAATCCATGTGGATTCTGAAAAAAAAAAAATATTATTATTATGATTATTATGAAATTACGTTGGTAATTAAACAGAATTATTGCTCACCATCACCTCTCTTGTAAACATGGATTTTTTTCCTACGATATTTTTTTCAACACCTGGATAATTCCTTTAATTTTGCATTCTCATTCCGGAAGTCCCCTTTTTTATAGAAAGGTTGCAGTCTTTTAGAATTAGGAATTCTAGAACATTATATTATTTTTAGGTAAACACAAAGTAAAGTAATTGATTCAATTTTAGTTTCTGCAGATTTAGTACATACTGTTTCTTCAACACTCACACTTTTCAAATTTAAGAACCCAATGATCCTTTTTTCTATCATATATTGGATAAAAATGTGTTAACAATAAACATTACAATTACTGTAAAGATGCTAAAAACATTATTCAGACTACAAAAAGGATGTAATCAATTTAATTTTTTGCTGCCAAAGTGCCTACTGCTTCTCTAGAAGGTAAAATATTTTTCCTTCCTTGTGCGGCCCCCCTGTGCAAGGTTTTCACTTCAATTCATCTACTCACTCTCTTTATTTCATTAAAATGTAGTCTGCTGCTCTACTGCAGAAATTCCCAACCTGCTGCTAAACACTAGACTCTGCCTAAACATGTCTAAATATGCTTCAAGATTTCATACAGCTTTAGGTGACAGCATATTAATGTAAAAAAGGATTTCCACCTAGACAAATCTGATAATGACTTGCTATAGTTGTCAAACTGTTTATCAGTTTATGTTAAAAGACAGCTGATTTCTATGCATATGCAACTGGCTAAAGCAGCACAGTTCAGGAGAGTTCAGCTGATGTACTTTTATCCATAAGGAGCAAACTGGGTAATGTGAGTCAACTTTTGAAATCCACAAAGACTTTCAGGCAGAAGAATGTAGTTAGATGTTACATTCTCATAATAGCTTAGCCTCTTCAAACCATTGCAAAGCTGGTATGCAACCGCATGGTAGGAAGCACCATCCCAAAATTGAACGTGCAGCAGATTTTCTTTCTTCTACCAAAATTTCAGACCGTTTTTTCAATAATAAAGCAACAACTTGCCTGAATTTAGTAAGTAAAATAATTAATATTTCTTGAAAAGTATTTAATCCCAAATACACTTTATAGCACACAAAATACTTTTTAGAGCATTAGTACCTATTAAATTGCTTTATGTTTTTACAACAATCAAGAACACTTTATTACTGGATTGGGGGTTGTTTTGTTTGTTGCTGGGGTTCTGTTTGTTTATTTGATTCTTTGTTTTAGGATCTAAGCAGCTAAAATTTTATCTAAAGGACATATGGGCAAACTCTTCAAATTTCTTAGTCATAGATGGAGTTTACTGTAAGCGAAACAAGAATAATACTGGAATATTCACATATGTCAACATTTAAATTCAATTTATTTACTTTCTAAAGTTGTATCGTTTTCCCCACCATAAGCTGTGTGATGTCCTTCACCAAGGCTTCTGCTTATCATGTAAAACTTCTAATTAAGAACAAAGAAATATTTTCATAACCTTTAACAGAATTCTGCGATTTTTGTTGGCAACTGTATTAATGTAACTCTAATTAAACTAGGGTTTTTAATAAATACATATGTCCACTGCTTTTTTATAGAACTAAACAATAGGCAAGTTTATTATTCTCCTAATACGAAAAAAAAAAGACAAGAACACTATAAAGCCATAACTTACTCTTATGACTTGATGAATCTTGAGTTGTAAAATAACACTCAATGTTTAGTGCTCTGCAGGAAAGCAGAGAAACAAGACGTAAAACAGGAAAAAAGTCTACAAGACATGTACTCTTGCAAACAGGGAAATATTTTAAGATGCTGAAAGTGATTTTCTTTCTCCAAATATGTGTCACAGCATTCTTCAGGAACAGTATCTACACCTAAGCAATTGTTAACATTAGCATAACAGTTCCTTAAATTAATTTTGGTTCAAGCCTGTCGTGCTTATAAAATTCAGCACTACAGAAGTATAGTTCTAGCTGAAGATCTTGCTGTGTCTCCCCAGCTCCGTTTGCAAGAATCCCAAACACAGGCTGCAGAGACAATCTTTGTTCTTCATTTAGACACTTCTCCTTGTTGACAGTTTTGTTTTTTGATTTTTGTCTTTCCAGCAGTGAAGGAAACAAAGGACTTGTTGAATGCACATTATTGCCTTGGTCCTTCTGTACAGAAATAGTTTAGTATTTGATAACTCCATAAATTTACTGGCGCTTGTGTAACAAAAACCAGCTCAACATTTAGGCAGCTTCTGATTTCACAGTGCATCTGCAGAGGTCATACATAATACATACTTTTCTGAGGTTTGTCCAAATAAAAGGAACTGAACAAACAGCAATCTGTGCTGATGACACTGACGTAATCATAGCTGGAAAATGTAATGCTGCACTGAATATCACGTCAAAATTATATTGCAATAGCTAGTTTGAATATTTAGGAAGTTCAGCAAATCTAGTGCCCATATATGCAGAGAAATAGTATATATAGTATTCTACATTATCAAGCTTGAAGTGTACACGGCATCTAGAAAGACAAAGGGAATACAGATCCTAAGAAGTACTGAGAACTTTGTATTTAATACCACGTCACTGGTATAATGCTACACCACGAAATGTAGAGAAGAGTAACCAGTACAAAGGCAGGGAGAAAATTAGAAGTAATTAATTATTGAGATGCTTGAAGATGCAAGCTGAGCTTACCTCAGCTCCCTCAAATTCTTTTCACAATACAGGATTCCTTAAGTTTATTACAGAGCATAAATACAACAGGAGCTTAAATACGACAGAGAGAGAAAGAAGAGGGTAAAAGAACATTGGAATGAAAACAAATGGACGTAAATTAGCCAAATATTCACCTCAAATTGACTTGAAGGTTCCCAAACACTATGACAGAGAAGCCTGGAAGAGTCTTTCCATCAAAGTAATGGGGGAAAAAATCTAAATTCATTTTATAATGCAGAGAACTTACAAAGGTGATATATGACAGAGCAATCTAATGAAAGCAAGGAAATAATAGCAGATTTTTAGCTTCAGATTCTTAAATTCTCATCTAAAGAGTGAT
This sequence comes from Eulacestoma nigropectus, assembly GCA_013397775.1. NCBI lineage: Eukaryota > Metazoa > Chordata > Aves > Passeriformes > Eulacestoma > Eulacestoma nigropectus. Next base: position 34,985 of record VZTE01001936.1, read on the forward strand.
GCACCCTAAATCAGAAGACATCTCTGAGTGCTATATCACTAAATATATTAGAACAAAGTAAATTTCAGAGGTATTAGAGAATATTAGTTTCTCAAAGCATGCTAAATATTAAGCCACATTAAAAATAAACCAAAAATCCACTGGATATTGACAGCTAAGGTCAGCTAGTGCCACAAGCCTCCACTGAATCTTAAATCATGCAGCTCAAAACAAACAAGCAGCCACCCACATACCTTACTTTCTGCCCATTGATTGCAATGCTGTTGCCAATATGACCCAAGATGACATAAAGCTTTCGGTTCTACATCCAACACATCATCAATTCCAGCATGTACCTTAACTTTATCACACCTACCAAATCTCAGAAGCAGGCTTTCTACTACTGTGAAGTGACAGAATGGTATATCAGACTGTCAGTCCATTTGTTTATTTTGCTCCAGTATATGTGACAGCTTGTAAGATAAAAATCCACTCTGCCCAGACTCTCAGTTTTGTGTACCAACCCCGAGACGCTGGGTACTCTAACCAGCATCTCTCCCACACCTAATTTTCCATCAAACATCCTAAACCATGTTAGACTCAGTGATGTCAGAAATAGCTTCAGGGAATATTGTGTATTGTCACTGTGAAACAGGCACAGCAGGTTACTTCAGAGAATAATCTCTTTCATTAAAATTTCAAGAAGTGAAATATCATTAGATGATTCATTCCCTGCAATCTGTATTGTTTTGTAAAATAATTGAAAAAGGAATTCATTGATCCATGTTTTACTTTTTTTCCCCTCTAATTCTCTTGGGCACAGAGGAAGGAAAGTCTCCAAAACTCTCAGAAGCAGTTTGCTTTACTCCTGCAGTTGAGACGAGTCCCAAAAGGGCCAATCTGTAGCTAAATGAACACACATAGAATATTTAATTTTGCTACCATCATAGCACTGATTTCCACACAACAGAAAGAAAACATTCTCAGTCAGCTCTTGTCCACATTGAAAATCTCCAATCTTCCTATCTGTTTCCATATCATCTCATCTCCTACAGCCTATTGCTTCTGCACCAAAAAACCCTGAAGCTTTCTTTATTCAAATTTTTCTTTAAACACAGTCTTCTGATGCTTTTTCCAGGTACACAACAGAAACTAATTTTAATTTTCTTCTTGTGCTTTCATTCAGCTAATGGATATAAAAAGAACATTTAAACTGCAAAGCTGAATTTAGGAGATTTTGTAGAAGGATCCTGTCACACTTCAGTAATTGTATATAACTAAACAATCTGCACTCGAGTGAAAACAAGTTTAATGTTTTTAATGAAAGCTTCCTCAAATAGTAAGAAAAGTTTCCCACTCCTCAAAAATTTGTTTGAAAACTGAGGACCTGTGTGAGGCACATTCTGATTTCTAAAAGCAAATTGTAAAGCAGTAGTGTGTAGCAGTATCTTTAGTATGTTTATGGGGTTTTTTTATTTAGAAGAAAGAGGAGCTATAAATAAAAGAATGACAAAGCAAGCAAATTCCTCATCAGGTGCATATCTGTACAAACAAATATGGAGTAAATAGTAAATTCACATATCAGAGACCATGAGCACTAAGAAAAATTCAATAAAAGACTATGCAAATTCAAGCTAAGTAGTTCACGGAAGCCACAGTTCAGGATCATGTCTGAATGGAAGAAAAAGGAAAGGGACATCGTGCTTTCAAAAATATTTGGAAAAGAGCGGTGTTTCTCAGCCCAAGTCAAAAGCTGCCACAATATAAAGCCACTAACAAAATGCCTATCTTTACATGCTACTTTCAAGGATCACTCCGTTGAGAACAGGCAATACAAAAGAGGCAACATGTGTAAAATATACTTTATAGATTTGATACAGAAGAAAGGAGTAGTTCCAGCACGTGAGAACAACATAGAGTTTAAAGAACGTCTTGAAATGGTCAGTCTTCACAAGCAGTTGGTGGTGAAAGATTTACAAGATTTTATTTTGTTATTATTTTTACTTTTATATAACTGACATTTCAATATTGTCCTTCATTCTAAATCAAAATTTACTGTACTGCTAGATGTGGATGTTTGCGTAACTACCGTAACTCCCAGGATAATGGATGATGTAGTATTATGGTCTTAGTACTAAAGTATTGGATTTGCACAGAGACACTCAGGAATGAAGCAGAACAGAAAAGAGGGCTGCTGGCCACCTGCTTTTCTTGCCTCCTCTCCGCTATCTTTCCTTCTCTTAATAATAAATCTGCTCTACCACAGTAACAGCAGTAACTTTTCAAAACATCCACTTCAAGATCTAGCATTTTCAAATAGAAATATCAAATCTTGGCAGACAAGGGAAGAGAAAGAAAGGAAGATGATCTAATGAGAATAGCAATCCACCAGGGTTTTTATTTGTTCATTCTTGATGTGCCTTGGGATATATTGTTTAATTAATATTATACAAAGATAACAGTTGTGCTCTAGGTAATCTTTGGAAAAATTCAATCAGGAACATGCACATTGATCACGCTCTGATTGCCAGTAAGTCTCATCAAGCTTTACAATGTATTTGTAAACAGGACAAACTGTTCTACCCTTCTCTGGTATGCTAGTAATTAAAATAAAAATAATTAATTGAGATCAACTGTTTGCTATGAAGCTCTGTAGTTTTAAAAAACTTTAAACCAGAGGCTTAGAAGTTGAACAAATATTCAAGAATAGAAACATAAGCATGAAAGTGTTTTGAGATTTTAACTACTAAATATAGGAGAACAGGTGGCACACTGCCTTGCAAACTGTTGATAGTGATCTGTCACAGGGCAAATCAGGATTAAAATGTGAGAAGAATTAGAAATTATTTACAACCTCTGTCTTATGCCCACTATCTATCTTCTCCCTCAAATTTTCAAAACATTTCTAAATGAACTGCAAAACATGTTATACTTTTTCAAGCTCCTTCTTGAAAACCAAACATCCAAATCATTATTTCTTCTGGATATTTTGGGTTTCTGACCTGACTTCAGAAACAGCATTGTAGACACACAGATGCCAAGGTATCACCAACTTCCAACTTCCTAAATTTTTTTCTTCTTCAGGCTGAAAAAATTTAAGCTTTTAATACAGACAGTTAAGAATGTTTCAGTATAGCAACCTTCTGGCAGAAAATGCTGAATACGACACGCCCCTGAAAAAAGCTTTAATTCTAACAAAAGTTTAGCTAGAAACATGCCTGCTCTTCTGGCTGCTTCTCTGCCTGCTTCCCTGGGCCTGAAGACTGTAAAGGACACATGGCCAGTGAGGTTCACACATTCTCTACCAATCTGTCCAGAGGGCTGCTGCAGAGCAAAAAATACTGAGACAGCCACAGGTTGGGATTTCCAAACCAGTACCACCCCTGGCTTGTGGACAGTGAAGATACTGGGGTTTCTGAGCTCCAGGCCTGAAAGCAGCACCTCCAGGGCCTGCTAGAAGCTCTGGCCAACAGGCTGTCTGGTGGCTAGCCAGATCCTCAAGGCTACCAGTGCTTCTGGGTGGCAGCTGGCCAAACACCTGCTTGTCTGCCATACAGAGTAGCCTACAAAGTCATCTGGGTTATCTTGGTACCTGATAAGTTCCTTTGTAGGAAACCAAGATCCCTGTCTGTATGTGATTTTCCCAGGCTTTGTAGTTATTACAGCCTCAGCCTGCTTGATAAAGACAATGGCCTTTTGTTGCAATGGACAAAACACAGTAAGTATCTGTGCTCGTGGGGTTTTGAACTACTTAAAAACAATATGAAAGAAAGTGCAACACATTAATCTTTCCTCTCCCTCGCCCCTTCACTGGGACTTGATTTTGTACTCTGTAAGGCTACTGATTTAACCATACTTGTGGTATCATTCAAGAGAACCGGTCTGCCCCTTAAAATTTAGATTTGGACACAAAATTCAGGCTGTTTTTACTTACATTTCAGCTAAAATATTTGAATAGCAAAAGACATTACATACACTATGACATGTTGGATCCAGAAATCCTGAACCATTCTGTATGAAATATCTACCAACCAAACCTGAAGGGTAAAATCGAATAAACAACTGTTCATTAAATAACAGATTGCTTTAGACATTATCATATAAAATGGACCAAATAAGCATGAAAAAAAGCCTTACAGTCAAGCATTGTATCTGTTGCAATGTGAGTAACACATAAACAGCTTAAAAAGAATAGTAAAATCATAAGTTTCTGAGCACAGCCATTAAACCAGGAAAAATAGAGTGTTTTCTTAAGCAAAATAAGCTTTGACATGAAGTAGAAATACACCGTGCTGAAAATGGATGAGAAGCTGGTGAGGTGTCCAGTAATGATGCATTTAAATAAGCAATTTGGCTAGAATTTGCAGTCATCTGTGAATAATTTATCAAATTGAGTAAAGCAGCTCAAAAGAGTACACTGGCTAAAAACTGCCGAATATTTTTGCAGTGATAAAATTCAAAGTCTCCCTCAGTTTCAGTTCCTTTTCTTCTAAATCCATAAAATCAGTGAGAACATTCCAGTACACTGCCTAGGTGACAGCTGATCACAGACTGTATTTTCCCCCAAAATATTCCTGAATAAAGACTGTAAAAATGGTAAAAGGTTTTCTTCTTTCTCTGAGAAAACCAAACAAACACAAAATACAACTGCTAAAGTATCACGCATGTTCACATTGAGACAGCAAGCTCATCACACATGCTGCAAAGCACAATCAGGGCCTGAGATCAGGTACACCTCCTTATCCCAGAAGTCATACAGTCTCCTGTTCTCAGCAGCCTATGCATAGCCTGTATCATAACACAGTCTTCATGTATTAACCATCCAGAATAAAAAAAAACAACCAAGTGACAGGAGCAGTGGTCTCTTCATTGCTTCTCCCACCCTACACTCTACAGATGCTGAAAAGGAATTTCCAGGCTCCTTTTGGATGAAATTCATATACTGTATTCATCAGACTGGTATGGTTTGGTTTTTAAATATTTTCAATTCTAGCCTTACTGGTGAGAAGAAATCGTAGAATTATGAAATGGTTTGGGTTGGAAAGGCATTTTAAGCATCATCTAGTCCAACCCCCTGGAAATGAGCAGGGACATCTCCGACTAGATCAGGTTACTCAGAGACCCATCCAACGCTGCAGAAGAACAATAAATTCTAGCTAGTTATAAAAGAACTCACTCTGTAAGACAACTGTGAATAGCTTTTGCACCTTATCACTGTCCTGTGATCAGGAAAATCATATTTATTGCAATGAACTGTAGAGCCCAAGACCCCTACTAAATTTCTAATTACAACACACGTTTATTTATACCAGAGGGGTTATTGTCCTTAGCAACCATGCTTACCTGGAACATGATGGCAAAGAGCAATTTATTTCAAGTATTTCAATATTGAGTCCTTTCTTTTCTATCTGTAGTTTAGCCCTCATAAACATGTGTTCACTCAAATACAAAAAACTCCCATTTCTGGCACCCTGCCTTCAATATGATGCAACTTTTTGCTATCCCTCAGTAATGCAGCTCACCAAAAAAATCTTATTCCCCCATTTCCAACATAAGCAGACTTGGCTCAAATTTGTAAAGCTCCTACCTTTCCACTAAATTCCTCAAATGCAGCTTCCAGAAAGGGAATACCATCATCATTTTACTGTTTATCCAGATCATGAAACAATTAATAAAAACCCACAAAATCCTTAAAATTAAAGCATTCCAAATGCTTAAACCAAAATCTTGATGCCCTACTGAGCATGGAAAAGGCTGAAAAACCTGTCTCTACTTTGTGAAGCCCATGGATGGGCTCTCCTCAAAATACTGAACATCACGGTGAACAAAGCACATACTGACATGTTCAAAGTATTTCGTTTAACAAAGCCAAACGACTCCACATAAGAAAGTTCTAGAATATTTCACTTATCAGCAGAACAAAACGGTATTGCTCAGTATGTCATGGGTGAAATATGTTGTAAGATTAAGACAAAATTAATTTTCCTAATTAAAAAAACAAAACATAAAAACCTTCCCCTTTACAACTATGAGGACAGAATACTGAAAAGGCCCTAAACTAATTAATTAAAAGACTTTGATTTGTTCTGCTGAAGAAAGCACTTAGATTACTGAATCCATGTAAAACTGATATAAGAATATTGAGGTTAGCAAGACAGAAGTCATATTTGCACTAAGAAATAGTTTCCTGATCCAGAAAAAAATATATAATTATTTACTTTTTCTTCCCAGAACAAGTTTGAAAAAACTTTTACTGACTTAACCTGGTTTGACAGTAGTGATCATTGCAATGATTTAAAAGAAAGTAAATACATATGTATATATATAAAAATATGTGTTCTGAAACACATATGTGCTACTATAGTTATTCAGATTATTTCAAATAAGGTAAGTTCTACTAATGCAATCTATATTGCAGTGTATAGGCCGGATAAAAGAATAGGAGCATGATGTAGCACCTCTCAACAACTATTTTTAAAAGTTGTATTTGAAATGCAGCAAATGGAAGAAGTGGAAATTAATACAATCTTAACTCACAAGTACATAGATCATCAGTTAATTCTATTAAAATGCGAACAGAATTGTGTCAAAAAGAAAAAACTTCCTTCATCGTTTTGGTTAAGTGAATTAAACTTTTCTTGATACGTTCTCACTCGAGGCTCAAGAATCCATTACAAATGTCTAAACCAAGACTGGATAACATATGTCTTGTGGCTTTTTTATATTATCATTTTAATTTTAAAAATATCTCAAGAGGTAAAAAAGCACTGAAGATGAAAGTATTTCTATTAAAAGAAAAAAGAAACCCTGCACAATTTAATTAGCTGAGAAAGCAAAGCTTTGTTAAAAGTTGTAAATATAATAAAGATTATCGCTCAGCCACAGAAAAAAAATCTCCCAGCATGCCTTTGAAGAAGGATATTTAAATTCACCAAAATATAAATTACTGTTTGCAAGGATAACTATGAAAGTTAATAGAGAGCATTGGCAAGCGTTGTTCTCATAATAAGCCAGCAAAGTACCACAGATAAATTAATACAAAGTGTTAAAGCTTTAGAGACTACAGCTCTCCCAAAACACAGCTCAATCACATAGAGAAAATTAACAGAGAAAGGGCATAGCCAAGACTCTGAAAAAACACAGTCCGCAAGTTAATATGCAAACCGTTGTTATGATTTGGCGTTAGTGAATACTCAAACCTCAAGTTCAACGAAAGTATTCTTCTTCAGCTGGCTCCTCTTAAGATCTCCCCTTAAGGCAACTCATGTGCTAACTCCTCTTCATCTGAATTACAGCCTGTATGGACTTACTGAGCCATGCACACAGGAATGAAGGAAGAAAACTTCAGCAATCTTACATGTGGACCTAAAAGGTATATTTTAAGAACCCTAGTACTCTCTTTCAGTTTCCCTATGAAAAGTTAAGATGGAAAGAAATATGACAAAAAAACCCATTCTTTATCTCTGTGTGTTTTGAACTTTCACAAAGCTTGGTTAGTGCAGTCCAAGCATGCTACTGGTGTCTCAGATGATTTTAGACTGTGCCTTAGGGAATGAAAAATAATGTACTCATCACCTCAGCAATGGGATCTTGGTTATGAAGTCAGGGAGCTGCCAACAGTCTCTGGGAGTGGTTCACTGACAAGAGTTCACGGATAGGAAAACCTCTGCAATTAGCAGAGGTTGTCCATCTTTTGATTTCTTTGGAGCTCAAAGATGAACTCCTGAAGAAAGGTACTGTCTGAGAAACCCATACAGAAAGGACAGCCAAGAGGCCAGACTAGATGATGGTTCTCAGGGGCCTGAAAATTGCTACAAGATACATGAATAGATATGTGAATGAACTAGAACAATGTGTTATTGTTTATGCTGCATTCACACATTTACATTCCAGCACATATTTGCAAACACTCCAGCTGCATTCACTGTGTTAACACTCAGTGTGGCAACCAGTGGAGTTGTTAGTGAGAGCAGCCTGGAAGAGCTGCATCTTGTGATTTGAAAAGAGTATATATTTATCCCAAGGAATCAAGAATGCCTCCTTTCAGGGCTGAACTGAATTGATTGTGTGGGAAAAGTTCCCTAGAGATGAACAAAAATGCCTCCGTGTCATGGAATTACTAATAGGCTACTGGCATATATGACAATGAATCCTGAAAGTATAGCAATGGGTAAATGAAAGGAGCATCTCAGAATGAAACCCCAGGCAAGTCGGGTGTAATTTGTGAAGAGTAACCTCAGTGCTGGGAAAAGCCCCTACTTACCATACCTATTTAAAATTCCAAATTTTGCCAGGTGAAGAGCCTAGGTGTTCTGTACCCAGAGCAGTTAGAGCACCTGCAGAGGCTATGGAGAGCATGTGAAGATAGGGCAAGGCATCATTCCAGAAACGCAGAATTAAAATCCTGTAGTGGAAGCCGAACACATTAAATCATGCACTTTCTGGTTTCTAGAGTCTTTGTATTAGCTATTCTCTACATCCTCAAAAACTACAGAGTACCAATGAATAATCTTAACCCCATGTTACTGAAGCTTTTATTCATTTATTTCCTTTGTCTTCAAAGCAACAGATTTCCTGGCAGACCCTTAATTCAGAGGCCTAATCCTTCTTTCCATTTATGTGAATTCTTTGAGGAGATACTTCTGAATACAGAATGCTCTAATTACCCTTTTCATTGCCCTTACATCATTCTCCCATTTCTCTGCTGTTCAGCACAGCCTGGCTCACACTCTTGAGGTATTCTCCCAGAAAGACAGATCTTAGTAAAGGTATGGAGAACTGAAAAGCAGAGGATGCAAGAATAGCAGAGGACCAGCTTGCAAAAAGGCTGTATTTAAAAGGTTATGAAAGAGCAGGGATCAGCAGTACAAGAGTAAGATGGATAAAGGCAGGGCTTATGCCTTATGAAATTCTGACTCCATATTCTGCTCTTACAAGTTCATTACGCAGTTTGGGGCAAAATGCTTAACACTTACCCATGCCTGAAATTATCCTGTGATTTCCCTGTGTATAAGCTGCTATGGTTACAGTTCACAAGCAACTACAGAAATAATCCAGTCACCTTATCCAGCTCTGGAGAAGGTCCAAACTACCCAGCACTCCACAGATTCAGAAAGCCTTTAATTGACAAATACAACATTATCACTGATATCTTCCTTCTTTAAAACAAGAATTTCTCCAGTAATAATAAAGGATATGTTCTGTGAGACCTAAGCTTCTAACAGCCAATGACTTCAGATGCTCTTCTTCACATGCAACAGATCTGTCTAACCACACATGACTCAGTGTATGAGTTGTACGTGAAAACCAGAGGCTGAATGCACATTTGTAAAATGCTTTTAGTCAAAACACTAAGCAGTAGGTGTGAGCCCACCTCTCCCTCCCAGTATGGGGATCATGCAACCAGCAAAAGGCAAGCTTACTGTGTTCCAGGAGTAAGGTGGACACTGATGGTGATGGCTTCAGCCTCTGATATCTGTCGCGCCCTTCAGAGAAATCACAGGCGTGTATGAGGGGAAAAAATGAATCAAGTCTCTTAAGAGCACAAAAATAAATCCTACCGGATGATTTCCACCAGACTTATTAACGTCTGTGCAGGAAATCTGGCAGACTGTTGATCACTCTTAGGACGTGACCAGCTACTTGGAACCATCAAATCTCAGAACTTAAACCTCCAGAGAGGAACCAAATGGGTGCTCTAGGGATTTTTTTTGCCTAAAAAAAGGGGAAGTATTTGGTACCTATATACATTCGAAGAAGAAAACACTGTTCCTACATTTTCCAACTTACTTTAAAAGTAAAAATATTGCAGGCATTCTCACTCAAAAAAAAAAAAAANAATAAAATTGAGAAGTTGATTAAAAATAGAAAGGAAAAACAAAAAAAAAAAAAAAAAAAAAAAAAAAAAAAACCCACATGTAAATGTGAACTGCCAACACTATTTCACAACTAAAATTCTATCCAAGTTCCATATTTTAGAATATTCAGGGTAACTGAAACAAAAAGTACTCTAATTATAGCAAGTTGGTGTTCCATAATATTAATTATTATAATGACATTCAAATAAATAGATCAAACAATGATAACACAGACCTATGGAAAATTATTCTTTCTTCAGTCATTTGGTATTGTTAGACTTCACCACTTCTGACCTGCACAAATTGTGTGTTCCTACCTTTAGAGAAGACATTAAAAGAAAGTATCTCCCTTACTTTTCTTCCACAGCAGAAAATGCTTGCACTTGAACAATAACAACAACAACAAGAAACAGCTGGAATCGGTTCAAGCAGTAGCTTGGGTTGCAAACAGAGAAAATGCAGCTTCTTGTTACATTGAGCAATTCCTGTTGCAATTTTAATAAATACTTTAATTAGGAAAAAAACCCACCAACATCTCAGCTACTGTATGAGGCTATTACATTCTTCCTCTTTTGTACACTATAGAAGTATTTGGAAATCAATATTACTCAAGCAGCACACAAAGTACGGAAAATAGAAACACCAATGGCTCAGCAGGATACAGCATCCTTGAACTTTCAAATGAGAACAGATAGGAAAGAATAATTCCTGTAAAACATGGCACTTTCATCCAAATGATAACTTTTTTAATAGAGTTTCCAGAAAACTCTGATAATTACCATTATAAAATGGCATTAGGGAAAGCAGTATTCCTCTTGGTCAGCATAAGGGGTACAATTCTAGAAAAAGATTACACATAACAGCACCTACTGAACCTCATCTCCTGTGAAGATTACTCTCCTTTTGTAAGTCACATGAGACAAATTATAAAACCATAAAATTTTCCATCAAAATGCAATTCATTAAGGAAATGTTCATTATTTTTCTCACTCCCTTATTCTTTCACTCAATTTGGGGAAATTTTTCTGCTTCCAGAGTACTTTTCTTTTACTTCATAATACCAACTGCCTAAGTGAAATTTTCTTTTTAGGGCCATCCCTACTGTCCTGGCTACATTTCTGTATCACTCAGTCTTCTCTGATTCTCAGGAGATTTGGTCACTACATTTCAGCATGTCAGTCATAGTCTAAAATTCACCTTTATTAAAAAGCTTCCATCAAGAAGATTTGATTCATCATTATAGCACCATAATGCACCCTGCGGCTTGGAGGAAGATGAAAATCCCAGAGCCTGAGTTTACTCAGTGGAGGCTTGAGAGCTGCTAGTTGGCTAAGAAAGAGTAAAGAACCACACAGAAGGCGACATTCAGGCTTGCTGAGGCAGGAACAGCATTGTATTAATGAAATACTGCTCCTACTACTTTATCCCATGAACTTGGATGCTTTCCTTGGCTGCCAGATTGCAGCCAAAGGCTGCTGCGATCAGCCATGCACCTCTCCAGCTACTTGGGGGAACCATAATGGGGATTCCAAAGGAATTCAGGAACAAAAATTTTTTCACACTTTGGCAAGGGACACTTTAAATAGGATTTCTTAGCTCTCCATTTTCATTTTATCACATTACTTATAGCCCTTCTCATAAAACGTTCTTAGAAGAGTGGCCAGTGTCCAAGGAAAAGTTAAATAACAGACACCAATCATTCATTCTAAACAGGTAAGTTCCTTTGGATTTACACCCTGTTGTATCTTTTATCTTCAAAACTAAAGAGATATCCTTTACAAGAACAAGTAGCAGTACTTATCTACTTTATCTTCTTAGTCTCCTCCAGCTTCTTTAAGATCACCCCATAAAGTTAAATTATAGTTTTGCCCCCTAGCCTCAGATTCGATTTAAATAAAACAAAATATCTCATGAGAATCATGAGACCTACAACATGTTGAAGAGCACAGTGAAAGCTAATTTAAGTGCTAGAAATTAGGTGAAAAAGTGATCTTGAGTTGTATGGATATTAAAGAAAGACTTCATTTCTAAACGTAAGAACTTCATGAAGGTAAATCTGTGTTTCTTAGCAATCCAGCTCTTAATATCCATAATATCATGTCAATACACAAAATGCCAAGAATAAAGAATACAAAGAAATGCCAAGAATAAAACAAGGAAACCATTCAGAGAAAATCAGATATATTTTTAAAACTAAAATAACTGGGCTATATTTGTCATCCACTTTCCTCTCAGTAAGATGGTAGCGCAAATCCGAAACACTGATTGTACACTTACGCTTAAGTATTCCCTAAACATTATGATATCCATGAAATACATATGTGCTAACACGTCTTTATGTTTGTCTTGTAAGAGTTCTTTTAATACTATTGTTCACAAATGCCACTTCCTTAAAACTGCCAGCCTCACTCACAGCCTGTTTTCCTAAGACCAAAAATAACTTCTTTGTCTATACTTGAAGCAAATAGTTTTAATCACATTTCAGTTAAATAGCTTGACTTCTTTATTTAGACTGCTTCTTCAGTATATTTCAAGTGGACTTTACACACTGATCTATTTACTAAAGATGAAAAAAACCCTAAAACACAAGAGTCACCTATTGCTGTTCATTCATTCAGTAATTTTAGAGAGAAGAAATGAGTCTCTGTGTCTCTATGATGAGTCAATACAGGCTCACACACAACTAGAATTTTGTCAAGAGAGGTGTTACTCAAAGACAATTTTTTTTCTGAAAATACAGCAAGTCCATAGTTTCAGAAGATCATTTTTAAAGGTGACAAAATGTGCAAGAATCCAAAAGATGCAGTTTCTGTTGATGCAACACTATTGCATATTAACTACAGATTTCAATACTCCATCACTTCTAACAGCTAATAGACCACTTTTATCAAAGCATGTATCTATTTAATATTGTCATTTGTTTAAACTAACAATTCAGGTGACCCTAGAGTGCTTCAAAGTATATGCATTCAGCATCCAAGACTCCCTTGCTTTCAGGCATGGAAGTAATTTTACCATCCAACAAGACGTACCAACAAGAGTACAAAGAGCAAAACCAACCAACAAACCAAAACAAAATCACAAGCAAAACAAAACCAAACAACCCAGAAAGCATACATCATTTTTCTCATAACTACACCAAAGTGATCAATGGATGGACTTTGTTTAAGAAAAGAGGAATACAAATCCCCCATGCAATTTTGAGGCAGATGCAATAATTTTTATCGTCGGACCCTGGTTGCTCCAACTCTAAAGAATATACAAATCCGTTCATTTTCAAATACCTGAGTAGTCTCATGAAAGGAAACACAAGTATCACAGGTGCAACATCTACCACATGTAAATGGTCTGTTGGATTAGAGCTTCCACGCAGTAACATGTAAGGTAACAACAGTGAAATCTTACTGAATAGTTCAGGACTTGAAAGCCAAGACACTGACATTTTTTTAAAACATACCAGGGAAACAACCAAAATATCTGAGAACTTGTATGGCAATCAAAGGAAACATCTTTCATACTGCTGAGTGAGTATGTAATTTTATTGGAGAAGTAAAGAAAAGAAAGCAAAACAAAACTTGAAAAGCTAATGAACTGATAACAATTAAGTATGGTTCTTAATAGGCTATGCACCTGTGTGCACACACTTGTGTGGTCCAGGTAAGACTGAGGCATTTATGACTTTCTCTTTCTTGCATGGACTCTCTTTGTCAGATGGTATGTAAACTCATTCTGCAGCTTTTCATCTAGTCAAGGATTTACGGAATGCTCTACATCCTGCTCTCAGGATTAGCAGGGAAGAAATTATCTTTGATACCTCTGCTCTTTTTTCCAAAGTTATAAGTAAACAAATAAGAGGTTCAGATTGCTAGGGGATGAGAACACAAACACTGAGTACACAGACAACACAAGGTTTACTACCTTGTAAAGTACAGGACAAGAGCAGGAACCCAACCATTAAATTGCTGGAACGCTCTGCAAACCACAGCACAGGGTACCAGTAAGACCTCATCAGAACTGAGATAGGCAAATCCAGTGATCCATTTGCAAAAAATATTATTCAAGTTGGCAGAAGAACAGGAAAAGGATGCTAGGAATTTATGGGAATGGAAAGCTTATTTACATTAGCAACAGAAGTAGCCTGGCTTGCATAAGGATTGCAATACAATGACAATTAGGGAATAAAATTGCTCTTTAAATGTCAGAGGAAGCATTACAGAAAAGTCTTAAGATGAAAGATAACTCTTACCAAAACACAAAAATAAGGAGAGTAAACTATGAAAAGAGACCAAAAAAGCTCATTTTTCTCAGACATACTGGTCAAAATCTTAGTTGCAATAGCAAAGGTAAACCACCCAAGTACAGTAAAGATGCATATAACAATCACACAGCTCAAGATGTCTTTCAGTTTCATTCTACACCTATTATTTTTCCCCTTAGATGACACTTTGTTTTCAGTATAGAAGCCTGAAATGGCATGGCTTGGAAGGAAACCTAAAGATTATCTAGTTCCAACTCCCACTAGCCCAGGCTGCTCAAAACCCCATACAACCTGACCCTGAACACCATCAGAGATGGGGCATCCACCTGTGCCAGTGCATCATCACTCTCACAGTTAAGAATTTCTCGATAATATCCTACATAAATCTATCCTCATTCTGTTTAAAACCATCCCCACTTGTCCTGTCACTACATGCCTTTGTCAAAAGTCCCTCTCTGGCTTTCTTACACATCCTGTTTGGGTACTGGAAGGCTGCAATAAGGTCTCCCTGAAGCCTTCTCTTTTCCAGGCTGAACAACTCCAGCTCTCTCAGCCTTTTTTCATAAGAGAGGTGCTCCAGTCCCATGACAATTTTTGTGACCCTCCTCTGGACTCGCTCCAACACGTCTATGTCCTTTCTGTGCTGGGGACCCCAGAGCTGGATGCAGCACTGCAGGTGGGGTCTCACCAGAGCAGAGCAGAAGGACAGAATCCCTTCCCTCACCCTGATGACCACACCAATTTTGATGCAGCCCAGGACACAGCTGGTTTTCTGGACTGCATCCAGCTTCTCATCCACCAGCACTCCCAAATCCTTCATCTCTGGGCTGCTCTCAACCCATGCTCTGCCCAGCCTGTATTTGTGCTTAGGTATTTATATGTCAAAGCATTTATATGCCAAAGTAGATTCACATCATCAGCATACACATTCAAACACATAGCCATACCAGTTGCAGCAGTAAATACACTAAAGTACCATGGACTTAATTACTACAGAATATTATTTTGCTATGAAAATAATTAAAGGCTATGCTAGTAGCCCGTAAGATGAAAAGAATTTATTTCACTATATGATTTAGTAAATTTTGAATCTGGTTACAAAACCAGAATAACAGTAACAAAAATAACAAGTCTTGAGTAACTGGGGGCAGAGGGGAAAAACTTGACTTTAATGAATTTTAAAAAGTGAGTTGTTAATTTTTTAAACATAAAAAATGGGAAAAGGTTAGAGAGGTCTACTAAGAAACCCCTAAAATATATGCCAAAGTCTCCAGAAGATTCCCTTTCAGACTAAGTTTCAGAACATATATCCATTAGCAATGAGAAGTGTTATTCCAACATCTGAACTATTTTAGATCTAATGAATCAGCAGGAGTAATACATACGGTGTTGATATACCAGCCAACACTTCTCCTCTGGGAATGGCACAGTTCATACAAAAAGTTGAACAACTCCTTAATATCCGCTGCTGAGTAAAACTTTGAGAACTAAAAAATAAGTATTGTTCAAAACGGCAAGGCTTCACAAAATGAAACCACAAGCATAGCAGCTGTCCTAATAGAAACTCATATGAAATCCCTTTGCTGTCAGTTTCTGTGAAGAAATGTAAACTTTCAAGACCAAGATTTGGATAATAACCTTGTGGACCCTCTTAGGCATTCCTGTCTCTCCAGTTCCTTTGTATATTTCCCTGCTCTCTAACAAGGGTATCACTCTTTCTCTCACACTGTGCCCACAGTAGCTGGTAATGCACATAATTTCCATAAACCAAAGCTTTGAGTGGTCACATAAATCATTCCATTATCAGGACTATGATACATGTTCTGAATTGTAACATTCAGCAATTCTAAAAAGGAGCTTATTTCAACTTGCTTCTGAATGAGGTAAAAAATCTTTGCAACACACTAATGAACAATGGAAATGTGTGCAGCTTCTATGTTTTGTGGGCGTTTATTACTGGTATCAACTGATGTGCTGCTACTGGAAGCAATGCAAGGGACTGTGACAGCAACCTCTGTAGATGAGAGCAAGCATTCCTGCTTGCCAGGAGAAGCCAACTCCTCGTCCAGCAGCAGCATTCAGCCGGCTGGCGTTGGCACAGCATACAGCAAGGTCATTTTAAGCCCCGTGCCTGCAGCAACAGGCAGCAGCACCAGGTGTGGCAGCCCCTCCCGAGGCACCAGGCTGTGCTTTACTACAAGACGCTTTTGTACTTTTGCTACAAGAGTTCTGTGTTTTCAGGAACAGCAATAAAAGCTCTTGTGACAGCAGAATCATAAGGTAAGATCTGACAATGGACTCAAGCTGAAAGAGAGGAATTCAGGACAATGCTGTACTTCAGTTACTTTGATGACAAATATGTAAAATCCAAAGACTCATGGAAAACAGAGAAAAACCCCGGAGCATTGATTACTCCAGAAATGAAAATTCCAGTCTGCTTCAGAATTAACCTACACTGTTGAACAAGATCAGTCCATAAATATTCACCATTAAATATACTTAAATAAACAAAGATAGCATTTGTCTTCAGCTTTGTAGGGAAAATGTTTAACTCCATCCTGATGGAATGTCCAACAGAAATGTGTAATAAAAGAGAGCCAAAAATTAAAAAGACAAAGATCTGATTTTTAAAACAGATATTGCTCTGAGAGACAGACTAGTGAGACTCGATTCTGCGAATCAGAAATGCAGAATAGTAGCACGATGATAAGTCTGTTCAACATTGTTTTAAATGTTTCATATGGCCTTTCAGGCTAGTGTTTTCACAGCCTTTAATGAAAGAACACGAAGATTGAAGAGAAAAACACCTCTTACTACCCTTCAAAAAACCGGAATTGCACCATTCACGGCATCCAGGGCTTATGAAAATTCAGAACCTAGCAGCTGTTACTAATGACAAATTTTAAGTTACCAACCATCATACCTAGATATTTTATGGGAAAGTAAGTGTATTCAATCTCAAATTTCAGAACTCATCTGAAACTAAAAATGGGCCAGAGACATATGTCAGTTTGTTTGCTTGCTTTATATTTTAATTCATTACTTACTTAAAATCTGTTTTGCATGTCAACAAAAGCTTGAGGGGAGGGGGAAGAATTTCCAGTAACTGTGTTTATTTTTGCCATAAATACCATCTTTATTCTTAACACAATTTTACTCATATAATGCCATTGTTTCTCTATACTCCCCTCAACACTAGTGTCGGAAGTGATTATAGCTAGATAACAAGCTTGAAAGGATAGGAAATTCAAAGAGTTTGTAGGAGGAGAACAAAAATAAGGCCATTTGGTTTTTCAGTAAAAGGATGGTATTCAGAGATCTTTCCCATGTAAAAAATCCAAGCAATTTTATATCCTCACATAATCTTTTGCTCACAGCCACAGACAAGGCAACATGATAACTACTAGGCAGTGTAGCATCTTACTGTAATTGTAATGAAAACTCCAAATACAATTACATTTTGTTTTTATCCAGACTAAGTTAACCCATACTTAATAGTGTGCCTTACCCACCCACATGGCGCTACAGTGATCTTTTGCAACAGAAGTTTCTGATGAGGACTCTGACAGAATAATATTTACACTGACATGTCTCAGACATTTAACCGGTACAAACATGAATGGCTAAAAATGACATGTGCCTTGTAACCACTGTTTCACGAATATCACTTTTCAATGAGAAAACACCTTGGAAAGTTAATACAATGCTGCAAGTGAAGTCAATTGCATGTGACTTTAACTGGGACTAGCAAATCTGTATCACTGCTTTTGCTTTAGACTTACAATACATTTGAAGTGCAATCCAGACAAGATACTTACACTAGCAATTTCCACCCTCGCTGTTTTTTCCCTCTCTCACACATAACATGCAATTTCATCACTTTTATTTTTCCAAGGTTCCCGCCATAGAGCATCATTTAGTCACAGGAGACAAGATCTACACAGGATGCAGAAAATACTGTATGCTCTGGAAATTGTTGGGTTGGTTGGCTCTGCTTATTATTTTTAAAGACAATTTCTTACAAGAATGGTAGATTTACATGTAGATGTATTCATCCTTTTTCATATGTTTCTTTGGGAAATAGGATCTGAAACAGAACCCAAGGAATAGAGTCAAATGTTCCTAGGGAAAAAAAAAAGCTGTATTCTTCTCCCTAAGCTCTGGCCCCAAGACTAAAGAGCCATCCTTGCTCCCATAAAAATGAATGAAGAATTCTCTGATCTTCCTAAGCCAGCTTTTGTTCTTTTCAGAGACTTTCCAATTGAAAGATTTGCATTATGGCCTTCTTTCCTAAAAGTTTTTCATTTTCTCCTTGGAAAAAAAAAAGTCTTAGATTTTTTTTTCTCTATAGAAGAGTGACCTCTGCAGTCAAACTCTGCAGAGCCTTTAATGCTGTTCTTTAATCTCTTTTTCAGTGTCAGAGATTTTGGGAGGTAGGAGTGAGGGGGATGGAGAAGAGCGGAAACAGGAAGAAAAACAAAAAAAACAATCAACCTCTCAGAACTCTGATATCAAGCGTTTCAAATGCAGATAGCTCCCCCTCCTTTTCTTTTGCTACAGGATGAAAAATGCTTCCAGATTTGGAGGAAACAAAAAACAAAGCCATTGCCAACAAAGGAACCATGCCACTGGTACTGAAAGAAATTTAATGCTGAAATGTTCAGAGGTGACCCCTTTCTGTAGAAAAGGATCCTGAACCTACCTCAGACCACAAATTGAATCAACAGTGGGATGATGCTGCCCTCTCTAGTGCATTAACAGAAGTACTGTGTACAAGGCAAAGAGGATTTTTATTTGGGATTTTTTCTTTGCAGAAGAAAAAGCATCAGCTGTGTCCGATTTCAGTTACTTCACTTCAAATGCGCACAAACTGAAAGGAATTCAGGGAAAAGCAGCAGCGTGAAGTAGCATTCAGAGAACACGATGAACTAAAAAAACTGAAAACATAATCTGTTTATACAAAAAGAATTCATCAAGGGCATATATTTCATAATTTGATACATTCAGAAGACTGTTACAAGAGAGATCTGTGCTCCATGGCCATTTTCATGGTAAAACTACTAAACAGATCAAATTGCAGTCAGAGAGATTCAGTGTTAATATCCATAGAGCTGGAAAGAAAATTCGCCCCAGTAGAATGCAGAGAAGAAACTCAAGAATCTCTGTCACCAGCATATGCAAACAACAGTTAAGAATTATTTCCTGAAGAAGGCTTAAGCATGAATTTCTACGAATTTGCTTTCACTCTCCAGCTCGTCATTTCCACTGTAAATTCAAAAAGACAAACACAAGTAGTGAGGCCAGCGATTACTTCCTACGTGCCACTTTCTCCATTTCACTGAGAGAAGTGTGCAAATGTAGGGTACCACAGGCAGCTTCCAGAACAACCAGGGCAGTTATAGGTATTTTTACATGCAGCCCAATGACTCTACCTTGTTGCTTTGCACCACTTCAGGCCAGACCAGTAAGTGTTGCACTCAAAAACACGTGCACCCAGCTACTCCAGTACCTAGAGAAACAATTATCAGTAAACTTTCTGCAGTAATGCACAATTAATGAAAATCCAGCAACACTGTGCAGGATCCCGTTTTGCATGTCCTTCCTTACACTTTTCCATCTAAGCAGGCAATATAACAAGCCTTTACAGATTCCGAGAGTGGGTGAAGATGGAAGGCATTTTGGAGAACCTACAGTTCAAACTCCCTGCTCAAGGCTTTACACTCTCAAAAATGGCCTGATCTGTGTGTTCAACAAGTTTGGTCACTCAGTCTGATTAAAGGTCTGGATCTGCCACAAGGGAACAGTAAATAAAAGTTTGCTGAATAAATTAAGGATTTAGGTAATAAATTAGAAATTATTTATTAATATGCCTTAGGAAGAATTGAGTCATCATGAGAAATTTCTTTTCCCCAAATCAGTATCCATTTTCATATGTATCGTAATTTCAGGCTGCATTTGATTAAATGAATGACCAGCAGCTAGAGGAAAGAAAAACAAACTATACTGTTGCAACTACATAGTGAAAGAAAACAATCAAACAATACTTTTCTTTTATATTCCAACAAAATGCAGTGAAAAAGCAGCACCACAAACAGTTGTCTTCACAAACTCCTTTTTCAACATCAAGATCATTCCAATACCATAATAACCATCTAAGCTTATGCAGCCCATCTTGCAAGTATAGGAAGGTACAATGCATGAGCTGATCATAAAATAAAGAGTTAACTAGGCATTTATTCATGATTGTGTTTCCTGCACATCATACACAGGCCACAGAAAACAGTCCAGAATAATAGAAAAAGAAAAAAAAAACAGCCTAAAGATCCTAAAGGCTTTTCTAGTTGTAACTGAGTGGAAGTTGAAGAGCTGTCTTGCACTTTCAATATTTCTTGAACAGCAAGTGTTGTATCTTTCTGATATACAACATTTTGTCCTAAGCAAAGCAGTCTGCTTCCAGAAAGAAAAATCCTGATTTTGCAAGAAATGGTTACAAGTGAATAATGAAGGAAGTCTAAACACAATGTTTTGAAAATCTAATCAGGACCAAGATACTGCAAGCACAATGGACTGCATCAATCAGAACTTAGCGAGATCAAAAATATAACCTGGATTTCTATCAAATCACCATACAATCTGCTATACAGCTGAGCTGCCTCTTCATTCACTCAGCTTCTATTTTTTGCTCTCCTGTAATACACCACTACCTAGGGATGTCCCTCCATATTTTACTCTCTCCTATGACATATCTTTCTATATCCCAGTGTCTAGCTGTTGAAATTACAAAACTTTTAGTCTAAATTACCATCCAATTTACACATTCTGTTGTAAGTGATTTAAATATCTAAACAGTGCCTCTAGACATGTAAGAGCTGTCCAGTCACATCAGTAAGACCACAGCAGTCAGGCATCACTAGAAATTCCATGAGGCATTTAAGAAAGCCTGGGGGTTTTTTATCCAACAGTATAAACTTGTATTTGGTTAGCCAACTTATATTTTAGGTATCTCTGTCTGTGCAATATAATTGCAAAATTATGGGAAGTCATGCAATGCAATTTAAATCTAAGCACTTTGGTCTCAAATCCAAAATAAAGACAGGGCAGCTGAAAACACCAATGCACGGATTATAAAGGAATCCCTAATTCTGTTCTATATAAAATGTTATCTATAATTTATTTGGGTTTTCAATCCTGTAGGGAGAGACTTTAATTTTTTATTAAATTTAGTATTTTTCAAAACAATTTAACAAATGGTGCAGTCAAAACAAGTATTTCAAAACGCAGAGGACAAGAACAAAGATTAAATTACCTTAAAACGTGCAGAGAGAGTTTTAGAGGAAGATTTGACTTCAGTGATAAACTTTTTGCTATTTATTGTCCCATAAAAGTCATAAAAATGAATGATGCAATAGTCATGAAATAAAAAATAAAAGGCAACTATATTTATAGGTGCATATCTATTAAGAACTGTCTATTAAGAAGTGTTTTAATAATAGGCAATGTTTTATCACTATCAGCTTCAAATCCATTTTAGACTTGTATTTAAAATGCATAGTCTACAACTATCACATTAAAATCCCAGCTCTAATAAATCACAATGCAAACTAAAGCCTCTTGTCTAGTAAGCCAAATTTACAAAACCTGAGACTCTGTTTAGTGCTTAGCACTATTTTTGTGTAGGCAAAAAAATAATTTTCCAATTAGATTCTTTTTTAATCTTGCCTTTTCAAAAGTAAGGTAAGATAAAACATGATCACAGCTTAAAACTAAGAGTCCTGTGCTTTTTTTAAAAACATGTCTGGAGTAATAAAAACAGGATGTAAATATTTCTGAAACTTTTTGTGAATCTGTTTAGAAGTGTCTTAAATTTAGTCACTAGCTACAAGGCACCAAGTCTCAGCAGAACATGATGCATTGTCCCCAACAAGTAACAGCTTCTCTCTCTAAACTGCATATTTTGTCAAACCACAGTAAGCGTGAGAGAAGTATCCGAAAAGTTATGTGAGAAAGCTTTTGCCTTGTGGTGTATACAAATCAGTGTCAGTTATGGGAAGCTTGCTGATTTTGTGTTGAGAACAGAGAAAGTTCATTTAATTTTTCATATTTCCCTGCCTTTGTTCCTACAGTTTGGTGGTTCAAAAAATTGATTTATTGTCTAGAAATGATGTTCATTGTTAGCTTGCAGATTTGATTTTACTGGTGACCTTTGAAAAAAGTGTAAATAAAAAAAAACACCATTAAAAAAAGGATAGTTTCCAAAAGGACAGTTGTACTTAAAAGTCAGGATTTATATATTTTAGATAGAGGCAAAGAGAGACAAGTTAGTTTGATTTTCAGAAGTTCTGAATGACCATTTACTGCCATTACACAAAGATAATTCCTACAGTGGATGTATTAAGATATTAACTGACACAAAAATGGTCAGAGTAAAACATACACATACAATAGTAAACTTAGAAGTGGACCAGCACATAAGACAGTTTCTTTTTAACTAAGGTTTAAAGTCTTACACACAACTTAAAATAAACTACCAAGGTATTA
Source organism: Eulacestoma nigropectus (assembly GCA_013397775.1). Classification (NCBI taxonomy): domain Eukaryota; kingdom Metazoa; phylum Chordata; class Aves; order Passeriformes; genus Eulacestoma; species Eulacestoma nigropectus. The sequence goes on from VZTE01001936.1 coordinate 57,617, forward strand.
GGAATTCATTAAAAATTGCTATAGATCTACTGAACTTTGAAATAAGTAGGTCAACTCTCCTTAAGACTATAAACCTTACATTCAAGCTATCTAATAGCTTCATATACACTACACCACTTTATCCAATCCCAGTTTTCCTAAGAATATACATAGAATTTGGGGGGGCTTTTTAAGGAGAGTTTTGGCAACATTGCCAAAAAAAAACAATTCTTGGGCTAAAATTTTCCATGGAGTTGTCTGCCTTAGACTTTGCTTTTAAAATCGCTTAATTTATTTTTGGCGAACATTGATTTAGCTTTTCCAAGAATTCTCAAGGAATATCCCAACTTCTCTGTCTCAAGACTGTTATTCTTCTTCCTGATACCTTTGTCTACATCATTATACACTTTCTACAAAAGAGAGAAATGCTATGAAAAAACAGCACATTGTCCTGTAGTCAAAGAATGTTACACCGACATACCCTCCAATGTCTGTGCTTGAATCTGCTCAATAATGCTATACAAGTAATTAACTCAGGATCATTTATGAAACATGCATCAATTCTACAGACTGCTCCCCCATCAATCCACAATTAGATATTCAATGAAATGACAGCTCAATCTTCCTTCTCACAAACAGCAACACTTCAAACAAGTACACTGACTCTCAAGGTTGAGCATCTGTGGTGAAAAAGCTGCAGCCAGTATTATCTACAGCAGTTTTTCATATATGTGCATCTTGCATGTGGCATTTTACCTTCTCATTTGTTTTGGTGACATTCATAGAAGATCAAATTAGCATGATGAAAAAGGATCATGAGTTTCATAAGTGGTTTTGGCCAAGCACAATGTCTGACTCCTACTGGTTTGCAAACAGTGATGAATCTGGATTATAACAGACTAAAGCTTTACTTCTTCCATATATGTATTGTGTGTGAAGGGAAAACAGCAAAGAAATCCAATACTGCAAAACGAAGTCTGTTTTTCTGAATTAGTTTTTTTCTGAAAACTAGTAGCAGGGAGCCTAAACACCACAGATCAGGTTATTGAACATTTGCTATCATGCTATGAAAAATATACATAACGCTGTGACAAATGTCACAGATGAAACCACAGAATACAGGACAAATTAGTGTACACTCTTTCACTTAAATATGGTAAGGTTTTTTCACCATTAGACCCGTCACATCTTCTGTTGATAATCAGTCTACTAACCTTGAACCTCGACTCCGTTTTGGCTGTAAATCTATTTATCTAGAGATGTAATTAAGAATAAAAGGCTGACGGTGCTCTCTGAAAGATAGTTTACCAATATTTTTGTACTGAGAAGGGAAAAAAAAGGAAAGAAAAATAAATTATAACCATAAAAATCCCCACTGTTTCCCTTCTTCCAATGTCAAATAGAGGCAATGAACAAAGTTATTTGGCTTATTCATGAATAACACAGAGACAACTTCTAAAATTTGGAAGCAATTTTTAAAGTCTTGAAGGTTTAAAGCAAATCCTTCATAATGCTTTTTTAAACGAGTACTTAAAAAAGCAAGGAAGCAAGGAGACTGGAGCAGTACTTCTGTCTTCTGCAAATCATGGGTTAGACGACACAAGCTTCATGAAGAAACATACCACATCAGCGTGGTCAGACTCAAGTAACTAACACAAACTTTCAATTTAATGCATTAAAATAAACTGTTAGAAAGTAGGTATTTTTCTGCAATCAAACTAGAAGCTCTATTCAGCTATACTGAGGAAAAAAAAATAATTAAAGTAAGTAGCTGTACTGATTCCATGACACAAAGATGAAATTACATCACTGCTAGCAGCTCCAACCTAATGGCAGGCAGTAACCATGACACGCACTTCACAATACAATGCACGATCAGCAAGCAGCACATAGCTAGATTAATATCAATAATTTAGTGAGCAACTCAGAAGCTAGTTTTAGGTTTTTTTTCCATCTACATTTACAAGAAGGATGTTTACATAGGAATGTTTAACAGTGCCTACAAGTACCAAGTGTTTAAATATATAAAGTACTAATGAATACTTGAGCCATATGGTCAGCCCAGAATGCATACACAAGTATACCTGTAACACTTACCTAAAAATGAATGCATTGCTGCTAGACTAATTAAATCTTTTGTATAAGTAAGGACTTCTATCTGCATATTAGATTTACAATTAATTACATTTAGATTAATCCAAGACCAAATAAAACTCCAGATATAACCTATTTTTACATCTCTTAACTCTAAATGCCGTATTTCTGCAATTTCACTAAAATGTATTTCAAGTTACCAAATATTTCTGTAAAGAATATACTAAATACCAATTGCAAGGATGATTGGACACTAAGACCTAGGAAAATACTGATCCTGGGACCCACCAAAAGAGGAATAAAAATATAAGTACATGCTGTACTGCCTTTTTAGATGAATTTTTTGAATACAGTTATGATGGTCAATATTTTAAATGCTATGCTCTGTGATGTGTCTAGGATTAGACAGAAACATAATTCAATCTCCCCTAGATACATGAAGAGTGACAACACTTAAGAGTTTCTAACCAGTTCTTTGTTTCACAGAAAAATACAACTGGCCTTTTCTGAGCTACAACAGTTTCACAACAGTAACTCTAGTATATTAGTTGTATTCTACAATGACAAGATTTGGGAAATTAAAATACTTTTCACATTCCTTAGATGTCCACACTAAATCTCTGAATTTTGCAGGCAATCCCCACTAAGTTAATTTCTTCCAAAGCACATGGGGTTTGAGTAGAAGTAAATCTTGGAGTTCTGACACACCTATTTCCTTCCTACTCATGAGCCTTATCCTCTATGTACCCACCTCTTTTATTCTTGAGCTCTCTTTCTTTGTAATTTCCTTTTTCTTCATTACCTGTGATTCTCATGAGTTTCATTTTATGATCTAGGTGTAACGTAGAAGGATTCAGGATGCTACTGTATTGAAAAAGGGATATACAGTCACTTCTAGTTTTAACTGCAAACAGTGGTAACTGAAATGGGATGAACTAAGCTCTTGTTGGTCGAGCATATCTGAATAATAACAGTGATAATTATTAATAACAAAAATAATAGCCTTCAAGCACATCACAACACAGAAGAAAGACGCTCTTAATAGAAAAGATTTTTGAGCAATTAGGTTGAAGATTACTTTCTTTTAAGGTGGAAAAAAAAATAAAGGGACAAACATCAAACTTCACATCTTAAGAAAAATCCCAAGCCCAGAAGCCCAAAATAAAGAAACAAACAGAACCCCATTGTTATCTTCATGCATCAACTTCCTATGCCTTCTGAAATGCCTTAGAAAAAGGCCTCTAATTTATACAAGACTGTGGCAACTCACTGCTAATACGGCTTCAAGAAATTCTCTTTTTTATCTTGTGTTTCTGACAACACAGGGATATTTCTGTAGGGCAGGACCACCTTATTACTTAAATGTCTATGACAGTCTGAAACCTATATATACAGGGTTTAAAAACACCACTTTGAGAGGGTTATTAAGCAGCAGCATCTGCAAAACTTTATCAGAATAAATCTTTTCAGTCATATTATACTTCTGCATTTTTTCTGTTTCATGAAATTTCAGGTTGAATAGATTTCCAAATTGATTTATTAACATTCAGTTCCAGAGGCTAAACCAAACTTGCCTGCAGAGACGGGTGGCCACACTCCCGCCCTGCTACACGTGGGAGTATTTTCACAAAAGCAGGGTTACTAGAGGAGATTGAATTGAGCTTGAATGCTCCAGAAATTTGTCTGACATCACTGTAATGCCTCTTCCATTGTGCCCCGGATCCTATCTCCCATGAGAAAATGTACCAAGCTCTCTTCTTTTATCTTTTCCCTCTTTGGCCTGCATTTCCTAATTGCCAACATAGCACTGAAAGATCACAACCTGCCCCTGGGTAGGATAATTCTCAAAACAGAGATGTGGCAATACACAGCTACTTAAAGGCCTTCTGTTGGCAAAAGAAAAAAGCATATTTGGTTGAAGGAGGGGATGAACATCTATAGATCGTATTTATATACATAGCTTGAAGTGACACATACACATTTTCTTAGTGTTTCTTTCTCAGAACTGTCTTGTTTTAAACTGTTCCCCACATCCCCCAAGCTGCACAAAAACCCCAGACTCACTCTACCGCATTTGGACTCATCTGATGCTACCAAGGTGAAAAAATATCTTTTAAAATAGCTTCAGTTACTAAAAAGACAAAACCCTGCATCACATTTTTGCAATACAGAGAATTCAAAATATATTAATGAGGTTTATCTGTAAGTTTATCTGTTTTTTCTCTTTGTTCATAAGCTACTACTAGTATTATGTAAATCACAACACTCTTCCCACACACAAAAAAATTATGGAACCATGAAAAACATTAATTACATCAAGTAATTACAATAATGTTGACCAGAGCCAGAGAGTAATGAGAAGTGTCATTTCCAGTGTTAGAAATAATTTTGAGGAATCAAGAGAAAGAACTAAGCACACACTTTTGTTTTCTTTGGATAGGATCTATACAGTATATGGAAGGAAGAGATATTTTCATTCCCCTAAGGAAGTCCTATTCCTTTTCCCCTTAAACAGTGGTCCAAACACTGTCTCTTTACCTAGCACAAATCCTATCCCACCAATTTCTGTTGAATAACCACTGAAACAGCTTTTTCACGATCCATCTACAGTAAAGTTTTCTTTGCTGCTTCTTAGCATCACACATTGTTGATGGTGTCAGTGTCACTAAACACTAAGACAAAACAGGAGAAAAATCACTCACAGTCATCAACAGATAGTAACCTTTCATTCCATCACTACCCATAATAGAGAAAAAACAAACTGTACCACATATACCTGACCTTCACCTTGAATTATTTAAATCATTGTGGTGAAAAACCACTGCAAGCACATTAACAGAAATACAGTTCACATGTAAATTAGTTTGGAAAGCCTAAACGACAGGAAGGTGAGCACTCATTGCTGTGGTACACCTTTGCTGTGTTCTGAGCACAGTCATAAGCATCTCCCAGGACCCAGTGTTTCTTATGGAGCCAGCTGCTGAAAGGGTGGGTTCCCTCCCCATTCACTGCTCCACCAGCTCAACAGCCACCATCTTCCTCACCAGCACAACTGACAAAAAATAAAAAGCACTGAAATGAAGACTTTCATGTGACTGTGACAAAAGACAAGACGGCAGCAATTGCTACTGGAAGAACAATGGATCTTAACCACATGCAGACTGGGAGCCTCAACCCTTCAATTTAGCTTTTCCCTCAAGTCTCTCACACTTTCAACTATGAACTAATCAAGCTAAAAAGGCAGAGGGAGAGAGATTGTCATTTCTATTTTTAAATACAAAGGCGACAGTCAGGTACTATCAAGATGAAGGCCTGCAAGATTGACACAGTTAGGATCAAACAATCATGTCTAACAGTCATGTTGGTTAAGGCAGGCATACACCAATACAGGCCTTTTCCAGCAGATTTGCATAGCACGTTTCTGTTCAAGAAAGACAGGCTTGAATCCCGTATTTCATTAAGATGTTCAGTAATATTGTGGCTGGCCTACTAGTGGAATATTACCGGATTTTTTTTTTAATATCCTCAGTATTCTTTTTCATCATAAAAAAGAAAACTTAGTATCTTACAAAAATTTTTGCAAAAGGCTCTGCCTCTTTCTCACAGCATGAAGCAAGCAGGAAGCGAAGGTATTTCTGAGTCTACACATTAATTTTAGAATCCAAATATGAAGTGTCACCAGGGTTCCCAATTACCTATCTAATACACTTTTGAAATGTTAGGGCCTAGACGGTCTTATAAATAAAGGTCTCATAAAAAGGCATACACAAGCTTATAAATAACCATGTTTTACATTCAGAAAAGTTCATAAGAAATTCAGAGAGACTGCTAAGAGTTACTAATGGTTCTTCTGACACTGAAGAACCTAATTTTCTTAATTTGGCATTTTCATCAACTTCATATTGCATTTTAATGAACAGATTCTCACCCAAACAAAAATTGCTGGACTTGGATATGTTCACGTGCAGAAGCACAACAGTCCAGGGTAACTTGCTGTGGAGGTAACTCACATTTTGGATGACTCAAGTCAATGCCTTACAAAAACAATACCAAAATTTAATCTTACAATACCAAATTTTAGGGACACCAATAAGTAAGATACAAAAAACCAAACTGAATGCAAAACAGCAAGGATTTTACTAAAAGAAGTAAGGCTACAATGTAGCAAAAACAAACAAAAAGCTCTGGATCATAGATATGATATTTGATGATGGGTAAAAAAAGAATCAAATTGAAACCAGTATCAATACACAGTAAAATCAGAGTATCACATTGCAAGAACTGAATAACCTTTGAGGACCAAATTGATTGTAATGACAAAATACAATAGCACAAAGACAAGGTCAAGCATTCTGGGAACAGGACAAATTGCTACTGTAATTCTACTAGAGAATCATCAAGTCAAAATAATAGGGCAGGAGAATGAGTTGGATGTATTAATCAATTGGGATGAATACAACCTGTCAAAGAGCTACAGTTGTCAAAAAGGCATATGCAATCTGGCTATATCAAGGGAGGAATCTTCAGTAGAGATGGGGATGTTTTAAAGCCATTTTACAAGAAACTGATAAGATCTCATCTGGAACTCTGTGAATATTTCTGGTCACTTGTCTTAGAAAATTCACGATTTAAGCTTAAGCATATGCGGGGGAAAGATACAAGAATAACCACAGAAGCAAGGAGAGGACAGTTCAAAGAGGATACCAACAGAGGCTTGTTTAATTAGCCTAGTAAAACGAAAGCTGAGAGGCAGTAAGTGCTCTCTATGAACAAACCAGGGATGTAAGAAAAGGGAAGGAGTAAAACTCTTAAGCCGTAGGCAACACTGGCACACAGGAAGTGGACATTAACAAGCAGTGCTGCGAACTGAAAGCCTTCATCATCAGGTGAACAATATGCTGAACAGTTTTTGACAGCAGTAGTCAAGGCAAGGAACATCACAGGAGCAAGGGGCTTTTTTGTTTGGTTAAGAACAGGACTACTGTTACTGAAAGCCAGAAGATCTCAGTAGTCAATTTTCCTACAGGCCTGTGCCTTACTCATATTCCAAGCTCACACACCATTTTTCTGACTGTCATTTCTTTCCCATTTTCTCTTTTCGTACATACTGTGCAGAAAACCATTTGCACACACTTCCCAACAAAAGCTCCTCACTCTGAGGTATTCCTCAGCTTGAAGACTCTAGATGAAAGGCTAAAACACCAACCTTTTCTGACCTAACCGTTAGTGCACCTAGAGGTGCAGAGGCGGTTTTGTCAGGTTCTCTTGTAAACAAAAACTTAAGGTATTCTTGATGTCTGAAAGACATCCCAATGCAGCAGCACCAGACAGCAACTTTGGAGCTCATGGTGTTCTGCATAATTAACCAATTTGCCAATTCCAGCTTTTTCTCCCCATCCTTATATTGTAATCCCACAGAAAGCAGGTAATAAACTAACAGCTGTTCCATGTTGCAGTGTAGAACAAACTAAATCAACTAGCCAAGCACTCTAACCACACTATTTAATATATGCAAGCTCCCGGCATTGTGAGCACCTTATGTAAGGATTTCAATCTTTCAAGAGACATAACTTTGTCATGCAACATGTCATTATGTACAAAAACTATATCCTACTGATAATAAATTTCAGTATTTAAATGCTAAAAAGATAATGCATTTTTAAAATAAGGTTCTAATTTAAGGATAAATATGAGGATGAGCATAAAAGTTGTAACACCTGAAAAGAGTGTACTAGTTGTGTAGTAACTTTTCACAATTAGAAGCAGCTAAGACCCTGCAACCCAACAATTACAGAGACCTGACAAAAGCTTGAAATGTGTTGTTGTGATCTGTATCACGCCTAAGTATGTTCAATTTAGTCCATATATTAGATCTGTAATACTTATATGAACCTACATATAGCAACCTATGAGGGCACCTATTATTTTCAAACAGGGGGGCAGCAGATTGTCAAAACACTGCTTGTTCTACCCAAAGGTTGCACATTATCCTAATGAAGAGTATTCTGCTATGAAAAGACATATGTCCAGAAATCCAAAGCAGAGTAGCAATGGTCTTCCTCTGATACAAGCTTGACTCATCTAGTACATTAGTTATTTGCATTAGTCTGGCTAGATTATGAATGTGCATCCAGCAGGACAGATGTGTAGGCACATCCCGAATCCCTGGCATTCAGACCCTTCAAAATTCTCTACCCAGTTAACTGTAGAAAAGCAATACACCCTAGAATTGTGCAGACACGGGTAGAAGACTACACTACCCAGACCTGTGCAGATTGCAGAGTCAAACTAGCATCCATTTTTTGCATTGCAAAAGTGGATGGCAATAGAATTGAACATAACTAAACACAGAAGTGTATGCTTAGTTATGAATGTGAACTATATGAACCACTGATACAAACACAATCTTCTTTATGTGCTGTCCAGGGCTGGCAGGAAAGGTGATGAGCTCTTTACTTAGGGATGGGGAGGTATTTTCATTCAGTATGAAAATAGGATAGGCTATTTAATGTCTAATCCTGTATTAGACCTAAAAGTCACTTAAATTGTGCAACTTGTTTGCCCAATTCCCACCACTGTTATATTACTCATACAGTTACTTTGCCTTCCAGTTTGCTAGAGCTTGTGCTTGCAGACAGAGTGCTAACACACTGATCTTAATTGCTGCTGTTACTGAAAGCTCACTGCCAGTTTCTGTAGGCACTTGAAGACAAATTTAGCTCAGGCAATTATGGTTTCTGTACGTTATTCCCTTGCTAGCTTGGTTTACTCCCTTTCAGCTAAATTCAGTCTCTGCGTCACTGTACTCTTCCATCTAATGAAAAAATCCTAACCAGGGTATACGTCATTCATTTTTAATGAAGCGTAACTGTCTCCATCTAATATGTGGTTCAGCTTGATGCATGCATACATCAAAAAGAAAACCATATTAAGGAAGGTAGCATGGTGATCAGAGAGGGAAAATTGAATGTAAATACCAAGTCAGCACAACCAAGAAGGTAACTTGGAAGAGAAGGTGCTCCTTGCTGCTTCAAGAGCTACATTCCTGGGGAAAAATAGCAAGCTGCTGCTCTTTCAGGATCAGGTACACACTTAGAAGTCTCTCTGCATGGATGATATTGATTTGGAGGCATTCCTTATGTAATGGCCATCTGTAACATTATAATTAGACTGAGCAGCATACATGCTGGATTCCTTTTCAACTCTGCCAGCATGCAGCCCTTCACCCATAACCAGAATATTAGGTAACTTTGGCAATGACCTTTCACTGTGTGATTTGTCTTTTCAGGCTAAATAGCATTCTCTGCTTAAATGTATTTAGTCTTCTTTGGAAGTATACAATAATTGCAGTAGACACCAGCATTTGCACTGGTTCTCTAAAAATCACTCATTTGACAAGAAATATTTGATTACTGAAGTTATTTGATTCATTAGTATTATGAAGGATTCTATGATAACAAATGAAGAAGACATAATAATAATTTAAATGAAAATGTTTTTCTTAAAAATTGTCACTTTAAAGTTACCTTTAAAAAATAACATCACTACTAATTTGTTTCATTGTCATTTTTCCTTCTGCTGCTAACCTGGGGAAGACATTCCTCTTACACTAAGAGCTACAAAAAGACAACATGTGATTTTCCTATTGTATGGTTTGTCTCTCTGTTTTGAAGCAGATCAGGAAGAGGGGTTTTATTTTAATGGTACAGTCTTTGAAGAGTGATGACTGAGGAAAATGGCTAAAATAATATAGTAAACTTCTAAATCAAATGTGACATTGAAAATTTAATAATTCTTTGTGTAGCTCTTTCCCTAAATTTGTAAAGAATACCAGGCATTTGTGGATAGAAAACATGAAAATATGAAAATACCACTACAAGAGAATACAACTAAAAAATTTAGTATTTATGCAAGACAAAGAACCACAAGGTTAAAAACCACAGGCTATACATGTGCTCTGCCCTATGGAAATCCAACTAAGCACTTACAGTGATTTAAATCACATACAGATCTGTAGGGTATCAGGAGCTCTGATACTCACCCTCTGGTGGTTTCTTCCATGTGCCTCAATTTCTCAGTGATGTAAGAACTGTGTAACACAACCAACCGCCAGATAGCTTTATCTGATCGCAGTATCTATTAAAACTGTCCAAGTTATTAATACCCACTAGCTACTGGTGGCTACATATAGGACAATCCCAGAATAGCTGCCTAAAAACATGTATCTGCATCCCAAGATGACAACCTTACAACAGACTGCCTGTTTTGGTTCTCTTTTCTAAGCGCAATTTGTTCTGTCCAAAACTCGTATTAGAAACACTCCAGCAAAATACTCCGAGAAACTGTCTACATCTCCACTGCAATTTTCAAGTTTCAGTGCTTTCCTCAAGGTACCTGAGTATGTACTATCTTGTGTATACCACTTCAGTACTCAGCTTAAATAAAACATATTACTTTCAGATTGAAGTTATGGCACAGATAAAATGACAATTTGTTACAAGCAATAGAAACACACAGCAAAGTGGCCTGGTCTCCTGATATTCTACCCAAAGCAGTTGTTCAATAACTTAGCACAGCACATGATCAGAAAAAATTCATAATGTCCTTTTTCTACAAGACCAACATGACTACCTATGGTAGAGTTCAACTCTCAATTACTACAAAGATCATGGTTCAATATTTAGCCTGAAGAAAAACATATATCAATTCCACTCCTTCTCCTCAAGCTAGAATATAAAAGGACGAAAACCCACCTCAGAAGCAGGAAAGCTGCTGCAAACAGCACTGGCTTAGAGCACAGGAAACCACTAGGCAGAGTAGGTCCCCAGGACATCGCCTGGAAGCACCAGTACAACTCCCTTACTGGGACAAGGCAGCTGCATAGGCAGCATGATGCATCCCACAGTGACTGACCAAGACTATGCCTCTGATGTAAAGACTGGTGTGATACTTTTGAGATAGCAGAGAATGGAGATGAGCAATATGTTGCAAACAGCATCCATACCAGTCACCTTAAATCACAGCCCTTGATGGAGATTACCGCTGCGTGATAACAAATACCAGAACATACAAAGGTATACTGTACAATACAAAACAAGCGCATTCAATACCCCCTGCATTCTGGAAGCTAGTAAGAAAGGCTTCCCTCCTAGGATTCTTCCTTTTGAAAACATAAGCATCATAATGATCTTTCCTCCCTACATTTTGTATGAAATTTAACTTGAAAGCCATGAAATTTGACTAGGGCACCAAGCTGTTCCTTAGAGAGAAAGAAAAACCAACTAAACAAAAACCCTCTAAAATCAAAAGCATGTTTCCTAATAAAATGTGCCAAGGTATTAAATTCCAACAAATACGTCATTAATAAGAAGTTAAGCTAAATGCATGGTAAGAACACTATATAATTAAAATCAGTATTGTACTGAACAGCGGATGTCCTTGCTGCATTTCAGAAATCTATTTTATTATTTATTATTCACTCTAAATAACACTGTTAATAACAGCATTGTGGAAGTCAAAGCTATAATTCTAAAATATACACATGAAACTGAAAAAAAATAGAAAAAATCCCTTTTCCTATGATTATTAAGCTTATAAAGCATTTTTAGTATTTTATTCTCGTTGCAAAATTTCATGAAACACTTCCTTTCCCCCCCGTTTATAGACACTGTGAAAACTTCAAAGAAATGTGAAAGCTTCAATAGACATGAAATATAGCTGTGTTCTTTGAAACAGAGTTCTGAAACTAATTAAGCTGAAAAAATGTAAAAGATGCTACAACAGGAAAAAGCCGATGAACTTGTAACTGCATTTCAGCTGGGTTTGTTGTGGAGGAATATTTTTTTCCACATAGCAGCCACTGCTAACAGGCATTTAGAAATTTGTTTAAGTAATTGGAAGAATTAAGTAGGACACTGTATGCATTTGTGAAAGGCAGACACCAAGGTAAGAAGCTTAGGTGTGTGTTGCTAAACCTGCCTGAAAGTGGTATTGCTTCATATACTGCTGCTTTGCTTCTGGAGCCAGTTCAGGCGCTGAAGCCTTAAACTTCCATAAGAAACCAAATTTTAATTCTGCTTTACACATATCTTAAACAGGAGCATTTTAAATGCATCATTCTTTCTCTTTCCTATATTTAGGGGTTCTAGGTGATAAAAGTTCACTTTCTATTGTTTTACCACCTGTGGGGTAGTGACAGTAATGGCTAAAACAAGGAGAACAAACGTTAGTCTGAAACAGGCATTAATGAAACAGCAGACAGTTCTTTGCTGCACAGAGGTGCAAGCATGAATACCAGTTCTCCAGAATAAAACTGCCCCTTTTATCTGAAAATAATTAGCTGCACTAAAGTAAATGGGTTGTATATGCAGTTTTCTTTCTGTACTGTATAGTACTTCCTATGTGCAGTTCAAACTTACAGTATGTATGAAGTCCCTCACACCTACACCAGTTTTACACTTCACAACATTACTCAATTTAATGCAAATACAAGAAAGTAGAAGAAATCAAACAATGGATGCTTGTTGGGTTTACAAAGGCCACATGTGCCATGAATTCCCACTTTGATCTGAACATTAGCATTGTTTAAGATTTGTTTTCACTTTTTAAAAAATGCTAATAAGGAGTGATTTATTACTTATTTTTCAAGGAAGGTGGCTGGGGTCTGTTTTCTCAACACTGTCTGGACACATTAAATAAATTATTTATTTTAAAAAGACTACATTCCATAAGAACAGATTTTTATGTGTAGATTATCTGCACCTTAAAATACCATCATTTAAAATTGAAAATAAAAAATGTCTGCATAGCTATCCAGCTATGTTTCAGTATTTTATCCAACTTCCAGACATTACAATGCTCAATTGATCAAACATTTATTAATAGATGTTATAAACACATTATTTCTTTCTTGAACCAAATCAGAGATAACATGCAAACAGAATCTCTGATCTCACCGTTTCAACTTTTTAAATAGCTGGAATAAATCCTAATGTGAATCCTACCATTTTTTACCCATCATTCTCTTCATAAAAGAACAATCCTCTATTTTCCAGCAAATAACTACTCCTTATGAGTAATCCAGTTACAGCTATGTGGATGTCAACATTCCAAAGAAACACTGCAAACAAGTACAGATTGTCATCTTTCAATCTGGCAGCCATGGTAAAGGCTGTCCTTTTGGACAACAAAAAGCACTTAGGTTTCAGTTCAAAAAGAGCTCAACTCTTTTCAGAAGAAATGAAATCTAAGATTCTCACATGAAACCTGAGAGAAAAAGGCAAATTGAAAAATTCATGTTAAAAACACCGAGGCTTGCAGCACTATAAGCACTTAATGCAAGTGTTGCATGGTCTCCAAAAATCATGTCTTCCCACATTGAGCTGTACCATGCAAGTATTGAACAAATATCAAGTTAGGGCAAAAACAGTCCAGGATTCTCAGATATGGTGTTTTTTAGAAATGTATCCACACCCAAATGTAGTGGAAGAAAGTAAAAGATCAGTGATGCAAATGTTACTTCACTCCTCAATGTCCAATTACCCTTCAGATGGTTGGGTTTGTTCGGTTTTTTTTCAAGTACTTCAATAATGCAATATTCCAGCAAACGTGAAAAAAACCTCCACTTTTATCTTGTAAAAGCATGAAGGACTTCAAGCTCAGCATAACAAATTCATAAGAAAGACTAACTCTGAGCATGAAGACAAACTTTCTGCCTTCATTTTTAGCCTTTGCTTTACAATCATTCTGTGAGTTCATACCAAAACAAGCTTTAGCACTTAGAGAAAAACTTAGCAACCGTGAGGAACCACTTGTATACTTGTTCCTCTTACCTTACAGTTCTTTCCACCCTACAGGCTGAGTTAATCAAAGCCAAGATACTTCTAACATGCACAACGGATACACTGGGACTTCATGGCAAAGGAAACTGGTATTGTGCTTATAATACCCTATGATCTACTACATTTGTCTTCAATAACGAATGGGGTTCTACAACTTGTCCTTGGTGCTACCAGATTTGCCTACTACCACAGTAACACTAATAAGGTATCAGCTAATCCTTTTTCTTTAAAACCTCTAGTGGTAATTAAAACAACTCCTGATTTAGAGTCTAATTAAGAAACAAGATAATGGGATAATAAAAGTTCTATTTAAAAAGCTTAACATTTTCAGTCTGATTTCTCATGTCACTTAACAGACTGCACTGTCAAGCCTTACTATGGGCTCTTGCGTACTTGTTTATACAGGTTCCTTTCCTGGTGCAGAAGTAGGAGTAGCTGAAATTTTTCAACCTCCTGAAGCAAGAAAATACAAATAATCCAGAAGCTCAGTGGTAGGTCTGGTTATGGTTTGGCATCTTTTAGTTTTCTTAAGAAACATGACTGAGTATCTTGCAGTGGATTAAGTCACACAGTAGGCAAATGACATCCAGTATTTCAACAGGAGGAACTTTGTGGGTCATCTGTTCAAAAAACTTGCTCCTTTTTGCTCTCCATTGTTTTTGTCCTCTTCCACTCTATCCAAGTACTCCAAGTTATCGCTGGGTCAGTCAGCACACATTACAGACAAACCTGTATGCTTTATGGAGTATCACCCTAACAAGGAGTTAGCACCTGTAATGCCTTTATTACGGTAACAATCATGAGCTTTTGCACTTAGACATTTTCTTCAAAATCACAACAAATAATCTCTTGTTTTTTCTTGTTGCAGCAGGGGAATACAATCACCCTCTCTGCAGTTTCATTAGTTTACATGCAGAAGGTGAATTTATGTCTACTCAATTAATTATATTAACCCATTACTCAATGAAGTGATCTCTGTGGATTCCTTACAGGAAAATCATGCAGGGAAAATCCTAAAATATAGCAGAAGAGAATTCCCAATGGCTTCCTCTATGATTAATTCAATGTAGAATTAGCGAAATTGATTATTTATCAAGTCATGGCTCACATTGCTGCACAAAGCCCAATTTCAACATTTTCAATTCAAATAATTCAGTATTTTCATTATTTCAGATTTGTGTTGGAAAAATAAGCTGAAATGGCCAGAGGTTCAGGGTAAGATTTATGAAGCCAGAACAAGCAGCAGAATCTCACACAAGGAAATGTCAAATTTTCAGAGCTAACATTATTTTATCAAAAGGCCATAACCAAATCTGACAGCCTAGACACAGCTTTAGAAATCATCACTTAAATTTAAAGTGATAAGCAGGTTAAAATAACAAAAACAAATAAAGAAATAGTGGAAATTTGGGACAACAATTCAAAATCGTTTTCTGTAAGAGTCATTTCTCCCATTTTGTCTCTGTCCTGCTTTGTCTGAAGGACAGAAACAATCAGAATAGCAGAGCTCTAATTTTCAAGTGCAAGATTAATTCAGTGTGTTCTATCACACAGCAGTGTGTTCTGGAGTATTTTCAGGTAGTATTATCAAAGTACACTATTCATTTAACTCTGAAGGCAGCTGATGGGAGGTTTCATCAATATGTAAATTAAGTAGTAACAAAGGTCTTCTACCCATGAAAAACTGTAAGGACAAAGCTCCAGAACCAAGTCTCCTTACAGTGCAAAAAAAAAAAAGTCGTTATATGTTTATCCTCTGCTGTAACAATCTATCTATCCTTAATGCACTAAACAATAGCAGGGTATCTCCCAGCCCTCCCCAAGCACTGTTAGCAATTTGTCACACTGTAACCTATTGAAGTGGCAATTTTTTTTCTGCAAATGCATCATCACAACAATTGCCCAATTTCCAGAGAAATCTGAACTCACAAGCAAAGTAAGTTCTCAGCAAGACACAAGCTCAGTTAACACCAATATCACCACCACAGTCTAGTCACTAACTGTGGTCTATGCCCACCCACAACAGAAAAAACACACTTTTCAAACACATATATGTACTACTGATTTCCTACCACATACTGTGGAGATTGAATTTTATTCTAACTGACTTGCAGGCTTCTCCCAAGGCCACAGAAGTGTTTTCCATGGATACAATGGTTTGCACACAGAACATTTTCATGGTCCACCCTTCACCTTCTCTTCTTGAACATTTTGTCTGATCTGCTGCTTGCAGAAAAAAAACCCTGAAGCTAGGCTAACACAAGCACTGAGTCTATTTGCCTTTTAACAAACAAAACACCATGTACCAAAACCACTCTTACAGATGAACTGGGGGGGGGCCCAATTTTTGGCTGTTGGAGAGAAGATAGGGAGAAAGAAGGAAATATGCTTTCTTTTTTTTATTTACAGCTCTTGAAAACCAAAAAACTCATACGAAATCACAAACTCCATAACCACGAGCAAACCATTTATATTGCAATCCATTTTGGTATGTGAAGAGGATTATCAGACTACTGTTGCCCCACCCCTAAAGCATCACAGATGCAAGTTGGTTATTAAAGAACTTTTGATACAGTCATGTTCTCTGCAAAACAGCACACAGATTATTTTAAGTGTCACTAGAGTTCAAGTGTTGCCACTAGGGAAAGCAGGAACACTCAGCTCCATTTTGTTCTGTCAGTGTGGTTTTGCTGAAAAAAAAAAGTTTAAATTTTATCTCTAAATATATATATATATATATACACACACACACATATATATATATATTATATATTCTCTCTCTATATATATATATATCNCCACTAGGGAAAGCAGGAACACTCAGCTCCATTTTGTTCTGTCAGTGTGGTTTTGCTGAAAAAAAAAAGTTTAAATTTTATCTCTAAATATATATATATATATATACACACACACACATATATATATTATATATTCTCTCTCTCTATATATATATATCTAAATATATAATATACTGTGATAGGCATAGCTTAACCTTTTCTCACCATTTCCAACTCATGCTTCACTCATTCGAAAAAGCTCAATTTTCTTAACCTAGGTCTCTGCACTTTTTCTCCCTTTAGACCTATTTGGAGTTGTGAAGATGTCAATCCCCCATTTAAGCCTTTTATTTCATGGTACTGCTCTATTTTTAAGACCTAAATGTTTCAGTCAACAAGAGGCATTACGGCAGAAAATAATTGTTGTGATCTGTTCCTCTGTGTTGCTAATGAAGTAAAAAGGAAAGTTGTATAGCAGTTTGGCAGCCTTACTGGCTGTGAAGTGTCATTAAGTAGGAGATGGCAAGTTTTATCCACGCACCCCTGACTACTAAATTCACAAAACAAACAGAAGGTTTACCATGGGAGGCAGAAAGAAATCGGGCAATATCCTCAAGTCACTCTTCCAGTTAAACAGTGCATGGTTACTAAAATTGCTATGGGAACATGGGAGTTCATCAGAAACACAATTTTACACAAAAATGTTCCTTAACCTTTTACATTACCACAAAAAAAACCCAAAACCAAGGTGTAGAGTCTTGTTCTCATACACCAGAAAAAACGAAAACATAAGTCTGAAACAGTGTAATGATAAAATCTTTTATGCAGCCTTTGTTGCTAAGCTGTAGCATTTGATTAAGGAAAGAAAGTCTCCACATGTGCCCTACAGCGATGTACTTCACTTGATTTTAACACATTCTCTAATTGCAACTGAAAAAAAGAGGCCACAGCAAAGTGATAAACAAGAGACAACTGTTTTCTTTTGAGTCAGTGCTGCATGCAATTATTCTGTTCCGTAGACTACTCCTATGATTTTGGACAGCAGTAACATTATATTCGAGTACCTCCAAAGTGCACAAAAATTCTGCTTCAATTTCCATTCATGTTTTATGATTGATTATCAACCTATATTTTAAAAAAAAAAAAAAAAGGTCCTTTAGGCAAAAAAAATCTGCTAAACCAGATTTTAAATTACTGTCTGCCACATTTCTCATATTTCCACTAAACCACAATGTCCTGTTTCCAAATACTGACAGTTGGGAAACAAGGGCTTACTCCTTCTAAACACCAATTAAATAGTATCTTTCATGACAAAGTAAAACAGTATTCCTCAACAGACAGCTATTACACCACCTCCACAAACGTATTTAGGAACCCTTGGTTCTCTGATTCCTGCAAAAAGGCCAAAATGTGGTCCAGAAATGAATAAAAATGTCAGTTATTAAAACCAATGTCCCAAATGCAGAATTCAGGTTACTTAGGTTATTTCAATAAAAATCTGGCTTTTGAAAATACAAATTAAGTATTCCAACCTAAATATAGAACCAAGAAAGAAAAAAGTATTTCTTTTCCATGTAGCATGTTTCTTCCTGCTTGCTGCCATTTACCCTGTTAGCACTGTCCTTTAAAGCGACATGGGAGAACAGGAGAGGTCATTTGAAATTTTTATGGCTTCTCCAAGGTCATGGATATCATGGACATAATTTAATAAACTAGATCAGCTGGATTGATAAACCACAAGGAATTAATTAATCCCTTCCTCATAAAAAAATTTAATCAAGAAAAAGTAAATAACATATAGAAGCTATTTACATTCAACAAGCAAGCTATCCATCAGACTATGATGTCAAAAAATTAGTAGAATAATACATAACATATCCTGATAAGAGTGTCTATAATAAGTTATTCAAATAATAATGAATACGTCTATGATCTAAGGACCTGAAAGACAGGACTCTTAGGTTAAATCTAGTCTAAAAATTAAGCCCAGTTTTCACTTTCATCAGAAGTTACCACAGCTCACACACCACAAGAGGCTGTAAAAAAGCTCCTGCTCTAAGGTAGGCTTAAATGGCCATTGTAAATGCAAATCTTAGAAAAAGCAAGGCAACACATCCCAGTGATTTAAAGATTTCTTCAGAATCTCTGCTTCTATTAAACCTTACTTAAAAAAGATAGCCCCACTGAGATGCAAATCTAAGCTTCATTAACACTGTTTTAACTGTGCCATAAACATCATGAAGGTCAAAATCCACTCCCTTACTCCCTCACCATATTATTCTGCATGTCGTATTTGCACCGGTAAAAGTAAAACAAAGGAGTAAGCTGCAATAACACAGTCCAGAGCTATACAATGGTTACAGCACAGGATTAAAGACAATAAAAGCATATGTGGATTTCTTATTTTGAGCAGCCATGCCTCAGACATAGTTATTGCCGAGAATCTGAGAATCTGACAGTGTAAGAATAGTTCAGAGTCCATCAGCTGCTACAAAACACATCACAAATATCCTCATTCCCTTCTGTTCACAAGAACCAGAATTAAGATACCCTGCTTTACAGGAGACAGTGCTTGGGTTCTATTCCTGAACTTACCACCAAAGTGCAGCATGACCTTTAGCTAAAATTTTACCTCTGTGTGCACTAGTCTGTTTCAGGTTAAAGAATTCAAGTTGGTTGTTCTGGTTTGGGTTTGGGGTTTTTTTTTAACAATTTACAAGTAGGAATAATATAGTAAATTTAATGTCAGAATCTACAACTTTATATGAAAACGTTTTCAGAAAAAAGTGATTCCATTCCTAATTCACAAGAGCATTAAGAGAGAAAAAAATACCCCTCAATTCCACTGCAAAGGTTGTTTCATACAATAAAGAAAGAAAGGATTAGTTTTGCACCTACAAAACTTTTCACAAGACTAATTTCAGAATTTCATCAATAAAATAAACAAGACCCAAAGGGGAGTAGGGCACATATTTCAGTGCATGATTGTTTTTACTTTAAATGAAAACATAGTTTTTATTAAATTAAATAAGTGAAGAAGACAACAGCATTACTATTGCCACTATGAACTGCAACAAGCACAACATACCTTTACCACAAGCAAGCATTGTATGTTAGGATGCAGTTTCATGTGAAATTTCAGACCACCTTCCACCGGCAGATTACCACGGTTAAGGAAAAAAAAAAAAGTCCAAGCAAAACCCTGCTTCCAAGCTTAGCCTAAAAATAATCAGTATTTTATATTTTATAATATGCTTTCTAAAAACTTTTTTTATTTATTAAATATAGCAATGTAACATTTTACTACCATCTTTCTGTTCCTTACACTTTATGAAAATTAAATTTGAATTCAGTCCAACAATCAGCTCGTACATTTTGGTTTTACAAACACCTTCAGTAGGTTTAAAAAGTGATCCTACGTACACCACCCAGCAATGCCACAGAAATGCAGCCATGCACTACTCCACGCTCCCCAGCAAGCTGCCCAGCTCCTCCGCCCTCACTCACCACCCTCATGCTGGTGCTGTTTGCAGAGGACTGAAAGAAGTGAGGTGTTTTGGCTGCACCTCTGAGGGAAACCCCATCAGCACACTCCTGACACCTGACTTGGTTGTGGAGGCACTGCAAATGCACAGGTGCAGTGCCAGGTGCCACGGGATGTGCTGGGACTGTGCATCCCAAGGATGGCTTCAGCAACCAGCCTGCAGACCTGTTTGCCGAGCAGCACTGAGCCACAGTGGAGCACAGGCGTGTGCTCACCCCGTGACACACACCAGCTTGGGCGCAGGTGTAACTGGGTGAGCAGCTTGTCACACTGAAGTACAGTCAAGTGCAATTTTAGCAGCCAGTGTATTAAAATAAAGAACATTGCTGTTTGTTAGCTGAAAGCTATATAGAATCCAAAATTTCCACAGCATTCCCACACTTTTTCTAGAGAGCATTAGCACTGTATTAAATTAGTATCTAAAGAAAGCAGCAGAGAATTCAAGACGTAACAGTAAACAGGTTAGAACACTGATATGAGGAAATATGAAAGCGCTAGACTAAAACCAAGAACTGCATTTAGCAGTAGTCTGAAGGAACATTTTCCAATTGTGGCAAAAATCTGCTATTTTTAAGTACAACAAAAACGGATCGTGGCTGCAAGGAATTTACAAATGCTTATCTTATTTACACACAAAGTAACAAGTTAAAACAAATCTACCACTAATTTCAGACCTTCCAAGGGAACTTCATCATAAAAGTTACCTATTACAATAATGTATTTTCTCCACACAGAACACTGCAGATTTTAGAAAGGAATATGCAGCAAAATCAAGGTCAACATTTCAAACGCTGAAGCTTTTCAGGGATAAAAAATTAATTAATTTTAACATTTAATCTTCATGTCTCACTCACCAAATCCTACACTGTTAAAATGCAGAATCAGATTACAGGTTCATAGAAGAAACAGACAAAAAGGTTTACTGAAATGCTACTCTGCTTATTGCTACTAAACAAACTTAAATCTCTAGTATTACTCTAGTAAAAATAAACTAAGTCAATAATCATAAAGAGTCGCAAGAGATCAGAATCCAGGTCTCAAACCATTTGTTTCTTAACTAAAAGCTCTGCCCAGAGTAACTGCAACCACAAATATACACCCAAATGCTATTTTCATGTAACATTAAATACGGGATACCACAGAATTTGCACTCCAGGCACAGAACAAGTATTGCCTTTGGTCCTTTATCCTGTAAATAGCTTTTACCTCATTTTGATGCTTGTTCTTGTCAAACTGCCCCTTATTGTGCATGTTTCACATAATTACTATAATGCCAGGTTTATGCTAACTATCATACTACTGATTAATGTTTCACATAAGTCCCAAGTCTGCCAGGTTATGAGCTACTTGTTATTTTCCATTATCTAATAGAGACTGAGTGATTTTTAATGAGAATCAATTTCATTGAAGAACTCATCTGCAATGCTATAGAGTTTTTTTTACATCTCCCATTAAGTAGTATTTCTAATGAAAATTCAGTTGGACATCTTAACGTAAAACTCAAAATGGAAAATGTGACAAACTGACTAGTACAGCGTGGTTTTTAAAAAGAGTCAAAACAAATTAAGAACCTTCCACAAAAACTAAGAGCAATTCTGCCTAGGACAGAGACTCTTCAATTTGCGCTTTTAATTTCCCTGGTTGCTTTCCTCCTCAAGAAGAGTGTTTCCGTTTTTGACCCTCTTTGGAACCCACGCACTCTTGCCCAATTTTCTTGTTTAAGCAAAACAGAGCAGATTAAATATCAAATTATCATTCATCTATTCAGCATCTTTTTCAGGGTTCTTTAGAAGAGTCTACTTACATTTTCATAAATGAAATCTCTGCACAGCTGCAGAATAACCTACCTTGAAAAGAGGCCTCAAGAGGCCATCTGGCCCAGCCATCCCCAGATTCCCTGCTCAAGGTAGGGATATCTCTGAAAGTCCATGTATTTTGCTTTACAGAGAATTTTCAGCATATACCCCATAAATGTCTACTTCTCACATCTTAGTTGAGGACAGCACTTTCACAGTGTGAAAATTTCAAATTTTTCAAAGTTCCGAAGTTTCCAAACATTAGAACCATAACAAACCATTTCTTCCAAACCATATTTAGCCATTTCCAGTGATGTTCTCAGTTTTTTCCTCTCCTTGAAAATCTTATTTAAAATACTAAAGGAATACACTGTAATCCTTTTGATAATTATCACTATAATCATAGACAAAAATCTGCATTTCAGTTGCAGTTCCCCTAATTACTGTAACCCTTTTTATCTTTTCTTTGACATTTTTATAATTTCTTTTATT
The DNA here is from genome assembly GCA_013397775.1 of Eulacestoma nigropectus. Classification (NCBI taxonomy): domain Eukaryota; kingdom Metazoa; phylum Chordata; class Aves; order Passeriformes; genus Eulacestoma; species Eulacestoma nigropectus. The sequence continues at coordinate 80,139 of VZTE01001936.1, forward strand.
TTTTTTATCACTGGATATATTACAAGCAATAGCCCTCTTGTCTATGATTTCCTTAGATACACACCAATTATCAGCTGAGAAAACAAAGTGGTAGGCCAATTCCAATAGGTAGCTCAAAAAGGAGTTTGATTCTCAGCCATACATTTCCTGCCTTGATCAGTTTCATACATTTCCTTGATCCTTTAACTGAAACTATTTTGGCAATTTTGTCTTATCTATTACTAATGTGCCCAATATTTACTCTAAATGTGGTCCACATTGACATTTCCATAATTTCCATTCTTCTTCCTCTCCTGTTTTCTTTTTCATAATATATGATGATTACAACCAGGTAAGGTTTTGTTTCTTACCATTGCTATGTCATACCTATACTTTTTAGTTCTATGTACTTCACTTATGTATCAAATTCTTCTTACCATATTATTCGGCTTATGTTTGGACACAACGGAAAATTATTTTAAAACAGCTATGGTGGCACAAGATAAGTTAACCTCTAAAATTTTATATACAAACTTCATACAGACAGCTCTTTTAAACTGAATTGTTTCGGGTAAAAATTACATCATTTTAAGGTTGAGCATATGAACGACACTGCTAATAACAGAAAAATAATCTAATCAAATAGCACTTCAGACAAACAAATACAAACAAGATTACAATTTACTTGTAAATTTATTGTACTTTACAATAAATTTAAATAATATTGTACTTTACAACAATAACTACTTTACAATTTGCCTTTTAAATTTGTGGGAATTTTTAAAGTATTTAATATTCTCTCCATCTAATTGATCTAATTAAAAAGAAATGCAAATGCATCAACTTTAACAAAGTCCATGCAAGTAATCTATCTTTCCTGCCGCTGAAAAGAGTTTTACAAAGTTAACAAAAATCATCCTAATCTTTGTATTAGTAGCAATACTAAAGGCACGAACATACATATTTAAGAGTCTCGCTTTTATCTACATCTGTAAAGCAGAATGATGGTCTTAAAATGCCTGCTAAAATCTGGGAGATGACTGCTATTTTGGAAAGCGTGAGACCAGTAACCATGAAAAAGAAGTGTTAACAGTTAAAAACAGAGCATGGTTTAAAGTTGCATTTTCTTTGCTATGTCACACCCCTCCCCATGCTAAGAACTCATAATCACCTGCAAATCACAGTCTATTCCCTTCCATGCCAGTACAATTTTTTTGTAGATCCCACCAGAAACGTAAGATCTCATGATTTTTAAAAGCTTTCAGGCCATCAGTTTTGTTTCATTTTCTAATTCATTTCAGGGCTCCATTTTGGAGCATCGCTTTACAAGCATACAGGCACAACTCTGAGAATGTGAACTTCATTCACCCTCTACAGAAGAAAACACACACTTAGGGTTTTGGTGTATTTACAGCGAGAATCAACACAATTCTCAACAGCCAGAAGGAGAAAGGGGTTTGGCTTTGTTTTTATTTCCAACGTTCCAATCTACAATCACAGTTTGTCCTACTGCTTTTATGTCAGCCTTGAAGGATACTTGACAACTGCTCACAAAGGTTTCTATTTTCACATGCAAAAAAAATCCCACTTAAGTTAAGCATCATTAAGGATTAAAAACATCTCCAACATTCCAACAAGAATAACCACAGAAACAGAACCACCCACGATGGGCTATTGTCCTTGATGCCTGTTCCAGAGGTAATCTTCTCTTTCTTGGTCTAGAATTTCCTGCTCCATTTTGAACTAGTTTCCAGGCACCATACAGGCCACAGACAGAGGAAGGGAATTAAGAACAACACAGATTTTATTGTCACTCGCACATATGCAGTCCCTTACTACTTTTATTTTTTTTAAATATATTTATATATCTATATATATATATTAAAAATTTTTGTTAGGAAATTCTTTTATTACAATAAAAAAAAAAAACTACAGGGAAAATACTTTTGGTCACCTCACCCATCTTTCTGCTAGTATGACTGTGTCTTATTTCACCCTCCCTGGGAATGCTGGGTTTTTTTATTTTCTGTAGGGCATTCACCCACCTGTGGGAGTATCAGTCATCACCTTCTACATTATTTTATATACCAACTTCAGAAAGTGGAGAGAACACAGCTGATTCCCTGTACTAAGATTCAAGGCAGGAAGGAAGCCCAGCCAAGCCTTCTTCTGCTCCAAGGTGCATTATTTTCAGCACCTGCACTCCATGCTCCCCACAGTGCCCAAGAGTGTGGTGTTCAATGACATCAAAGCCTGACCTTAACTCAGAACGCTCATAATCACTTAGTGTTTGGGCAAAAATCCAGGAGTTCTATGAGAAACCATTGGCAAAAATGGAATAGTAATTTTTATACAGTTTAGGTCAATTAAACTTGAAAGGCATTTTGTGGCACAAACTACAAGACACTTTTCTAGCCACAAAGGCTTTCTTCTCAACACTTTCACATTCAGTAAAGATGCTAGTACTCTTTAACAAAAAAAAACCAAACACAAACCCAAACTCCCTCCACGAAAAAACATTTTAAAACCCAAACAAACAAACAACAACCATAAAAACACAACAACAAAAAAAAAAAACCACACACACACACAAAACCCCCAAACCCATAACTGAAAAGAGTTTTCTATTGGAAGCTTAGGAATTAGATGCAAATAAGGAAATAGTGATTCCATGTAAATAGATACTTTTTTTAAAAAATCTTTGATTCCACAAAGCCAAAGAATAATTTAATTTTTCAAGCTGAGAGGTAATATGAAGATATTAACACATGTACATATACAATGGCAGATCACTTTTGCACCTGTTCCAGACCTATTGTTAGAACAGCACACTCCTGGATGTTCTTTCCAGTGGTCATAATAACGTGCAGTCTTCCTGACATTCACACCTGCCTTACTCCTGCAACCTTTTCTGACAGAATTTCACCTGAAAATGGGGTGTGCTTATCTGCATATAAAGACACATACTAAAATAATAGCACTTTGGTTTTGACACATAAAGCTATTTTTGCAGTTTTATAGACTGATTCATGTTTGGTCCACAATTTTTATTTCCATCTTTATTAAAAAAAAAAAAAAGAAAAGGAAAAAGGCTAATGATGAAAGCATATTACTGAAGTGCTTCATAAAACAGTGGGAAGAACAGAATGCTATTTTTTATTTATTTTTCCAGTGTCTACAGCCACATCACTATAAAAAACCAGCAGTCTCTCAAGTTGGATTGGAAGGTTTTGAAAACAAATTATTTTATTGCAAAGAACGGAAGCAGAAGGTTAGAACAAGTATCCTCAACCTAATGTCTCCCAGTGGTGCTTAAGTTACAGCACTGCACTTCTCATGCTCTGCGTTGACAAATATGTTTCATCTGTCTATCTATACAGAACAGACAGATGCCTTTTTTGGATTTTTTTAAAAATTATTTTGGAGTTTTTTGTTGCCATATCCTTCTTCCAGCTTACTATTTGCATACTTCCTCAAAAGATCTGCTATTGGTCTGTGGCTCACCCTTGGAATGCACTCCCTCAGATAAAAATGTGTCAGATTCTTCTCTTCTGAAAGTAGTAAACACAACAGGTATTATACTCCACCCTAGACAAGCACCACAGGCCTCAATGTCAAAGTCAAGGATGGTTTCAAGCGCTTTGTGCCTCCCTGAAGGCCACAGAAGCATCCAATTGCAGCTTCAAATGGTAATGTGAATTTTAAAGCAACTCCACTAAAAAAATAAAATCAAATTATGATTGACTTGAATTTTCAAGAGCTTTCCAGAATGATTTTTTCAGATACCAGCTTGAGAACAAAGCACTGTATCATCCTGCATAACCCTTCTCAGAGTGCATCATTTTCCTGCATGATAATCATCCTCAGTTTTACTCCAAAAAAACTCTTCAGGTTCAACTCAACTTCAGGTAGCTCTCAATGAACACTACTTTCTTGCATTTCTGTGCTTTTCATTGTCCTTAGTGTCTCCACTTCCCCATATCTGTTTCTTACATTTCTGCTGTGTTACACCATTTTCAAACATCACTGTGCTTGCTTACCTGAGTCTGCCTGGCTACAGTACCCTTGACAAATAAATGCACTCCAACAGAGCAGCTCCTTGCTGCTGCAGTGAAACAGTTCTCCTGTAAAGGTATGCCTTTTCCTCCTCTAAGTTGTCTCAAATACGTCTGCGTTTGGAAAGAAATCAAATAGTACCAATTTCAATACTAAAACCTGGCTATTCTTCATGTCATTGATATTATCTCCAACCCATTTTGGTCCTCACAAGAAAGACTTTCATTTTCACTAAATGTGATACAAATTTAGAAAGAGGAAACTAAAATGCTCACTCAAGAGCCTGGTAAATTTTAGTGTTCAAAAGTACAGACAGGTACAGAATATACTGCCATCCAGGAATTCTGAAACTGTGTAAAAACTGCCTAAATATCTTGCATTTATATAACACTGTGCGGCAAATCCTTTTGGAGCAGAAGATACCCTACAACATAACAAGGGCTCTAAGGCCTCAAGAACAAAGGAAACCTATCTAATAAAGGATTACAGTGATATATTACTTAATCAACCATTGTTCAAAAGTAAAAGAAACAGAAACAACCATCAAAAAAAAAATGTTACTAGTTATATGTGGCAGCACTTGGTAGCTTGTATTGAATTTATTAGCCATAGCATCAAACTGAGGAATTCTGTCCCACTTGAATGGCAACTCTGATGTTTGAGGAATTGCAAAAGTATTTTGGAATATGTTGCATTTCTTTGATAGGAGAACAATGCATCTGTTCCTATGGAAATGAGATGACAAAAATGAAGAAGGAATGGGAATGTGAAGAGGCAAAGTGATGTAGAAATGACAAAAAGGAAAAAAACAGCTTGGGAATCGTTTCTCTGCTGTCAAAAGGACTTCCCTGAATCTACAGAAAGCTTTCTTCCTGCCCCTAACTGCATCTTCAAATAAACCTTCTCCTCCTGACTATTCTTAAGACTTTCTAATAAAAGGCACTTATTTTCTAATACTAAGTTCAGGTATTTCCAGGCAGTGGTTGCTTGAAAATGAACTTGTTCCTGACCAAAAGATGTATTTGTTCCCACATGTGTATGGTTAGATTTTGAAATTCCTTTATTTAGGATTCAGAATAGAGGAGTAAAGACGACAATCATTTGAACTCCTCTGTGCAGTTACTGAATCCTATACTCAGTTCCAGGCTGCAAACCTTCCAAAACTACTAGGTATGATGGCACATCTAAGTCACCAGTGGGCAGCCCCCTAAGGTACAGTGTCCATCCTCCAGAAAGCTTAAGCCTGTGACTATACTAAGAATACCAGGAAAAACTTCTTCACTAACATGATCAGGCATTGGAATGGGCTGCCTACGGAAATGGTGGAATCACCATCCCCGAAGTGTTCAAACAGCATGTGGATGTGGCACTGGGGATATGGGTTAGCAATGCTAAGTCACTGGTTGGATTTGATGATCTTAGAGGTCTTTTCCAGCCTTAGGGATTCTGTGATTCTTTAATACATTTCTCCAACTCATGAAGGAGGTAAGTGCACCCTTCAGTGCTGAAGCACCTAATCAAAGAACTGTACACCAACAGTAGAGTAGAGTAGTAGTAGAACTTCATAGAAATCTAGCTATTGGCAACTTGTTTTGCTGTCAAATTCCCAGTCTCATAACATGACTTATTTCCAAGCATAGGTATCTCTCAACTTCTTGTTTCTGTTGACATCGCAAAAGAGAACAGAGACATAATCTAGTACTTCGAGTCTTTTTAAAACTCTGCTGCCTCCCTCTATGCACAAGAGGTAATACAAAAAGCCTCAAATCAGGCATTACTAAAAAAGAGAGACAAGCATTTTCAGTAGCTTTGGCTCTCTTTTGCCTTTTGTATATCCTTTTATTACTCCAAGGCTTCAAAATGTATTCTTAGTAACAGGATCTGTCTCAATACAGAAAAAAAGGTTTTTTCCTCTCTCCCTTGAAATCTCTATTACTGTCTTGCCACTGAGCATGCATTCCTAGAAATATGTGTTATTTCATTAGTTGTGATTTTATACAATCATACTGAACAAGATTTTCTCAGAGGCTGTAGGCAATGCTGTGGGTTGTGGTTTTCCTGTGAAAGAGGTCATATTTCACATATTTTAACCAGTGAAAAAGGTCACTTGTCATAGCAGCTTATAAAGTTTGTTAAACATTTATACAAAGCCAAGTGGCAGGAATTGAGATGCCACACAGTTTCAGATACCAGACTCCTGTCATTGGTAAACAACAGGAAACGAGTGAAAATTGTCTCCTCTGCATATGACTGAGGCGATGACCTACCTTCTTCCACCTGAAGAGGGACAGGAAGGAGTGTCACAACATTGTTAGACACCTGTTCAATGTCAAATGCTCAGCGTTGCTACTGTTTGACAGCATGTACTGCGTATTTATTGCCTTGAGCAGGACAGATGTTAGCAATGCGGGAGATGCTAACTTTTGACTCTTTCAAGAACAGAGATACTATTTCTCCAGAAGGCCAGATTTGGCAATTACATTAGCTGCAAACTGGCAAAAAAAATAGCAAAAGTAACAGGAAAGCAAGTCCAGCAATTCTGCAAAGTGGGCAATCAAATTGCTTTTAAATTCAAAACCATGCTATTAACCCCCAAAGATGCTTGGTTTGAAACTCATTACCATAAGAAGATTACTTTTTCTTGACAGTACCATTTTGTACCAAAACTCAAAAAACTATGAATTTAAAGAACTGACAAAGAAAAAGTAAAGCACAGAAGAGAATTACAACGGTGAACACAAATGTAAACTGAATGCAAGCAAAGAAGTGTGGGCTCCTTCAAAACTACTCTGAGCAGACCTGGTGAGAAGCCTGTGACATGAAACACCTAATTAGTTTGTAATAGTCTAAGCAATACAGAACTGCTGACAAGGTATGAAACAACAGAGTAATTGGAAATGATCCTTCTCACCATAATGGTTTTAAAGGTACATGACACAAAAGCAAGGTGTAACCTGCATGGTACTTTGTTGGAGAGCACAAAACAAATTATAAATTAATTAAAAAAACAAAATACCAGACTTGCCATGCAAGGAATTAAAGGAACAATGAAAGTTAACTTTGGTAAATATTCCCAGACATTAAAAGTTATTTAAATATCATTAATATGATATTTTTAATCCATCTGGCCCAACTTCCTTTTTGCCCTTCAGAAACTTAAGAAGGCAAAATCAGTCTCTGAGAATAAGAGGCAAGAAAGTACATAAATGCCTGAGAATTTGCCATGAATCCCACTGATGTGTTTGCTTCATCTGAAAAGACTGAAGTACCAAACCTACAAAACCAGTTGAGGGCAAACAGGAAACAAACTTTCTCAGAAAAAAGATGTCATGAACAACAGCATTAAATACGAGAAGCTCACCAGATCTTTCTGGTTTTCAAATTCCCTCAAGGCCCTAAAGTTTAACTCTGCCTGGCAATGAAATGGGTCACCAAGTTTAACTTAGTTTTTGGGCTACTTCTCTGCTGTTTACTGGGACTGACAACAGTACAGCTACACATTACAGACAATTAAATTTACTACTGTACAAAACAAGTTTCATTTCTAACTGTAGGCTGAGTTTGCCCCAAGGCTGCAACCAACCACAAACAGTCAACTGGCACCATCTTCTTCTTTAGTTCCAAGACACAAAGAGACAGGGAGAAAGTTCTAAGAATGTTTCGCCATGAACAGAGCATGTGTCGAAGCTGTAACCAGCCACAGGGTTTGTAATTTTCTGTGATATAGTCTGCATTCATAAATGATGCATATAGCCAGATGAAAGAAATGTAAGTATACTGTAAAGAGATCCTTAGTATACGCTGGATAATTAAATAATGTAAAATCACAAATAAAGTCAGATAATTAAGTACACACTACAGTACAATTGCCAGAGGTGAGTGCATACTCCTGGAGTCACACCACCTGGTAAATGGTTACTAAGTAAAACGTCAAACTACTCACAACTTACAGAACACAGGTTACATGGGCATCCATTTATATGCTGGTAAGAAAACAAAAAAGTCCTCTCAGCATTTTAAAAATTCTGGACCACAGGTTCATTTTTTCCTCTAATTAAATGGATTTAATCAGAGGTAATAGCTATGATAGATCAAAACCAACCAGTCTAATGCAAGATTTGCTGTTCATTGTAAGCACAGAATTTCTGTCTCTCATGGTGGAGCAATTAAACTTCTGTCATCTTTCTGTAGCGATGTGACTGCTGGAATCAAGTTATAAATTTCAGGCTCATTTTTCTGAGTTGTTCCACACACTCAAGATTATATTGTCATTCTTACTACTGCTCCTACAAATCACAAGGACCTTTCTCATATTCTGAAACCTCCTCTTAGGGAACTTTCCTCTTTCTTAACAGCAGCACTATATATTAGGGTTTAATTCTTAGAACAAAACTCATTTCACAATGTACACCTTGCCAAGAGCAGCAACCTTGCTTGTTCAGAAGCACAGAAAAACCTTGAACCAGGGCTGTGCTGTCTGAGGCTATCCAGGTCTCCAATTAGCTCCTCCAAACAGGAATGAAAAAACCTTTTCATCTCAATCTCATCCTTAAACATTTTTGCATTCATCCAAGCCTGTCCTACTTTCTTTTTGCAATTGTTAGAGACTTACAAGTAAGCTTGATGAGAAAACCGAGCTCAATTGAAGGGTGTACATACAAGCTTGTTTGTGCTCTGAGAAGGAAAAGGGTGATGTCCTCATCAGAAAAGAAAGTGGTTGAGAAGTAGGTGATGAACGTGGGAAGCAATTTACAACTGTTTCGTCTTTGGACCTCATCATAGTTCTTTCAGCATTATTACTGTAAAGTGTTCTCTTTTTTGAAGGCTCTACAGATAAAAATTACTCCTCTATTTTGAAAAAAAAAAAGGCCACATAAATGCATCATCCCCAAAGGCAAGGACTGAGATGGCAAATGAAAGGAGTAAATGCTCAATTCTGCCACCTCCTACATCTCAGAAGTGGGATCATATTACTAGCATCCACCAACTCTCACTGTTATGCCACTCCACAAACACAAATTCTTTTCAGAGAGAAACAAAGGGCTAAACTGAGGTGGAAGGGGAAGCACTACTGTATTTCCTTAAATATCGATCAATGTGCAGATCCTGCCTACATGCCATACAGGCTGCAGAGAATCTATAGCATGAATTAAGTAATTTATGTAGTTCTGATAGAAGAAACTATTTGTTTCTCATTTACTTTGCTTTGGGGTTTTTTGTAAAAGATGGGGAAAGCAATCATAATGGCAAACTCAGAAAGCAGAATGGCATACTTACTGAAGTAAACAGAGCAAAAAAGTCTAAATTTTGTTCACATTCCAGAAATACATAGAAAGTCTGTAAAAACCAGGAGGGGAAAAAAACCCAAACATATGCTGTTATTTTAACAAGTAAAAGATAATAATTTCAGCTCTCTAGACTTCTACTTATTCTGTAGCTTGATGAATATGTATTATCAGCTCAGTTTCAAATGTAATCAAACTCCAGTTTTGATTTTTGTAGAATCACAGAATAACCTGAGCTGGAAGTGACTCACAAGGATCATTAAAGCCCAACTCCAACTCCTGGCTCTTCAGAGCCTCAAGAGTCACACCATGTGCCTGAGAACATTGTCCAAATGCTTCTTGAGCTCTGTAAGGCTTGGTGTTGTGACCACTTTTCTGGGGAGCCTGTTAAAGTGCCCAATCACCCTCTGGGTGAAGAATCTAATATTCAACCTAAACCTCCCCTGACACAACTTCATGGTGTTCCCTCAGGTCCTGTCACTAGTCACCAGAGAGAAGAGATCAGTGTCTGCCCCTCTTCTTGCCATCACAAGGAAGCTCTGGACTGCTATGAGATGCCTCCTCAGTCTCTTCTTCTCCAGGCTGAACAGACTAAGCGGCCTCAGGGCAGCTCATATCATTTCCCCTCTAGACCCTTCACCATCGTTGTTGCCCTCCTTTGGACACTCTTTAATAACTTAAAATCTGTTTTATATCATGGTGCCCAAAACTGCCCCCAGCACTTGAGGTGAGGCCACCCCAGCTCAGAGCAGAGTGAGACAATCTCCCCCCTTGCCCAGCTGGCGATGCTGGGCCTGATGCCCCCCAGGACACCACTGGCCCTCCTGGCTGCCAGGGCACTGCTGACTCATATCCACCTTGCCATCAACCCCTAGATCACTTTTCACTGCGCTGCTATCCAGCATCTCATTCCCCAGTCTGTCCATACATCCAGGATTGCCCCATCCCAGGTGCTGAATCTGGCATTTACCCTGGTTAAAATTCATTTGGTTAGTGATTGCCCATCTCTCTTAATTTGTCACAGTCTCTCATGCATTACATTCCCCTGTTAAAGCATCTACAAGTTAGCGGAAATTATTTAAAAGGAAATAAAAGTAAATTAGTACAGTAGAATTCTAATATTATCTGTCTTTCACCGAAAGTATTACACTAGCAGGTTCAACAAACCAGCACAATTGTCAGTTACTTTTTGTCTTGCACTGGCAGAAAGAATCCTGAAAAAACTCTTCAAATAAGTCTATAAAGAAGGAACAAAAGAAACAAAATATTGATTTTTCACAAGGAATCTCTACATACTATTTATACTGAAAAAAAGAGCTCCCCCAAGAAGTTCTTTACGGTTAAGAATAATTTCACAGATTAAATAAGGAGAAGAAAAACCAAGAAAAGAGGAAAGCTTTCCATAGGACAAATTGCAATTAGATAACGGAATCTAATGAAATCTGTGGAATGGATTTACAGAAGAAAATTGGATAACTATCGAGAGACAACACTGGGCAAGAATAATTTATTTATCCTAACGATTTTCAAGCATAAATGGTAACTACAGATCATGTGCAAAAATACACAGTAACAAATACCTTATATAGTAATGTGCCTTACTGGATCTTCCTAATGATGAGTAATAGCAACAACTCTTTAAGAACACACTCCTACCGCTCACATTCCTCTGTGAAGATATCCAGCATCAATTGTGTGATATTTCTGAAGCCCTTCAATCTTTCTATACACTTTAATAGTATTTATTTATTTATATGGCCCCTCCTATGGTTACAGAAAATTATCACAGTAGTTTTAAAAAGTCTGGACTAGATAGCTTAAGGAATTACTACTATTAACAGTGGGAAGGAATGTGAGAGTGTGTGTCTATGTGAGTAGTTACCAAATCAATTACTGGAGGAAAGAAATGTTAAATAAACACAGCATTTTTGGGGATCAGTCTTTGTTTGCAAATCAAAAATCTTAATTAGCGACACAGATGATCAAGATCATTAATTTGTGCTCCTTCTACTTGTCAACTGACTCTATAGCTGTAAAAATAATGATATGCTGTACAGAATCTCCAGATCGTCATGTTGCAATCAACAGTCTAAAAATCTGAAACTAAACTTACAATTAAAAAAAAGCTTTATACACAGCTGATATCTTATACATCAGTTCTCAAATGTTACATAAACTCATAAAAATGTCATAACGGAAGCAAAGGGATCTTGCAGATCAAAAGTATGTTTCCTGTTATACCAGTTTGTTTTGTGAGTCTAGTTCAGAGATATTTCACTTCCCTCAGATTTTGAAATGCAATTAAACATTTGAAAAAATGAATCATTGTAATAAAACGCTGTTAATTGGATTTTTAATTGAAAGTTCCTCTTTTCTCTTTCTCATAAAAAACATGAGCAGCAACCAAACCAGCCTAGACCACAGGACAACTTGGGCTGGAAGGCTGTGCCTGGCAGCCCACCTGATGTGAGCCCCCCTGCTCACACTGGGGCTAACACAAGCATAATTCCACGTCTGAGTATAAGCAAACAGCAAATCTGTAACAAAAACCAGGAAAATACCGTTTAACAAAAATCATAGGCTCTGATCACAATTCTTGCTAGTCACAAGCAGTATATTTCCTGGGAAATGCAAATGTCACCAGCAGCTTGAACCACCCGAAAGAACCAAAGAACACCTTACTTTTGAATTTCCACAGATTTATTCCTCTGGGACTCTGCATTTCAACTGAAGCTGACAAAATGTACTCTATAAATATTTATACAGCATATAGCAGATTTCTTTTTATTTCTCAACGCACAAATAACATCCATATAGCCACAGGTTTTATGATTACCTCTCCTGGAGAGATAATTTAAATACTAATTTTAAATGTCAGCTTGTGAATAAGAACTGTTTAAATGTTCTTTAAGTAGTGTGATTTGCAGAAAACACTAACGTATTAGTTTAATTAATTTTAGTTAGCAGAAGTGAAAATAATAGCACATTTCATTTACCCTGGTCAGTATGGTTTTTTATTAATAGGCTTTATTTTTTTAAATATGCAAGAGAAACTTCTATTGTCATATACAGATTAGAAATGTAAACACTTAAACACTTCCCACAATGACTGACTTCAGAATTGATTCTGAGTATTATCTCAAAAAAAGCAAAGAACCAGCGTGATAAAGAGCACTACTGCCCCCTAATGAGCCAGACCACAAAAGCTCCTCTGTAACAGCATCTTGTGTCTCTCCTGAAAAAAAATCAACCATTATATACATGAATTAGGAAAAAAAAAAAGGGGGAAAAAATAAGACAATCATTAAGAACATATACTTTAACTCACGCCACATTTCCGCACAAAAGGCACATACATAATTTTGGAGAGGAAAAAAAAAATATCTAGTAGCTACAATTTTCAGATACTTAATGTACCAAGAGATCATGAAGATGCAAGACACACCAGAAAAATTACCCACATCTCTGTTTGTATCTAAGCAGATATTAGCCAATCTTATATACTAGGATGTAATCCTGTAGTGATCTTCACACCAAAACAGATTTTTAAATTTTAATGTCTGTGCTTTGAGAGCATCAGTTTTCTCGTTGCTCTGTTTTATCTAAATGCCCCTCATGAGTTTATTCTAGGCTTGTAATTATTGCAAAGTAATTCTGATCTTGGTATCTAAACATACCCACAAAAAGAAGTAGGAGAGGTAACAGTCAAAAAGTCTACTATCTGAATTCTGTTTGTACAGGAAACAGAAAAACTTTCTGCTTACATGAAAGTGGCATTTTTCCCTCTACATTTTTTTTTAATAGTTTTGCCATAAGAACTGAATCTGTATTCAGTGCTCACCAATGCAGCTTGGGCACAAAATTGCGTCCAGTTCCTGTATCTGCACTTCAAAAATACAAATTGCAATGAAATGCTGAAAAAAATACAGCTGCTGCAAGTCTTAGTAAGAAGCACAAACATAAGCTGTGTATTCTCTTTTATTTCACTGTAAATCAGAAAATCCACTCGCATCAGTAAAATTACTGGAATTTAAATGCAATGCTAAAGCACCACTGAGTTCTGATTTCTCCCCTCAAACCCCTCATACTGAATTTTTCATAGGTAAACATTCTGACAGACACCACAGAACTAAAGACTCCAATTTCCATTAGCAAGACAAGGTTAAAACCAAATCATGTGTCTAATTTGAAATATGCTGGCTAACGGAAGACACAGATTTTATGAATAAAAAATTATGTTCATTAGTGAGTTTGGGTATTGATATACCACCAAGCCACTAAAATCCTTGAACTTAAGACTCTACCTTAAAACCTCCAAATATGGGGTTTCTGTGGCCTCACATACTGTCATCATTCATATAAATACATCATTAGCACAGAAAGGTTGCAAGTGATGAGCAATGTCTTACATAACTACACACATGGTAGAAGGCTGCAACCTACTATGTATTAAAAGCATGAGAACTACAATCATATGCTATGTGATAAAAATAAACTATCTACAAAAACACTTTAGAGACCTAAAATAACCATATTCCACACTTCTCCTGTTACAGCCCAAAGAGCTGGTAACACAGCACTCAGTCTACCGAATATTTATGCTATTTTATCAGTATTTCACAATTCCAAGTGTTTACTATAACCTTTATGAAATACAAAAATGAAAATAATGACAAGAATAACAACAATCAAGAGTTCCAATGGATGCCTTTAATAGAACTTTCACATAAGGCCATCACGACAACTCGTTCCAACTCTGTTGACATATACTTCTTACCTTTGAATCTTCATTGCTCACTCCCAGCTCTAGCACAGCTTGAGGAGACTTCAGCTTTGCTTGCATGGACTCTGCCATTTGAAGATTAAGCTGCCATCCAACTGTTTCAAGCTATAAAACACAAATTTAGATGACAATCAGATGGTACAGAAGCCCTGATGTCAACTTTCAAAACTGCGAGTGGTCTGTGTCAGTGAACACAGTGTCATGCTCTACAAATGTTAAGCATTTGTATACAATGCATTTCCCTCAAATTACCTGGACTCCAAGACAGATTTGTTTCTCTCTTGTCAAAATCACCCTTCAAATTGCCTATGACCACTCAAATAAAGCAACTTCCTATGTCTCAGACCTGATGGAATCAAACCATAGAATACAACTATGGGTCCAGAATATGGTAGTTCCCTCTTCTTGTGGAAGTTTATCAGCAAAGCTGCAGAATCAATTTCATTTTAAATTTATTTTTCTTTCAGGAAAAAGAAAAAAAAGTACCAATAAATACTAAACCAGTTAAAACTGGTGATTTCTTAATCCACAGATCTACTCATGCGCATTGTACCACGCGCAGATCTTAACAACAAAAATAATTAAGGTACAGCTCATGTACAAATGAAGTACACAACAAGAGAACTATAAGGCTTCCACAAAATAATCTTCCTGGCCTTAGCGAATAAAAAGAAGTGGACATACAAAGTCTTACCACCTGCCAAAATAACTTACACACAAATTCTTTTTAATCTAGTGTCACCCCTCTTCTAGTAAATATTGTGGGTGACCTGGTGAAAGTGAAAGTGTGCCACATCTTGGTTAATCTCTTACCAATGTAACAGCTAAATTCAGCTAAGATCATTAACAGAATAAAGCCATGCCAAAGGCCTTATTTTGTGAACAGCAATACATGCTTGGCATCCTCCAGTGACAGTAATCTCTAGATGAAAGATAGGAAAGGGTGGCAAAAACTTCTTCCATTGGCACAGCTCAAAGACAGAACTTCCAAAATTTCTTGCAGATATACAATTTACACTTACATACTAATGTATGTTTTACTGCATTCATCTGTACGTTGGATCAATATGAGAACTGTGTTAACAAACACTGGCCACCACACAACTAATCATACCAAAAGGAAAATTATGTATCCTGATATATCCTAACCACCAAGGCCAATACAAGATGGTTAGGGAGTTTAGCCAAGGCCACAGTTAAGGGAAATTCACAGTCTCAGACTGATATGGTGTACAGCTATAGGAACAGGACAGCAGGAAGAACTTCAGCAGGTCGGCCAGCAGTCTGTCAGCTGCTCTGCAATCAATGTACCATTCAAACTTCAATTTGTCATAAAAACTAGTAAGTTTACATTTAATCAAATCCATGAAAGCATGCAAACCACACAAAGGGACCCTGTGAAGATGTTCCGAGTCTGGTCCACCTCATTTTGAGCATAGCTTTAATAACAGTATGCCCACAGCCCACGAATTAAAAGATGCTTTAAAGAAAAGTTATATAAATTATAAAGCAGACCAATTTTTAACCATAACTCTGCTTTGATTTTCTCTAACTTGATTACATCTTCATTATTGAAAATAATCGTGCATGGCCCATCCCACCCAAAAGCAAGGAACAATCTAGAGTGGATTCTGTCTACATGCTCAAGTCAATCACATCAATGGACAACTCTGCTAAGTCTCTGTGCTAGCCAGTATTTTCCAGGAAATTATACCAGAATGATACAACTAGAAAACATTTTCTCTCCACAAACTTCAATGAAATTAAGAAATTAACTTTGGTTTTTCAGAAGCATAAAGATAGCACCTTTAAAAAAAAAAAAAAAAAACTAAAAAACTTTAGGTTTTTTATCAAGAAAAAAAGTATAGTTCAGCCAAAAAAATTGATAATGGTCAACAGAAAAGGACTCAGATCCTAGGTTCTGGGTTATAGTGGTGGAAGCAGCCCAAAGCAGGCAACTGGGAACAGTACCACCTATTGATAAAGCACCTAAACACTACTGACAGAGACAGTGAGCTCTGGAATGTGACGGCTCTTCATACTGGAGTCACTATGGTTAAAGCCCTCTGCTCCTCAACTTAGAAAGGACTTTCTATCAGCTACTTAAACAGTTTCTTACTGTGGTATGGAAACCAAGCCTTAGACAGGATAGCAGCTTACCTAGGATCATAAAACAATGCCACTAGAGACAAAAACAATATCCAAGGAAGCCTGACTTTTAAGACTTTTCTGAAGCTGTTATATACTGTGTACTCTGTGTAGCATGAAAAATAAACCTCCAATAATAAAGAAATTCAAGTTTGTGGTTTTTATTTCACTTTTAATACACATCTATTCCAGAATACTGTAGACGGCTCAGAACAAATACAATATATGCAGCAGCACACTGGCCTGAGTTTATAGCTGAAAAGCAGCTGTAACTCGTTTTATATTGCTTTACCTTAAAATTTTGATTTCCTGTACAATTCACGTCTGTTTTCTGTTTTAAACATAGTTGTATGAGAATAAGTTTTAATTAATAAATAGCAGGCTGCCTAAGGTATCAAAATGGTCCATTTTCTTGAAACAAAAGTGCAGCAAGTATCTGGCAATGGTTGTGTTTGTTTACTTAGAAGACATTCAAGATTCTGAAATGTCAATTAACCTTTTGAGAACAGCGACACATTTTTGCATGGCATTTATGTCAAGGCACAGTATTTGTTAGTCACAAAGTGGTACATACTTTAGGGCAATTTTTTTCAAATACGAAAGGACTATAAAATTATTTTTACTTCTGGTATAAAACTTGTTACAGAAAAAAGAATGATGGGAGAACGGTGCCAGAATCTGTGATATACTAACTGAAAAGCATTTACTGGGGCAGAGGAGAAGTATTTCTCCATTCCTAGCATGAAAACAAAGCCGTGTTTTTAGCTATTGTAGACTTTTAGCTTCTTTTCACAATTTCTTATCAGCAGGTTAGAAATGTGCAAGCTACCTTGTCACTGCAACACTAAACACTGTTGAAAATACACTGTTTAGTGCTGCAACTTCTCACTGGCACTTATTTAACCTCAAGGTTATGTTTAGAAAAACAAACTAAGAAAAAAAACCAAACAAAACAAAAACAAAAAAAAAACCACAGGTGCAAGCTGGAAAAAGGGAAGGAAATAAACATAGGTACTAAACAAAACCAACAGTAAGAATGTATGAAAATGCTTCAGATCTGCTCCATGAACCCTTTGGCAAATAACTCAGGGCAACAAAAATACGAGGACGCTTTCAACAACCCCTGTAAATCCTCAGTTCTCATGTCCATTTTGTTTCATTCAGGCTTCTGAAGAGATTACCATAGCACTCAGGACTAACAGACATGGAAGAACTCACGCACCTCCCCCTTCCAGCATTCACTCAGTACCAGCTGTAGAAGAGATAAGGTGTCATGCCTGCTGAACCAGCTCTGTACTCCCTCACCCACACTGCTTCCCAGTGGCCTCCCACAGCTGTCTCAGGGCAGACCCACACTAGTTCCGCTACTATAAGAGGATCTGAAGAGGATCAACTGAAGATGAGCAGCACCTGTACAGGTACATAATAACATCACCTCTGGTCTGTCTGTGATGACCACAGCCATTTTCTTCCAGTGTACAACACTGGATCTTCCAACTCAAGCCCTGTCCAGCAGACTATTTTCCATGCAAAACAGTAGAGCACAGTATTTTACACAGTAAGACAAGATCATCACCAATCTAACATAACGATGGTAAAACATTCGGGTGAAAGACACTCTCTGAAAAAAGCCCAGTGCACTAAATGTCAAGGCAGCTTTTACAGCTGATATAAACCCCAAGCACAATCTCCAACCACATCAAGGTTCACACAGCCAAAATTAACACCCATAGAATCCACCATTTCTCTTGTCACTCACAGCCCATTGTGTTTTTACATACTCTCCTGTCTTTTCCTGGCATATTTTCACCATAGTTCCTTACTTTCATTTTTTGCTGCCCATAAACCTAAAGTGAGAAGAAATTCAAGAAGTCTGACAAACAGAACAAGTTTCTATATTAGTTGTCAAAAAATACTTCTTTCAACTACACAGATATATTTATTTTACACTCTTCAGTGAGAAATCACATAAATGTTCTTTGGCGAAGAAACTCAAGCTAATCATCTTAACTATACAAGAACCAGGCTATCAGACTCAAAATGAAGGACTACAACTTTGAGAAGGAAAGCAGAACCAATGTCAATGACAGGCATGTCGTAGGGCTCCAACCTGAAGGCACAATGATGGAGCCCAAGTGAACGAGAATCTGACACTAAAAGATGGTTGGCAAGGATCTAATCTGAAGAAACAAAATAAGGGCAAGTATGGTGAAACAAGGACAACGAAGTAGGAACAGAATCTCAGAAAATATGTATTAACCTAAAATTCCCTACCTAATACTTCCAACTTCAGCCAAACTTCTGAAGCAAGGTCCAGTATTTTTAAAGGATGACAGAAAAAAGGGGCTTAAATACTCAGTCAGTACCAGAGCAAAGAAAAAATATATTTTTCAGTTGGTCTTGGCTGATAAACACAGATCACACCTCCTGTCTCTCTCTACACCCATAAAGACTGGAAGTTTGTCTTAATTTTAAGCAGAAAACTGGAATTTTCACGTAAATTACCTGATTCTAGAAGGGTCATAACAAACCATTACAGAAACTACAAAAGACCAGTATTACATGACTCTCAGAACACACTGATGTGACACAGCTTACTTCTTACCACAGTAAGAAGTGGCTTACTTCTTGCCAGCAGGATGCCATAATAACATGCAAACCATTGTTTCTCATCCATGATTTGGCACCTGTCAGTCCCTTAGAATGAGCTTTAAGCATAGACTCACAGATAGTAAGAGCAAAAATGAGTAAACACAGCAATGAACCTGCAAGAACTACATTATAGAAATACTGCTTGGACACACAAAATCAACAGCACTGAGGTTTTTATAACCAGCAGCCATTTAGACAGTTATGAAACAGCCAATTACTTTACAGATCAAATTTAACTGTTATGAAGACCTAGTTATTTTTTTCAGGTTCTTGCTCTCCATTTTCTTGGCAAGATTTGCTGCTTTCAGAACACCTAGTTTTCACTAAACAGAGTAAGATGTTATATTCAGAAAACATACATGATTCAGAACACATGGACAATTACGCAGCATTATAGGTTAAATGCTACTTAACAATCCACTACAGATAAACTGGCTACAGGAAAGACTATGAAGAGCCTGTCGTATCCAGTACTAGCCTCTCTGGCAAGCAAATGACCATGAGCATGTCTACAGGCACAGAGCGAGAGATGCTGATTAGCAGTTAGCAAAGAGCAAGAAAAAGAATTCTCAAAACCAGTGTTTCATCTGAAAGTCTAAAAAGTGAGAAAAACACACTTCTGGGCTGAACTTGTTAACAAGCCTGATGGGCAGAGAATGCAGAAGCAATCCTAAACTGGCAGCAGTGTCCTGTAGTTCTATGCTCATGAAGGAAAAATAGTTATGAAAGCCCTGGATGGAAAAGGAACATATAGCATAGGCAAACTAACATATCCAATTTGTAGAAGTTTATTACTAGTACAATAACAAAAGCTTTCAGTATAGCTAAAAGGTAATTGGTAAATAAAAGTGATAACATTACTATATAATTGTTAATCTTTGAAAATCAGCTGTATAATACAGTTTTTCAATAGTATTATTTCAGTTGGGTATTTCTTCCACTGTTAATGGGCAATGGTTTCGTTTGTCTGCTTGAACTTTTTTTAAAGCAACAAAACTCCCCAATACGCGCCTTTTTAGGTAGCAAAAGATTTTCATTACCACAAAGTTGCTAAGGAACTGCTGAAGCTTTCCAACACGACTTAAAATTTTAAAGCAAACTGAGTTTGTGGCTCACAGTCAGAATTAAAAGCCAGTAATATGAGCACAAACTAAAATAAATCCCAACATTCCTTCTGAAAATTCAAATCTTGGCACAAAACTGAGTGTTTCTAACCATAGAATGGTTTGTGCTGAAAGGGACCTTAACAACCATCTTGTTCCAACTTCCCTCTCCTCCACACACATGGACATCTTCCATTAGACCGGGTTACATAGAGCCACATCCAGCCTGGCCTCAAACACTTCCAGGGATGGGGCACCCACAGCTCCTCTGGGCAACCTGTCGCAGTGCCCCACCACCCTCGCAGTAAAGAATTTCTTCCTAATATCTAATCTAAACCTACCATTTCTCAGTTTAAAGCCATTACCCTTCACTCTATCACTACATGCCCTTGTAAAAAGTTCTTCTCCAGCTCTCTTGTCGCTACTCTTGTGGAGTAGACCCCTCCTGGTACTGGTGGTGCTGAAAGACTTGATTAACATGGACACCCGTGTTCTTGGTTGCCAGCAGCTTTCTATGGCACAGTTTGCTTCTGTAGATTTGCACAGCTAAGAAATAACATCCAGGTCTCCTGACTTCATGTCCATACTCAAAGACCGATATAAGGGTAGTTTAAGTGCATCTACAGTTACTTCCCTTCTCAGGCAGTCTGGTTAATTTGAGAACATGCTGAAGTAGTGAAATTTACTTTATTTTTTCTGAGGTTTTTAAAAACTGCATAAAGGAAACAGAATGCCAATAACTTCTTACTGACTCATTTTTTTACAGGTACCACAGAAAACAATCTTCCATTAGGCTGAAGCCTAACAAACTATTTCAGATAAAGTAGGTCAGTTACAGCAATACAGAAATTAGTTTCATGTTCCACTGGTATATAGATCCACCCATCTGATTTTCAAATAATTTTAAATCCTTATTTTGAGAGACCATTTAGTTCAAAATGATCTGGTGTTTGTTATAACCTCAGTGTTACTGAACATCAGATTATGCTTTTCAGAGCCTGAGAAAAAAACTGACATGCTTGAAGCTCTTTCAATTAACAAGACCAAAATAATGCACAAGTGCACGGCTCTGTTTTTCCAAGTTACACTCTCCTCATCTATTTCTACTAAATGTGGTGTACCTGTAAGAGCATGTATCAGTTTACACACAGCAGCTACTCTTGGAGGGAAGTTTAGCTTCACTACATTGAGACTGGAGTGCTCCCTACTTAAAAGGCGACCTTAACTTATAGTTAAAAGTCACTACTGACATCTTAAGATGGCAAAGTCTAAACTTCTACTATTTTAGTGTTAGGAAGGAGTAACAAGCACTGTGGAAGAGTGCATATAAGAGGGATGAAAACCCAAACTTCAGCCCATTCTTGAGGAAAGAGATTTTTGATAGCTGAACAAATAAGGAACTACACTTGAATAGCCCCAGTGTGAGCAAAAACTATACCTTAAAAATGAAGTCCGACAAACTGAAAAAGTGCACTACATAATGTCACTGCTTACAGTAATGGGGAAGATGAACAATTCAACATCCCTGTCCACATGTACCTTAGCAATGTACCTATAACATCCCAGATACAACAACTACAGAAAGAGAGAAATTACATCTTATTTTAACAAATGAAATCAGAATTTTGTCATTTTATCTCAGATACTAACTCATTCACTTCAGTTATTTTTCCCTCTAAATTGAGAGGAACAGTCCAACTTTAAAACCAAAACAGTTCCTAGAATAACTGAAAGAGCTGCTTATGCAATTTAAGCCATCTGTATTATCCTCACTGAAACTGTTATGAACAGTGAAGAGATCATGGGATATGAAAGACAACTTCACAAAATCTTTTTCTCATATTATTACAGGAGTATGTATCACACTGACAACAAAATATTAAAGAATGTTTTCCGCTCAATAAGATATTTTGAGGAAAAAAATAATCCACAACATAAGAAATGTTCTAATGCAGTTCTTTCACTTACATTTTTTCAGTTGTTCTAAGCAAATAACCTAGAGGAAAATGAGTACAGCCATCCTTTCACTTCATTTAATTCTTGAAAGAGTAACTGCCATAGTTAGTTCCTGCACTGAAGACCAAATATTCCTCAATTCATTGTAGAAAAAGAAAATCAAAATACTCATGTTTAAAGTTTGAGGATCTCCTCTCCTCATCTTTCAATAATTAATTAGATAAAATATACTAAGTCACAGTTAAATAAATGAATAATTTTCACTTAAAGGAAGCACTGCAACATGTATTTATAGTTTTAATGTAATAACTATCAGTTTTGTATGATGGGAGAGGACTAAATGTGTATTACATATTAAAAAAACCATTGGTCTACAATGCATTACTCTAACTTCATACCTGTGTAATCAGACCAGCATAAAACTAGAGGAAAGTATTAAGTCTTCTCTCTGAAATTTACGGCGGGAGGTGCCAGTTCCACTTTTCATCAGCAAACTCAGCACTCCAGAATCAAAAATCAAAATTAGACATGAAAATGTCAATTTTGCCTGCTGTGATGATGAAAATAACTTAGGAAAGATTTAAATGTGACAAAACATGCCTGACTATGAACTCCTTCAAAAACTCTCTCCATCTCAAGAAAAGAGTATCACTGCAGAGGAGACAGCGGGAGGATGAAGCCAAAAGTGTACTCAATATAACAAATAAATAATAAAACAGAAAAAAAAGGGGCAAATTTTTAAGAGAAGGCAATGATTGACAGGCACAATTTGCCGACCGCCACAGGTAGGGTCTTCATCACAGAAATAATTTGTAATCAGGAAGAGAGTGTTTATTTTAAGATAAGCCCCAGATCAAACACCAATTTTCTCCTGATGGGAAACTTGAGCATTGTGAGCGTGGGAGATGACTGCATAAACACATCGATTTCTATTCTCCATTGTTGCTACTGACTTCAGTTGAACTCAGGAGGCATGAATATCTTTGAAGTCCTGGATGCTGCAGCTTCTTTTCAGCAGGTCTCACTGTAAAAATTGTTCCATAGGTGAGGAACCCAGCAGTGAAACAGCTGGATTTTCACATGGTTGCAGGAAATTTCTGACTGCAGTCCTTTACCACATTCTTAATAGCAATAGAAAAACATTTATATTTTTTAACAGAAAATAAAAAATAAAGTATACAGTAGTTAAAACTGTCCCTCTACTGGACAAACATATTCAACTTCAATGCAATTCAGTATTCCCATTTCATAAATGGGTTACTGAGGTATTTTGTAGTTTCAGTGAAAAATGCTCTTTAATGGCAGGTTTAAAATTTGTAACTTTCATATTTTACCTGTACATATGAATTACAAAATGAATGACCAGCATCTTCAGCTGACAGTATTAGGCAAATCTTCAAATTAAACACAAGACTTGGAGCAATCCCCACAAAAATGGTATGTAACTATCAACAAAACCACAGGTACAACCACTCATCCATGGAACAGATTCACTACAATAGGTTGAAGACTTTTACTAACTACAAGTCTGTAGTTACAGACAGTCATAACACATATTCACGGTCAAGTTAAGCAGAAGTGGCATAGTCAACTACAGTAACTCGCACTAAATTTTTAAGACTGGACTTCGAAACTTTAAAGATAGTTTTGCAATGTTTCTCAGTCATACAGGCATAAGAAAGTAAGAATCACTGGATGGATCTTATCTATCTAGACACAATACTAGAACGCAACGTCAAACCAGATTCTGCCTTAATCTTGCAGATCCTGTGAGACCGTCAGCAAACAGGCAAACAAAACAAAAAAAAAAGAAAGGAGGAACTACATTTTTGACCACTAGACAAGAATAACTAGAAATAAAGGTAGTTGTAGCATAGAGGCAAGGAAAGAGTTGGATTGGGCTAGGCAGACAGACAGTGAATTAATAGAATCCTGTAAAAATATTGATCAAATGGAGCACAATTCCCAGGGAGGAAGAAAAGTATCTTAGCCTTAAAAGAAGGCACTGTTATGACCAAGAAACTGTAAACAGGTTAGGTCAAACACTCCATTGAGTGATTAAACCAAGCAAGTGGGATAGAGGCACGGAATGTGAAGAAATCTTCACCAATGAGAACAAACACATTATGTTTGCTGTGCAACTCTTGGACCCCTCAGCACAACTTCCCCTAATAACATCAGTGACTTAAGAAGGCAGCAAAAAAACATAAAATGAAGAGCAGTTAGTCTTTTAACTCTGTAAACTGCTCATTTCAGCTTGTAATTAATGCCAGAAAAAGCAACAGGGGCAAAACAAAGAGCCAGTACCTCACTTACCTCTCGGAGAAGATATTAAGAGCATATTAAAAATCGAAGAGACTGAGATTTAACTTTAAAAGGAAAATATGCACAAATTATGAACCTAAATCCACCTTATTTGGTGAACATGTAAGTTTAACTAGATTCTTCATCCAAGACTAGCTGAAGGTTAATTTCTTCTGATTTCCCATTTTTGTCTTCAAGGATAAAATCCTTTTTCTCTTCAGCAAACTTTACTTAGCATGTATACCAAGAAAAGCAGTATTTTCAGACTTCTTTATTCAATATTCAAACCAAACCCCATCACCTCTTCAATCTTGGAATTCAAGAAAAAGACACACTCCAAAAAAAACCCCAGTATGTTTCAAAAGGAAGGAAACAAAAGAAATAATAAGACATGAAATTGATAGAGTAAGAGTAAGACTAGTGCTAAGCTGCAACAACTTCAAAAGACTTCCCCCTGGTTGAAGTTACTGCAAGTTTTCATCTTTAACTGATTTTTACTGATAAGCAACTAGCTTGAAAGCAAACAGAGACTCAATGACAAACATTAGAAACAGCATTCCAGTTTCAAAACCTCTAGCATTTAGAGGTCCACTTTGCGCAAAAGGTAAATGTGCTGTTGTGCTCTGTCTAGGGCAAATTTGCGGGCACAGAGTTGCAGTAAAAATGCACACCAGTCTATGACCACTTTCATTAAGTCACGGCTGACTGGTGTATTCATCTAGCAGAATACATAACAAGATCCAATGGAGGAAAGATTAAGCAGGACACCTTTTAATTAGAGATTGAGGCAGACATTTTTAGCAACCATAAAAAAGACCCCAGAAATTACCTCTCATTTCAAGCCTTGAAATTACAAGCAGACCCCTGTTCCAAAACCTCTTTTACAGATTGAGGAAAAATTATTGTTATAAAAATTATTACACAGGAAGTTACAGAAGATAAGCACAGTACTCTTTTCTAGCCTTTAAAAATGCTATTTTGCATGTAGGAACAGAACAAAACTTACATATCTTTCTAAACATTCTCAAAATCTACCTTCTTCCAACTTTCATAATTTACACTTTCTTGGTAGAAGACAGAAGAGGATAGGGATAGGAAGCAACTCATTAAAAAATCCTCAAGAAGTAGCACCTAAAAATTGTAAACAACTAAAATTCCTACTAATAAAGCTGATTGAGTGAAAGACTAAAATTCAGTTTTGCTGTAGCTGGTGATTAAAATAATCTCATTAGGTATAAAACTGTGTTTTTACTTTGTATTTCATCGTTTGCCGTCTCTTTGCCTCTGTGAGTTTATTGGCATCACATAATGCAAGCTGGTCCACCATTCACTGTGACAATGCCCGTAGGTACAACACTGTTTTTGTGACCTCAGTTTGGCACTGTAAGAACAATTAGTTGACCAGATACTAACAAGAAAATGTAAAATTCTTTCTTACAGTTTGAGCTGTATTCCTCCTTATTTTGCATTCTTCTGATATCAGAAAAAAAAATTTGTGCCATGACATACACACACTGAGCACATCAATTCTCTTCTTTTTGTCATAACCACCACAGGATGCATGTGTTTCAGAGCATTTCTGTAGATGTGCCAGCATTTAAAAGAAGGAATTTAGCATATTAACATTACATATACATCCATTAGCAAGAAGGCCAGTTTCTGAGAAAATCACTTTCAGAGTTTTTCCCGTATGGCTTCAAATAGCCACTCAGGATACAGAACTGACAACTCTGTCAAGAATTTTAGGTACATAACTTCACTAGTTGCATTCCCACGCATCATTATATTAAGCAGTGCTGTCTGAAAGCTATAAAAAACTCCTCCTGCTTGGCAACATAGGACTTCTATCTTTTTCATTATATGTATTTTAAGGATACCCTGAATAGTTTTCCAAAACAAGAAAGCTATGAAGCACTTAGCTTGATCTGCCTTTTAAATAGAGATTTGCGCAGAGTACCAAAACACACACAGAGAACATAACTTTAGGGGGAGGGGAAGTGGAGAAAAGCAACAAAACTGATGAAAAACTGCCATGAGAATTCAGAGTGAACCCTGCTAAAAATCTAACTCTTCTTTGCAGAGAGGAAAAAATACGTTTTAATCTGATCAGTGTGCCCTCATTTCTAAACTTGTACATTACCAAGCAAAGGCTTAAAAACTGGATCAGATGGATATCAAACTATTATCACTGGCCTGTCATTCTAAATGCGAAATTAAGAATGCATTCAAAGGAAAAAATTATACAAATACCATCATTTTAATTGACTAGGATTGTATTATCATCAGCAGAAATAATATAATAAAAGCACTGCCATATAAGTAACGACCAAAGAACCAATCAACGCAACAGCAGAATATACATAATTAATAACCCTGTGCAGCTGAAGACTGCCAATAATTAGGTGAAGAAAAATAAAAAGATAAAGTGAGTAATAACATTAAACAGTACAGCTTTGTTTTAAATCCACAATTTTTATTAATTTCTCAGGTATTTCTCAGGTCAATAACATCCCTATCTACTAAGCAGTCTGCACAAAGAATTTCAAAAACCTATGTTCAAAAACGAACAGTTTCTGTCAAACAACTAGAAATAGTGTTCAATATGCCACAGAAAACTTCACCTAATCAGTATTCTAGGAAACACTTGTTCTGCTGCTCTAACAAATACAATTTGACTTGTCATCCTAATGAAGGTATCAACCAGCACATTGCCACCCACACCTCTTGCACAAAACTCACAGACCCAGAACCGAGAATACTACTTTTTAACAACTTGTACTCTGCAGGTGAGAAGAGAATCTGGTTTAAGAGAAATAACATGTCAATACAGACAAATTATCTGTAAGAAATTATTTCTCATAATAACTAGTGGTCTTGAGTCCAAACCTGAACACTTCTGCAAGCCAGAAGATGCACTGGCTGACTCTCAAAAATGGCAGAAGTCAAAATTTTTAGTATTATTGTGGAATAACAAACCTGGACACTCAGCTACCCACTAGTTTTGACCATAAGTTAATCAATCCCACAGGTTCCAATGTTTTCTTAATGTGTAAACCATATCCCTAACAAAAAAAAAGTAAAACTGTCTGCCATTTTTTATTGCCTTGAAACAGAAATGAAAGATTACAGCCCAGTCCTTCTTGTGTACACCACAGAAAATACTGTATTGTCAGCATTTTAATACTTCCAAAACAGACAATCTCTAAGTACCATGTATCAGGAAAGACTTAGAATTGTTTTGCCACATGGTTTTTAGTAAAACACAATATAAAATTCCAAACAGATCTTCCTTAGTTATCTCATAAACTCTGTCTTGTGAATGTGTGCAGGGACACTATGTATGTGTTAGAACAGAACTACCAAGACCTCAGTAATGTAAATCATGACTCTGGTTCTGCATTTGGATCCACACAAGCGATCCCTTTACACACCCACTAAAGCTGCTTTAAAGAAAATTCAGGCTACTATTGTACAGAGAAGCATACAATAAGCGAAAGTACAAAAGAATCACACATGAACTAAATTCTGAATTTGTATGTAGTGCTGCACACCACCTCAACAGGTCAGCATCAGTCCCTACCAAATATGCAATGATAACCAAAAAGCCTGTACGTATTACTAAAAGAACATGAAAGAGAAAAGAAAACCCAACCAACAAGTAGTATTCATAGACTCATAGCATGGTTTGGTTTGGAAGGGACCTTTGAAAATCATCTAGTCCAATTTCCCTGCCGTGGGCTGGAACATGTTGATCACTAGATCATGTTGATCAATGCCCCATCCAATCCTTTGAACATTTCCAATGATAGGGCATCCACAAACTCTCTGGGCAACCTGCTCCAGTTCTCACCATCCTTATCAAGAACTTCTTCCTTAAATGAAGTCTAAATCCATAAACCTTCCGTTTAAAACCATTGCCCCTTGTCCTGCAACTACATGCCCTGGTGAAACATCTCACTCCATTTTTCTTTTAAGTCCCCTTTAAGTACTGAATGGCTACAATAATGTTTCTCTGGAGCCTTCTCTTCTGCAGGCTGAACCACCCCTACTCTCTCAGTCTGTCTTCACAGCAAAGGTATTCCTGCCCTTTTATCACTTCAATGGCCCTCCTGTGGACCCATTTCAATAGATCTGAGTCTGTCCTATGCTGAGGGCCCCTCAGTTGGATGCAATACTCCTGGTGAGGTCTCAGAAGAGCAGAGTAGAGGGGGAGAATCACCTCCCCTTAACCTACTGGCCATGATTCTTTTTATACAACCCAGGATACAGTTGGATTTCTGGGCTATGAGTGCATATTGTTGGCTCACGCCATATTTCTCATTCACCAGCATCTCCAAGTTCTTTTACTGCAAGGCTGCTTTCAATAAATTCATTACCCCAGTCTCTGTTCATACGAAGGGATGCTCTTACCCAGGAGCAGGACTTTGCACTTAGCATTATGAATCTCATGAAGTTCACATGGACCCTCTCCTCAAGCCTGTCAAGATCCCTCTGGATGACATCTCTTCCCTCTACCTTAACAACTGCACCACTCAGCTTGATGTCATCCACAATATTGCTGACAGTGCATGCAATCTCATTGTCAGGACATTAAGTCATGATGGTCCCAGTCCTTTTGTAACAGTCACCACATAAAGTATTAACATTCCTAAGTCTATTTCATACTCTATTCACATTAGCTACTCCCAAAATACAACAGAAATATGTCAGGGACAGGTAACACAAAGGATGGCAAGCAGGAAACTTTCATGGAACGAGTGAGAAATTAACACGCGATGTAGTTTAAAATAAAACAAAGAAAGATCACACTGTTTGTTTAGCATTTCTGACAATGGAAAAGCAGATATGCATTAAAAATCAAAATATAATGGATATACTGTTTTTAAAAAACATCAATTCATATCACTTTTCCCTCAAGTGGTAGAAAATTAGAAATCAGGCAAATATAGAGACTAAACTTCCAGGTTCAATAACTAGGATATCTCATAAGTGAGAAATGATCATCTTTGAGGGGGCAAGATAAATTCTAAGTCTTGACATGAGACATAAGTTTCCAACAAACAGGTTAACTAAAGATGCTTTCATCCAAGGTGTCAGAGATCGGGCACAGAACAAATAAATTTTCTGATCCACTACCATAACTTCTATATGCCTGGAATCTGAATCACAAAAAAACTACAAAGTACACTTGACCAAAAAAGCCTCATTATGAATCCAACACCAACCATGCAAGGAGCATGAATAAATCAATCTGAAGAAACCCACACAAACAAACAAAAGAAATCCAAACACCCCCACCAAGCACCAATCCTCAAGATTCCTAAGGAAAGCAAATGTCAATCTTATCTCCAAGACAGGCAAGGAGGAGAACAGCAGGAACTTAAGGCCTGTCAGCTTCAGTCTCTGGCAAGGTGATGGAACAACTAATTCTGAAAACCATTTCTAGGCATTTGAATAACAAGATCACTTGCTGTAGTTAGCACGGACTCATGATGGGGAAGTTAAGTCACACTTGATCAACTCAGTTCTACAATGAATTGACTGGTTAGGTAGACAAGATGAAAGTAATAGACAGGGTCTGCCCTGACTTCATTTGTCAATGGCCTTTGGCATTGTGTCCCGTAAGGTCCTCATAGCCAAGCTGGTGATGCATGCTGACAGTGCAGACAGAGAGGTGGGCTGAAAACTGGCTGAATGACTGATAATAAACCGGGAAACAAAGTCTAGGTGGAGGCTAGTAACTAGAGCATACCTTAGGGGCAAATACTGAGCCTAGTTTTGTTCAACATCTTCATCAATGATCTAGATGATGGGACAGGTGCACCTCCAGCAAATCTGCAGATGACTCAAAATTAAGAGGAGCGGTTGGCACACCAAAGGGTTGTGTTGCCATCCAGAGGGACTTGGACAGGCTGGAGAAATGGTCTGACAGGAAGCTCATGAAGTCCAACAAGAGCAAATGAAATGTCCTGCACTGGAGAGGAACGACACGAAGCACCAGTACAAGCAGGATGCTGTTCAGCTGGAAAAAAACTTTGTGAAAAAGAACTTGAGGCTTCTGGTGGACACCAAGTTGATCATGAGCCATCCTGGGCTGCGCTAGGAGGAGTACTGCCCACAGGCTGAGGAAAATGATCCTTCCCCTGTACTCAGCAACGGTGAGGCCCCACATGGAGTAGGATAATCAGTGCTGGGCTCCACAGTATAATAGTCATGGACATACTGGAAAGAGTACAGCAAAGGCCACGAAGATGATGAAGAGATTGGAGCACCTCACATATGAGAAGAAGCCAAGAGAGCTTTTTAACTCCTTTCGTGAAGGAAAGCTATGAAGACTGAGCCAGGCTCTCTACAGTGATGCCCATTTACATGACAAGAGGCAACAGGCACAAAACGAAACACAGAAAGCTCTCTCGAACACAACAAAACACTTAGGTGCTTTGCAGGTGGCCAAGAACCGACACAGGGTGCCCAGGAAGGTGGTGGAATCTGTATCCTCACAGATGTTTAGGTGCTATCTAGACATGGTCCTGAGCAACTGAGTTTAGACGTCCCTGCTTGAGCAGAGGGGGTGGATCAGATATACTCCAGAGGTTCCTCCCAGCTTCAACTATTCTGTGATTATGTTGCTGGAACTTTTGATAATACGTCATTCTTTTTCTGTACATAATATTGCTTCTGGAAGAGAAGTGAACAAGGTAAAGTGCAAATTCCTATGGCCATGTAAACAAATACCAATACAGAGGGCATATTTATGGAATCAACTGATTTATATGTTACACCTACATACACATGTTGAAGAGGGTATTAATAATTCAATGCACATCTCTTTTTACAAAGAAATAAGTTAATATAATCTCTAAATCAATATAAATACCTAAATTGTATATCTAATCTAAAAAGCAACCACTCTTCTGTAAGAATTTTTCAGGCTTAAACCTTTTTTTTAACTTTAATTGAAGAGACAATAATGAGTATTTACAGAAAAGTGGCAATGTACCACAAGTAAGAGAATATTTTGCCCATTATTTTTCAAGGTACAGAAAGGTAATAGAGAAAATACATGCAGATACGCAATTACACACAGAATATTGAAGGAAAGAATGCAGTCACCTACTGCACTTGTAAGATATTACAAGGAGATTCAGATGACTATAAGGAGATGGCAAGTTGTTCTTCCATTACACTGCAATTTTTAAAATATTTTACTTCTGTGTGTCTTGCTAGCAGACCAAATTCTTTATTCAGTAATTAGTTTTGTGAACTTAATCTTTATGGAAAACTCTCATGAACTTCAAGTCTACAGGATTAATACTTCAAAGACTTTCAAAACAAACTGAGAAAGCAAATTCAAGTTGCAACTCAAATTACACTCAAACTGATACTCAACCTTTTATCTGGGCAAAAAGGCAGGAGGGAAAATGATGGTTTAGCATATGTAGAGGCACACACCTGTATTTAAACCGGCTTTCACACTAAAAAGCAAGTAAATTGCACTATGACATTTTTGCAGTTGCTTTCCTGCAAGCTCAATTTAAAACGACAGTTTAAAACTTCTTTATATGGGATGCAATATCGTAGGAAAACACCATACCATTAGGAGATGGTGCTGAAGTTAGAAAGAACCTCCAAAACCCTAACATACGCCAGAAACATTGTATGTTGCAGGGTTTACAAAACTCGAGACAAGTAACAGAGCAATGTCATTCCCAAACTAGGCCACAAAAGGACCAGGGGTATGTATGGTACAAGCCGGAAATGAAAGAGGATGAAAGGTGTTTTTATTAGTTTCTCATATGCTGAAGAGCCAGCAGTAAAATATGTATTAATGCATAGTCTGGCTGAAGAAAATTTTTAAATACAGGTGCTTTTTAGGCTGTCTTCAGAACTGCCTTCCATTCTGCACATATACTCTGTATGTTGAAAACTTAACCTTATAACCTTTCATTATTTCATTTGGTTTTCAAATTATTTACCTCCTGCAATGGACAGTCATACCTGTCTATATACTTACTGTACCACTGACCATTTAAACTTTGGGACTTGTGACTTGTGCACTTGGTAACATTATTTAAAAAAAAAAAAAAAAAAAAACAGAAACCCAAAATATCTTGCTGATTCAATTTTTTTTTTGCATACTTATGCTATCAGTCCTTTACTCTGTTAGGTTCATGAGTTATTATAATTTCACATATCAGAATCCTGTAAGTTTTGTGTCTAAAATTACCGGTTTTAGAAAGGATCAAGTTCAAATACTTTGAAAAAAATCAACTGTGATGCAATTCGGAGTATCTTTAGTCTGTTCCATAGACACACCTCATCTTCTCAAAATGTGAATTCTACAGCAAAGTGAAATTTTAGTTTTATTTAGGTGCAAGCAGGCTGGTACAAATTATATTTTTCTAGTTCTGTCTGTGCATCATGTATACTTAATATATACAATTTATTTTCTATGTTTATTTTACTCACCAAATCATTAAGTAACAAACTGAATCTTATCCCAAAAAGACATAAAGCAAAGATAAAAACAAAGTAAGAATAATTGAGTCAGTGTTTCACAATTCTTTCTAAAAATTTGATCCTGGCTGACACTGGTGTGTTCTATATATAATTCCTTATGCATTTCAAGGGTTATTATGAATCAATAAAAAGAGGTATTATACCTTTTCATAGATACAGACATCTATGTCTAAAGATACACTGAGACTTTCACAGCATGTAGCAAGTTTTAACTGGCAACAAGCACACAGGGAGCAAGATTATATGTCATCATAGACAAACACCTCAAAATTATAGTAAGTATCTCGCAAAATTCACTACCCAATCAGCTTACAAAATTAAAGATAGCAGGAGCTCAGATACAGGTACAGAGAATCACTAGCGCAATGAGCTCAACCACCACAAATGCTCACGAACACATTGTCCCCTGGCCCTGCTGTAAAGCCTGTTCACAAACGTCTCCAAACAGTACAGAGGTTGCTAATAGCGTATATATAGCCAGGTTCAAACAGTTATAGCAGCTCAGCTAACACGCAACATCCCTTTAAGACAACAGAATTCAGCTCTCTCGATCAAATTTATCTAGTACCTGTAAGTACCCTGGCTTGTCACAAACTTTGTACCTTAGTTTAAACTCTGTGCTTTAACACAAACTAATACAAGTTTATTCTCTCTCATACATTACCTTCTGAGGGGTCAAAACCCTCTGCCTGAACTTTTCAATCGTATCTTGACCTGCAGCCGCCCATGCACTAGCAAATGCTTCAGCTTTGTCTTGATCCAGATGAATACTTTGTAGCTGCTGTTGCAGTGAAGCAGGCTTCAAATTGTGATAGACTGCCTGTTAAAGGAAATATAACTGCTGTTGCTGAGTGCTGTTCTGCAAGTCATACCAGACATGTTCTAGCACAAATGGACACGGTGTTCACACAAGATTTTTCCTAGCAACTTCACTCGGGGAACTATATGCATCCTGTTCATCTTAACCTTCTTACCTGGGAGACAGAAAACCGTCACTATCTCAAAATGCAGTGATACAAATGACTCTTCTCAAGGTAGACAAACTACCAAACTACAAGCCAGATCTGAGTATATGTACAGGTTTCCACTGTACATAATGGCAAAGCAGTTATCAGTAAAAAAAATGGGCTTTGAAGCCAATTGCAACCATCAAGAAAGGAGAACTTTTCCAAATTCATGCTATTCAAGCAAATGTAAACTAAAAGGTAATATTCTGAAAAACCAAGAACAGTTTGCCTAAACTGAGTGAGTTAGATATAACCTCCCTATTAGCATCAGTTTTTTTGTGGAAGACACTCTATATCATTCTTCACTTTCAAAACAGGACTGTGTCACCACCAGATCAGGGAAAAAAAAGAAACAACATACGTGGCAAAGACTGTACAGCAGTCTTTTTATCTATAATGCCTCCACAGACCAAAGGGCTGTTAAAACAGTTATGGTCTGACAGAACAAGCAACTGCTCCAAAAAGCGTAGCTATCAGCAGGAAAACAAGGAGTGCTCATAAAACATGTAGTCCATCTGGGACCCTTTTTTTTGGCAGATATTAATATTCTTCCGTCTTTTTCTTTTAAACACAAAAAAAGCAAAACGAGAATTAACTGCTTTTTCTGTTCATCTTCAACAATTATAATATAAATTAAGCAGTCTGAGGAAATCAGGACAAGGCAATAAACAGGTAGTTATGCTGTTACGCTGAGATGAAAATTTAAAATTCCAGTCTGGAGGTGACCTCAGGTTTCATTTTGATTTTTTGGTGGATGTGAGCTATGAGGAGGACTGTTTGCTTAATTTCTAACGCAGCGGAATGTGTTAAGTGAACTGATCATAAATTGACATGTGTAAGAGAGGACCAGATTTAAATCCCACAACAGACCATCATGATGCATGCCCTCTGCACAGACTACACTTTCTGTATTTGCATGAAATGGATGGATCACATCATGGGCTTGACAATTTTTAAAACAGTTACCATATTTACCGGGTAATACAACAGCTTCCCAACCTTAGTAGAGGTAGACCACAGAATCAGAAAACCTTCTGTGTTTACAAGGTGACTGCACCATGCTACAGCATGCAGTCATCCACTCATCCAAATACTACAGCTACATTAGGTGTGCCTGTTCACCTCAGTACAGACTGCTTCTGTGCATGAAAATTTTCTGTAACTGGTTCTTAAAGTAACTTAAGCTGTGCTACAGATATAGATAACATATACTATAATACTAGGAAACAGTAAATTTTCCTCACAAGAACTTAAAAAATGCATGGCTGTGTCGTTTACAACGAATAAGAGAGAATATAGTAGCTCATCATTATCAAGAGCTCCCTTGGAGCCATGCAGACCGCACTTCTACTACTGAGAAATCACTCCACAAAGGTCTCTAGTCCCATGTAAATCAGAAAGACATGAAACCAAAAGCAGTTAAATCATGACTCCAAAACATACATAATATACTACAGATATATTTTCACTAATTCATTTTTAACTTCACTGTCCTATTTTTGAAATCCACAGTTGGATAAAAAAATACATTTATCAATGCATTATGATGAAAACAAAATACCTGCTCCAAAATGAATGATATAGTTTCAAGAACCAGATGAAGATCCTGTCTTTCCAATGAAAAAGCTATTTGAAGTTTTTCTTCCTCCTCTTCACTGAAGGTACTTTCAGCCTGAAGCATAAAAATCATTAGTACTGACATTTCATTTAAGGACCAAGAACATACTTGCCAAAATAAAAACTTTCTCCCCATCTTCATAAACACAGTGGCTATCCAGTTGTTTTGAAATAGAAATTACAAAGTAAAGCTCTTTTCCAACAGAAAATGCAATTCCTCTCACTGAAAATCAAAATTAAAAGCCAACACAGTACCACAGGATTACCTGACATACATCAGAAGAAAATGCTTTCTCTTTGTACCTTATAGACGCTACAGAAATATTCTTCTTTCAATTATCAGATCATCTCCAACAACCTTTTATAAATAAAAATAAGACAAGTACAAAGTGCATTACTTAAATCACACCCCAGAAAACAGAAGGCAAAACTGTAGTTAAGTCAGTTAATGCTTCTTCCATTCTGGATACCCTTCAAAAAATCGCCCATGTTGTTGCAAAGGAAATAAAGGCCTAATGCATATTTATTTTGAAAGTCGGATTTGAACCTATATCCTATTGTGTTACTAAAGACAATTGAGAACGTGCTGTACTTTTAAAATACGACAGTTGTACTTATTATACTACAGCAAATTAAATAGTAATTTAAAATCCAGATACTGCCTTCTTTTAAAACCTAATTACTAACATTCTATAATACAGACATCAAAACACCACATTTAGACCACTTAGTAATTCAAAACTGCAAAGCTACACAAGCAAAACAATTTAGCTGTCCAAAAAAAAAAAAATGAGGCAATTACACAAAACTTTCAATGATCACAACGTTTATAACAAGAGTATCAAAATGGAAACATTATTTGAATCATTAGCTGTTAAAAAGAAACACAGAGCTCTCAGTGTCTGCTTTGTTAAAGCAATGAAATTCATTTCAAGTTTCCAGCAATTTAACTAGATTCTTAGTTAGGTACTTTAGAAAGATCAGCAAAACTATTCATAAGATTGAGTGGGCTGAATTACAACCACTTCAGCTCATGTAAATGCTGATTAAAACTGTGAAGAGCTACTAAAATGCTATGGAGTAGCAAAAAAGAAACCAACCAAACAAAAAGTCGGTGAGACATTCCACTTACAAAGAGTTAATGTCCATACAAAACAACTGAAAAAACTTTCTGCCAGTCTCACATTCACAATCTTTAATATATTTGCATTTTTTCCATGCTGCTTCTATAATATTTTACCATTTAGTCTGTACGTGTACCTATACAGAAAATAAATTCTATGTTTCTTTTTATACTTTTTCTGAACACAACATAAGGAAATAAACAAAATCTGACACTGAAAGACAATGAAACTTAACAAAATAATTTCTGGTGTGAGATTCAATTTACAGTTTCCCCTGCAAAATTTAGTAAAAAGTTTAGAGTTAGCCTGCATTTGACATTTTGGCACTGTGCAATGAAACTGACTACTGATTTACTTTCTTAATTCTGCAGTTATAAACATCTTATGCAAAGATGACAGAAATTTCCACTAAAAGCTCTGGACTTAATTGTTATCCTCAACTCCACAGCTGTCTTTAGTTGACAAACATGCACAAATACAGAAAAATAAATAAAACACGCATTTAGTGTTTCCCTTGTGTTGTAAAATGTGGAACATGTAAAATTTTCTTAAGAAAGGATGTTCTTTGATATTTGATGTTTGTGTATTTTCGAGCCTACTCAACAAGAAAGGTGAATCAATCCCTGGAACAGAGAGCAGCTAACAAGCTCTAAGTGATGTGCAGGTTTTAGAAAGACAAATTACTTGTTGGAAGAATTGCCTTGTCAAGGTTTAGGGCTTGACATGCGTCAGCGACCTCAGACCTACGAGGAGGTTAACAAAACTTGGGAAGAAGGATGTATCCCTGATAGTGAACACAAAGAATGCAGAATTTATGGGCCTCAAGGACATTTGGCAGAACTCCCAAGATAAGGGAGAAACTAATAAAGCCAATGCAGCAACTGTGCTGAAATCAGCTCCGACTGGGTAAAAGGCAATTCCTGCAGGGCGATCCATGACCACCAATTCACGGACCACCAAACCACAAAGCCCACTGACTCAAAAGAAGAGAAAGAGTGAGCATGCAGACTAATCAGCACGGGAAGCGAGAGAATCATTAACCATTAGCAGACAGAATATTAATTAGTAAGAACTATGCAACTTGTTGCCAATGAACACCAAAGCCTTTGTTTGCTAAAATGTATAAATGGTAAAAAGTTTTGATGGTTGGGGTGCTCGACTTGGGGAATACCACTGAACATCAGGCCTGCAAAATCCTGAAATAAATAATCAATGTCTCGCTCGAGTGTGTAATCATTGGCTGTTTGCAAACCGAGTACCAAACCCGGTTTTTGTGGACAACACTCGTGAGGGCAGAGGCGGAGTTTGTACAAAAAGCCAAGCAACTCGCGCGTCCTCTGACAGCGCTCTCGGAGGCACCAGCACCTGGGAACAGTGGACTACAACAAGCATCACTCGTTCTCATGCCATTCACCTTCTCGCGTCATTCGTTACCGGCTTTTATTTCATCCCCCCGAAACAGTTCTGAAGAATTAGTGATGAAAGAAATCAAAAACTAAAATCCTTTAAAGAGGGGGGTTTTTTAGGCTCCGCAGCCGCGCTGCCCAAGCTCCGGCCGGGCCCGGCCCTGCGCCCTCCCAGCACCGCCGAACCCTCGCTCCCGCCCCGCCCCAGCATGAGACGGCCCCGCCGTCTCCCCGCGCCCCGCCAACCTTCAGGTGCAGCTTCTGCAGAAGGCGGGAGAGGAGCCGCGGAAACCGGCCCGGGTCCATGGCGTTGAGCAGCGACACGGCCCTGCGGATGCTGGGAGGAAGGAGGGAGGGGGTCAGAGGGGGTCAGAGAGGCCCTGGCCCCGCTGCGCCCCGGCACCGTGGGGGGACCTGCTCCGCCCCGGCCCGCCCAGGCCCGGCCCGCAGGGGCAGCGCGGCCCGGCGGGAGCGGCAGCGCCGGTACCTGTCGCTCTNGCGCTGCCGCGCCGCTCGCAGCGAGGACAGCGCGAAGCCACAGGATCGCGGGATGAAGCAGGTTGAGAAAGACGTCTGGCATCATCGTGTTCCAGCCCGTGATCGGGCACCACCGTGACAATTAGACTGAGGCACTGGAGTGTGACGTCCAGGCTTTCCTTAAACACCCCCAGGGACGGTGACTCCACCACCTTCCCGGGTAGTCCATTCTGATGTTTAATCACAGTTTCTGTGAAGAAATTCCTCCTAGGTCCAGCGTAAACCTCGCCTGGCGCAGCTTGAGGGCGGCTGTGTCCTCTCGTCGCGTCGCTGGTAGCCTGGGAGAAGGTGCCGACCGTCACTGTGCGGGGAGGGCGCGGGGCCCTTCCCGCGGGGCTCCGCAGCGGCGGCGGGAGGGGCTGAGGCTGAAGGCCCGGCGGGGCCGGGGCCGAGCCGCCGCGGTGCCCACCCGCAGGCAGCGGGGACGAGTGCTCATCCTTGGGTCACAGCCCTCAGCCCTCGCTGTGTGGAACTCCTCAGCCCCTCAGGCTCCATTTGTTCCCATGTGGGAGTGCACAGTCAGCCCCTAAAACACCTGTCATCGCAATTCTTGTTTGTCGGCCGCGGACTTGTCAAAGCAAGCTGCCATCGCTATGGCAACAGCAAATTGTTCTGGAGGCCGTGGTATCTACAGATACTGGCTGCATTCTCGCCTTCCCCAAATAACCTGTGCCCAGGTAACACTCCCAAAGTCCCACCCTGTCCCATGCCATCTAACTCCCCTGCATAAGGCTAAGAGCACACCATGCATTGTTTCAGGCCAAGTACAAGGTTGTCAAGCTACACGAACAGAACCATTAACTTTCAAGCACTGAATTGTGTGTTTTGACTCCACTTGAACGGATGCAGTGTCTGTGAGACCTCTATTTTCCATTATATTTGGCTGAAATTAAAAAATAGGATCAAAGACAATGGCATGAGCAAACAGAGGAACAGGCAGCATAACTGTGTAAGCCTTGTTTTCCTAGGAAGCCACCTAAAAATATTAAAATTATTCAAAAGACTTCTGAATGTGGCTGCAAAGGTTTATAAGGTGTATCATGAAGGTAATAAATGGTAATAAATTATGGTAAGCTCAAGAGACAGGTGGGAGAAGATTGGAAAATTTTGAGGGTGCTGTGAAGAAATGTTTAATAAACACATATGCTGAAATCTTGACTCTGTTAACTGAAGGGAATTTATTCAATAGGGTCAACTTCAATATGGTCAGCATTTCAGTCAGAACATCTGAAAAGATAATGTCTGTTTAAATAGACTTGGCCTTAAGAAGCAAATTTAGGAGAAAAAAGAAAGAGTTACAAACGTGGCCATATTCCATCAGGAATTTGAAAGTAGAGAATTCCTGCCTGAGACTTTAAAAACATTTGTGCTATGCTTCTGTCCTGGGTAACCCAAAATGTTATTGTATTCCCTATCTATCTGTGCCCAAAATTGTTACTGACACTTTAAGGCCCAGTGCCACAGCCAGAAACAGAACTGTGGAGTGGGTGGGGGTGGTACTGACTGCTTTAAAAAGTTGGAGTACCCAAGTCGAGTGCTCTTTTCCCTCGTGGCATTTGCTCAAGGCAGAGGCTGTTTCAGGTGGGTTTTTCTGGGCTCACAAAGTAGCAACCCAAAAAGCTGCATTTTGTAGTCAGAACCTGTTTCAGAGTGAAATTTGCAACACCTGTCAACCGTGCGAAGCTTGAGCCGGTCAGGGGTGGGTCACTGCGTGTCAGAGCTGAGGGACAGTTTCTTCCCTCCTGCTCCCTCCCAACACACCCATGGCTTGGGAATAGCAGCACCAATGCCAGTGGAGTCCAGCAGGTGACAGGAGACAGAGACAACAGCACCAGCACCTGACAAAGCAGAGGCTGACACCGTGGGGCCAGACTTAACACCCCGGCGATGCCTGTGAATCCCATCTGCCACCAGAACTGCTTCGTAAGCTCCTACCTTCCCAGGAGGGTTTTGTCACTATTTCCCCTTTGTCTTTCAAGTCACACTGCTGGCTGTGGGGGGGCCACCGTCCCTGGGGGGAGAGGGGGGCACTCCACCATTTTAAGTTTCTCTTTTTCCTGGAGGGCCAGTGAGATTTAGCTATTTTGTATCTAGTGGTTATTCACTGTTATTTTTTCCTGTTGCTGTTTTGCTTGTTAGAAAACTGTTATTTTTTCACTTATATCTACTCATATTCATTTCTCCTTATGGTGGAAAGGGATTGGTTAAAACTATGAGGGGAGGTAACTCATTTCAGAGTGTCCACTTTTTAAATTGTCTTAAACCAAGACAAACTCTTGCCAGAAATTGGACCCACAGTCACTGTTATGAATGGCCATTACATTTTTCAAGCTATTGTTCTGGGGTGAAATACAGTTACATTCAACTATTTCATCTGGTTTTCTGTGCTCTTACAAAACATGCAAAAAACAATATTCTTGCAAGAAATTTACCTGGCTGGAAAAGAAAACTGAGTGTTTTGCTCCACACTGAAAAAAAACCAAACCAAAAACAAAAACGTAACTTCTTGTTCTAGGAAATCTCCCCCAAGAGCAGAATTTTATAAAGTTTGCTCAGGCAAAATGAGCAAGGGTGGCTGTAAGTCTAGAAAATTACTTACTTATTTCATGAAGTTCCAGTTAATACAGGTATTGGATGTGCCACTCAGGTTTGCTGCCAATTCTGTGCTTTTACAACCTGGACCAATTTTAAAGTGTTTTCTTTCACACTTTGCTGCATCAAATGACTATTTAAAATGAATAATCAAGAGAACGAACATTAAGAACTCAACTGGGCAGGATTCTGAGCAATCTGCTCCAGATAGACCTGCTTCACACAGGAGGTTTGACTTGAGGACCCCGGAGGCTTCTTCTGCCCTGTATGATTCTGTGTTCAGAGCCTCACTGAAGAAACACAGGAAAGAGAGCACCTGATTGGAAACGATAAATAACGAAGCTAACCTGACAAAGTGCTGTCAAGTGCACCATTAAATAATTTTTTATCCTAATACCTTCTCTGTTACTAAAAAAGAATTCTAAAAAGTTGTGACTTCTCACACACCCATTCATCTATTCTTGGTTTGTACTTGCACCTACGTCATGAATGAGTGTTTTGAGACTGTTTAAAGAATCACTGGCAAAGGAATCAGTAAAAACGCGTTAATATAAAAGTTTCTATAGGTCCAGTCTACTACTTACTGGATGGTCAAGGCACACTGAAGAAAAGCAAACAAAAATCCAATCAATCTAAACCCAAATAAACCCAAAACTCTGTGGGGAGGGGACAGGAGGCGGATTAAGAGGAGAGAGGAGGGAGACGAAAGGATAGAAAAGGGAAGGATAAAGGGGAATACAGCCCAAAGGCCCAATAGCACTTAACTTAATAGCATTTAAACTTAAGAGAACTTAAACTTAACAGCATTTAACTTAGCTTATGACTGAAGTTAAACAAGTTAAGCAGTTAAAAATCTAGAAGAGCAGTGTTTCTCCCACATTTGGTATAGCACATGCACACTTGTATGCACACAGACATAAGAGTCAGTGCTCTCTAGCAGGTTGGCCCCCAGCCTGTGCCGCTACTTGAGCTTGTGCGTCCCCAGATGCAGCACCCTACACTTGCCCTTGTTGAACCTCATTAGGCTTCTCTCTGCCCAGCTCTCCAGCCAATCAAGGTCCCTCTGAATGTAAGCACAGCCTTCAGGTGGATCAGCCACTCCCCCCAGTTTTGTATCATCAGCAAACTTGCTGCGGGCGCATTCTATCCCTTCATCTAGGTCATTGACAAGCAAGCTAGGTAAGACTGGACCCATTTCCCTGGGGAACGCCACTGACTACAGGCCTCCACCTGGATTCTAGTCTGCTGATCCCGATCCTCTGAGCTCTGCCATTCAGCCAGTTCTTGATCCATCTCACCGTCCATTCATTTAACCCACATTTCCTGAGCTTACCTACAAGGATGCCATGGGAGACAGCATCGAAAGCCTTGCTGAAGTTGAGGTAGACAACGTCCACTCCTCCTCCCCTCATCACCTCATCCTGCCATGCCAACTCAAAAGAGCTGCAGCAACTGTAACGCATTTGGTGCAAATATGTATTTAAGGATATTGTAACATTTATCCAGAAAGTCTGAAGTCAGTCTATATTTCTTTAGTTCACCTCTTTTGGTTTTCCCCCTAAAGTGAGTCAAATCTGTGTTCTACCCTTGTATGGATGTATATAGACAAGGTTCCATTGCACTTTTGTAGGAGGTATTTAAAAGGATAATGAAAATTGTCTGGAAAAGAATTTTACAATATATCTTTTTTTTCTGTTTTCTTTCTTTTTTTTTTTTTTTTTAATGCTTTAATGATGCAGTGGGATTGAATGGCACTTCACCATATGCAGAAGTTAATTTTAAGCCAGGAGAAACAGTTCAGTGGTCTTGTAACTGAAATATCTAGACTTTCTGGAACCACAGACCTGACTTTTCCCAGGACTGACTGTTCTTCATTGTTTTTAAAGCACTGAAGGTAAACTGAATACTTTGTGGTTTACTTAATTTATCTAATGTTAAGTCCCCATTTGGATAGGAATCTCATAACAATTTTTATATAAAATGTGGGAGCTTACTTTGGGAAAAAATATCTCAATTTTCTGCCTGTTGTTTTACAGTGCTATGATCTATTGTATTCCTAGTCTGTGTTTCGGAAGTGCTATGTTACACAATATTTCACTGTGGAACTTTGCATGAAGGATTTGCAAATACTGAGAAGGGGAAAAATCCGAATCATGTGTCCCTTTTAGTAGCAGGGAAATAGAGGAAGACAAGAGAGTGGTGGTCCTGCTACAGCCAGCTAGCTAGTCAGCCTTGTGCCCCAATACACCTTTGGTCTGCTGTATTCAAAACTCCCATCTCTTAACTCACCCGATAAAGCCTCAGATGCTCATGGTTGTGGATGCTGATAAGTTAGAAGCAGAGAAATTCTTCAGCTTTTTCTCAGTATTCTGTGAGAGCATTGCTTTCACACGCAGACTAGATGAAAACAGTGAAGACGGTTTTGTAAACTAATTCTTTATCTTTGCACCTGGAGTTTGTTGTGCAGTGTTGTTATGTTGTTATGAAGAAAATATTTTCAAATGGGTGTTGTATAGCCTCCACCAATCATTCTAGGAGGTGGTTGATCGAGGGACCAATAGTACCATGCTGCTCTTGCAAACCAAGTTATATAAACCAATTTCTAATTAATTAAAGAGCCATTTTTTTCCTGAACTTGGATCATGTCGTTTCTCGCCGCTCTCAGTACAACAGCGACACATGGTCTTTTGCATACCTTCGCATCTTAGAAGTCATAATATTTAATGGCTCTTGCCTTTACCTCTTCTGAGCCACATGCTAATAATTCTATTAATACTTCCTTTTAATTGGCCTTTGTTTTAGAAGCAGCTGTAAGTATCCAATACAATATGAAAGGACAGCTATTGTGTTTTTTTCCTCAGAGCCCTGACAACTTCGGATGTAGAGAAGTAGACACAAATTGTTAAATAGAGAGTGTCTTTAGTAGATAGCTTTCTAGCTTGAAGTCTAACTCAGTGCAATGAAGTCAAACAACAAGATGCTGTGCATAGGTCTTACTTTACTTTCTGAGTTTTCAAGTTTGTAAATGGCAGAAGATGCACAGTAGAGTCTTTGGAATTAAGAACTCCAATGAGACAATGCCCAAGCACATAGGAGGCTAGAAGGGAAAGAAGCATCTTTATGCAAAAATCATGCGGGAACACGCAATTCATTTCCCTGAAACTGGCTTCTTTGTAGTAATAACATAATAAAGCAGAGGGTGACTATCTCCTTCCAGATGGATAATGATTGTCAGAAGGAAAATACAGTGAAAGACACAATAATTTCAAATTAAACAAACTGAATCAAACTGAATCAATTTTTAGGCAAGAGACTAAGAGGTGGTATCTTAGTTCAGGGTGTAGTTTGATATGGGTCTATACTCTTCCTTTCCTTAAGCCGCAATGGGCTCACTGGTAGCCATGAGCAGAGCAGCCCCATGGACAAGGAAAAGACAGGAAAAGTAAACTCACAGTGTCACAAATTGTTTAAACTGCATAATCTGGGGAGGAATGGGGAGAGAGAGAAGGACACACAGACCTTAAGGAATAGTTCATTGATCTGTTTTCCCTTATTTTACACTGCTTTCTAGAGCAAACTTATTCCATGGGGAAAATTATATTCTGTTTAGACTGATTTATAAGGTATGAGATGATCTGATGTCATCTGGAGCAAAACCAATTTCACAAGAGATTATGAAATGTTCTCTGTCATTTCTCTTAAGGAATTTAAAACCATAATGTTGTGCAGTGTGGTACTATGTAATTGCCTAAGAAAACTATCAGATATGGGCACTGCATTGTTATTTGTATCTACCACTAACTTTCACAATCTATATAAAAATAC
Source organism: Eulacestoma nigropectus (assembly GCA_013397775.1). Classification (NCBI taxonomy): domain Eukaryota; kingdom Metazoa; phylum Chordata; class Aves; order Passeriformes; genus Eulacestoma; species Eulacestoma nigropectus. The sequence continues at coordinate 125,033 of VZTE01001936.1, forward strand.
GTATAACGTATTTTCTTCTTCCCCATGTACATCTGCCCGAATAGAATTATATTTGTGCACTGTGAACTGTTCATTTGGAATTTAGGGAAAAGTTAGCAGGATCGTTGCAATGGTAGAGTCATTTTCAAACCACAGCAGAACTGCCTCTGCCCTATTATTTCTTTATCTTGGCTCTCACTTTTCTTTTTTTTTTTTTTCAGGTTTTGTGCTCTATTTTCAAGGTTGCAATAATTGTGTTTGTGATGGAGTTCTCTTAGACTTTGCATTTAGCTGTGACTGCGGCCGAGCCACAGTCCATTTTAAAAACCATGGAGTAACACAAATGAATTCAGCAATGGGATTTACACCAATCTGGGTTTAACCACATTACTCAGAAAATGTAACATGTAGCCTTACCCTAGGATTCCATGGGAAAAACTATTTAGGTTTTTGCCTTAAAGTGGAAAGAAATAGAAGCAAATTCAAACCTGTCCATTTCATATCTTGAGGTTATGTCAAAGGAAGGCTGCCATCTTCCTGTCAATTTGAATCGACTTTATCTTCTTAAAGAGCTGCTTGTGCCATTAAGTCCAGAATGAGTCTATGGCAGACCTGGAATAAGAAACAATCCCTAACTCCTGACTCATCAGCAGGATTTCCACCTACCTTAAGAAATAAAGCTCAGAGATGATGTGGGCTATTTGGACTCCTGGCAGAAGTCAAATGATACTTGGGGACCAGTGAAGTATATGAGACAACATCACCAGATCCAACTACCAAACAGAGTGTTTTAACCACCACGGAAGACATTCCTGTGATTTTTTTTGGTAGTGGGTGTTTCTATAGAATCATAGAATTGTTTAGTTTGGAAAAGACCTTTAAGATCATTGAGTCCAACCACTGAACGATGTCTTCAAGTGCCACATCCACATGCCTTTTGGTGCTTTCAGGGGTGGTGATTCTACCACTTCCCTGGGCAGCCTATTCCAGTGGCTGACTACCCTTTCAGTGAAGAAATTTTTCATAATATCCAATCTAAAACTCCCCTGGTGCAAATGAAGACCATTTCCTCTCATCCTATCACTTGTTACCCAGGAGAAGACACCAACCCTTACCTGTCTACAACCTCCTTTCAGTTGTAGAGAGAGATAAGGTCTCCCCTGAGCGTCCTTTTCTCCAGGCTAAACATGCCCAGCTTCTTCAGCTTTTCCTAATAGAACTTGTGCTCCAGGTCCTTCAACAAATCTTGTTGCCCTTCTCTGGACCTACTCCAGAGTCTCCAGAGTCAATGTCTGTCTTATTTTGAGGAACCCAAAACTGGACACAGCACTTGAGGTGTGGCATCACCTTTGCCCAGTACAGGGGGACAATCACTGCCCTGGTACTGGTGGCTACACTGTTGCTGATGCAGGCTAAGATGCCAATGGCCTTTTTGGCCACCTGGGCACACGCTGGCTCATGTTCAGCTGCTGTTGACCAGCACCCTCAGGTCCTCTTCCTCTGTGCAGCTTTCCAGCCCCTCTTCTCCAACTCCTGCAGGAGGTTGTTGTGGCCCAAAGACCCAGCACCTCACCTCGTTGAATCTCGTCCGGCTGGCCTTGGCCCATTGATCCAGCCTGTGCAGATCCCTCTGCAGAGCCTTCCTACCCTTCAGCAGTTCAACACTCCCACCCAGTTTGGTATCTTCTGTGAACTGACTGAGCGGGCACTCAAACCAGTTATTAAACAGGCCTGGCCCCCACACCGGGCCATGGGGAACACCACTGAAGACTGGCCTCCAGCTGGATCTAACTCCATTCACCTTCACTTTCTGGGCCTAGCCATCCAGCCAGTTTTTAACCCAGGGCAGAGTGCCCCTGTCCGAACCATGAGCAGCCAGTTTCTCCAGGAGAATGCTATGGGAAACAATGTCAAAGGCTTTACTGAAGTCCAGGTAAACACATCCGCAGTCTTTTCCTTATCCATTAGGCAGGGTCATCCTGTCATGAAAGAAGATCAAGTTAGTCAAGCAGGACCCGCCTTTCCTAAACCCAAACTGTCTGTTCCTGATCCCCTGGTTGCCCTGTACACGCCAAATGAAGCCATGTACTTCATGACTCTCTCTGGTACTGAGGCCAGACTGACAGGCCTATAGTTCCCTGCATCCTCCTTCCAAACCCTTCCTGTAGATTGGCATTGTATTTGCTAACCTCCTCTCATCTGGGATCTCATTAGTTATCTGGGACTGCTGGTAAATGATGAAAAGGCTTGGTGAACTTTGCTGACAGCTCCCCCAGTAACTTTCAGTGGATCCCACCCAGCCCCATGGACTTGTGTGTGTCTAAGTGATGTAACAGTGGTCACAGCCCCTTTAATATGCAGGCTTCATTCTGATCCCCATCCCTGTCTTCCAGCTCACGAGGCTGGGTACTCAAAGAACAACCTGTCTTGCTATTAAAGACAGAGGCAAAGAGGGCACTAAGTACTTCTTCCTTTCCCTCATCCTTTGTTATTATGCGTCTCTCCACATCCATGAGAAAAGGAGATCCTCCTTAGCCCTCCTTTTGTTGTGCTCACAGAATCACAGAATCACAGAATATGCTGAGTCAGAAGGGACCCACAAAGCTCATGAAGTCTAACTCTTAGTCCTGCACAGGACATCCCAAGAGTTACACCACATGCTTGAGAGAACACTGTCCAAACACTTCTCAACTTACTCATGAAAACATTTGGTGTATTTACAAAAACATTTTTGTTGTCTTTTACAGCAGTAGCCACATTAATTTCCGGGCTTTGTCCATTCTTTCTTTCCCTGCATAACCTCACGACATCCTTGTAGTCCTCATAAGTTGCCTTCCCCTTTCCCCAAAGGTGATATACTCTTTTTTACCCAGAATTCCAGCCAAAGCTCTCTGTTCAGCTAGGATGGCCTTCTTCCACATCAGCTTGTCTTTTCACACATGAGGGCAGCCTGCACTCTTAAGATTTCCTTCTTGAAAAACCTTGTCCAGCCTTCCTGGACTCCTTTGCTGTTCAGGACTGCCTCCCAAGGGACTCTGACAACCAAGCCCCTAGACAGACCTTCCTAAATCCAAAATGGCAGTTATGCTGATCCCCTTCCTTTTTTCTCTGAGAATTGAGAACTCTATCATTTCATGATCCCAAGATGGCCTCAGACCATCACATCACCCTCTAGTTCTTTTCTGCTCACAGAGAACAGGTCCAACATGTACCTCCCCCTGGCTCACTTATCAGCTGCATCAGAAAATGGTCTTACACACACTCCTGAACTTCCTGGACTGCTTTCCCTCTCTGCTATATTGTATTGACACTAGGCATCTGGAAAGTTGAAGTCCTCCTAGAGAAGAAGGGCAAATGATTGTGAGACTGCTTGTAGAATATTTCATCTGCCTCTTCATCCTGGTTGGTGGTCTACAACAAACTCCCACCAGGCTATCTGCCTTCTTGTCCTTTCCTCTGATTCTTGCCTGGAGACACTCAACCCTATTGTCACAACCATTGAGCTTGAGACAACTGAAACACTTCCTAACACACGTGGCTACCTCCCCACCTCTCCTTCCTTGCCCATCCCTTCTGAAAAGTTTATAGTCATCCAACACAGCACTCCAGTTGTGCAAGTTGTCCCACCATGTCTCACTGATGATGACTATGTCACAGCATTCCCACTGCACAATGGCTTCCAGCTCCTCCTGCTTGTTGCCTATGCTGCCTGCATGATATAAGCTCAAGGTGTCATTAGTAAAGAGGAACAAAAAATCTTTCCAAGGCAGCAAGTCAGAAGGAGATTTTGGTGTTAAGACATTCTTGGGATCTGTTCCCAAGTTTCTTCTGTTGGGAGACATCTTTGTCTTTGGAGCAGGTCTTTGTCACCAAGAATGGCCTCTTGTAAGGGAGAAAAGTGGCGCCACATTCAAAGTTGGGAGAATCTCCTCAAAAACAAATAAGCACTAGGCCCAAGGAAAGATTCCCCCACTAGCGGCATGCTCCTGGAAATCACCTGCAACCAGCTGCAGCCTTCTCACCTTCAAGATCCAGAGGGACCTCACTCCTTAAAAAGGGCATGGGTGCCTATCGTGAATGAGAACACCTACCTCATAAGAAGACTGGGTCTAAGTTATGGTATTTAAAATCTGTCATGTCTTGCATGAAGAGGAAACTTATGAAACTAAAGAGACTCTTCTGTCCAGAAGGAAAAATATCCAATCTGTTTAGCTATAAAATTAATGACCAGTGGATGCTTAATATGCCAAATGCTGTGAAAAAATAGTGCTGACCAAACATGTTGGTTTCAGTCTTTCAGCCTGGGCAGCAAGAAAGAATTACTGAGAGAGAGTTGTTTCCACTCTCCTTTGCTTAATATATAGAGGAACATGGTAAGTAGTGACCTAGTTTCAAAGAACCGTGTTATCTCCAATGCCTCCTGCCTCGCCTATAAGAGGAGTGAATGCATCAGGATGAAAAGGCTCTTGGACAAGCCTACACAAAAGAAAGAGCTGCGTCACACATCTCAGTAAATGAACAAGCAGAGAAATCAGCAAGAACCCCTCATTACAGGTAATGGGGTTCAGCTTCCCAGGGTAAGAAAATTATCTTCCCATAACAGTTCAAACACCTTCAATTTTAGAAAGTCAAGATTTAGAGAGGATTGACTAGGTGCCTCAGCAAAGCTCACAAGGATGAGGAAGAACGAAATACATGCTTTTACTTGATGGGGAATGGTAAAGTTTGCTAGGAAGGCAGCAATAAAAAAGCACAAGCACCACTGCCAGGTGCTTCACTAGAGACAATTCATAAAACCAAGATTTATTTTAATGAAACATGAAGAAAAAAGAACAATATTCAGGCACAAAAACTATCAGAACATAATCAGTCAGGGACAAAAAATGGTAGCACACTGATCACATCCCCAGCTTCAGTCTCAATTGTATCATAAACCCATTTTCTATTGCAGCGACATTCTGGTCCACATTTGTTTGAATTGCATTTGGGGCAAGGATAGAAGCAACCCAGGCAGTCTATTTCCAGGCAGTCACATAAATCTATGTCATTACAAAGCAGCCTGCCATGATTGTCATACTTCTTTGTAAATCTGTGAAAGAGAACAAAAATTATTCTCAGAGAATGCTTCGACGCATTCAGAGACTAAACCAAACACATGTGGAAAACATCTGTACAACAAGTATTTAGTCATCAACAAACTCACAGCAAAATTAAATACCAGCATTATATCCTATCTGCAACAGCCATTGGTACTAAAAAATGAATGCATACCAAACTATATCAAAATTCCTTTAAAGTCACACAGAAAAACAACACAGCTTTCAAGTGTAATAAGAAATCACTCTGCAAAATACAATGCTTTTATTAATTTCATTTAGATTCAGTGAACAGCCTACCAGCCATTTTTAAAAGTAAAGTATGTAATAAATCAGAGGTCTTACTTGGACTCATAAAAAAAATTTTGTTTCATCTGTGACATGCATGCTTTCTTTTTCTGCTGTCTAGTTTCAGGATTGAAGTCAGCTACCTGAGGTCCTGGATTTTGAAAGGCTAAGCATTTTAATTGTTTCTCGAGTTTTTGCTATAAATAAACAACAGAAAGTTTGTAATTAGTACAATTGGAAAATATATTTATTAGCTGCCAAGTGTCCTCACTGGCTTTTGAATTACATTAAAATTAATATTCCTGATAATTTATAAGATTACATTAATTTTTTAAAACATTTTCTTGTCTATTAATCGAGTATTCCTTTTACCGACTGTGCATCCTGACCGGAGATGGAACAATCATGACTCTGAATGCATGACTCTGGTACAGTGGCATGGAGTTTGCAGGTTGTCGTGTGAGAGGCAGAATTGTATGTTTTGTTCTTCAACTTTATCTAAAATGTAAAAACAAGCAGTATGATTAGAGGCATCTCAAATGGATTCACTCATGTTTTCACTGTTCCCTCACATGCCTAGAAACTATCTTTGTCCAAACAATCTGAGGGCAATAAAAATGTCTGAAGGAGCAACTAATGCAGTATGGAAGCATTAGTGAGAAGTGAGAAGTATGAAAAACCCCCCAACACACAGACAAAAAGAAAGAAGCTCAACTGAGCACAGTTTTCTGAGAAATAGGGGAAAGCATTTTCCTGGCAATTTTGCGGAAATCATGTTTGCAATTAGCTAAAACTGCTGAATACTTCTGGAAGTTAAAACATCATCTCTGTGTATTACCATTCCACATAGCCCATGTATGTTGACAGATATTTCTAAAGCCACTGCAAACAAACAAAAGCATCATGTCAAACAATTTCCTTTTGGACAGTGGCTGTGGACTCTGACCATGCATTTGTCATTCATTATGTAAAGGCAAAAAACCACATAAAAATATATCTTTTCCCCTGTTATGTAAATGGAGCTGCCTTGCCATCTCTCAGCTTCCCTGGAGGGTGTCATTCCTTTCAGAGTCTACACTGATTTTCCACAAAGAACTGAGCACTTTTATTGTTTCCCAATCTGCTGATGCAGTAATTCAGAAATATCCATGCACTTGAGTGCACTTTTTTACAAGGTGGTTGATGCTGTGCATCTTCAGCTGCATGTTCCTGAAAACCTACAGGGCAATCTCAGGTACCTACATTATTCAGACATTTCTGCTTTGGACTCTGGGGTAGATTTTCAGCAACATCACCATTCATGATCATAAGTAATGCAATTTTAAGTTACAAACAAATAATAAGCTATGGCGGTAGTCCTCCCTCTAAGACTACTCTCCTACTTCCCCACTTAGAAGTGCTCTTAGCCCTCTAAATCGCTTCACTGCAAACTTGATCCGTTTCATTGTTGTTGTTACTGATATTTCCTCCTGACTCCAGCTCTTTATTTTTGTAATGACTGAAGAAATTGAAGGCAACGGTAAGTATCTTGATAATAAAAGAGTACCAGAGAAGTCATACCAATTTTTTGTGTCTTATTGAGCAGTCCTTAGCAGGAGACTCATTTTTTTCTGCAGACGTTTCCTCGGAAGAATAGCTCTTCTCAGAGTTTTCTTCCACGAGATCACTCATTTGACCACCCTTGTGAAATATGCAGATATTTGTTAGACATATACAACAGTATAAACAGGCTTGTCATTCAAAGTTTTAAGGTAAGCAGGTGATATCCATACAAGGCTTTTATGTGTTCTTGTTCAGCAGCAAATGCAAAATAAAACGTGGCTCAGTAACAGGCTTGATTTTAAAACTATATTAATATCACGAGCATATACAAAGCTGTGTCCCCAAAGCCGCTCCATAATTCGCTGAGCAAATGCCGGAGAACCGCGGGTGCCGAGACAGCGCAGAGCTCGGGGAGCTGTGCCGCGCGCGGCTCCGGGGCGCGCCGGGGCCGCAGTGCCCGCGCCGGCCCGCAGGTGGCGCTGCTGCCGCCGACGGTCCCTGCGGGTTCGGCGTTCTTCCCGGACACTCCAACCGACCGAGTGAACGTAAGCTGCTCGGCTTTTGAATCTCACTCCTTTGCGAAAGGCTTTTTTAGTAAGTAGAATGTGTACCTTTTAGGTTTGATAGAAGAAAGTGCATCACTCGCTCTGCGAACAAAGTACCCAGGGAGGCCTGTGGGTTCTGTGAGTCTATCCTGCAAATGCCATCCATCACCTCTCTGCCATCAACACAGGTTCAGGATGGGTATTAGCTACCTCTTACCAACCTTGTGCAGCTACTTAGTTAAAAAATTTTATGCAATATATACAGTACCAGTGCCTCAGACTTTAACCCCAAACAAAACCAGAAATAATTTTAAATTTCTGGAGTTCCTCCAACCCTTCTCTACATGCTGCCCGGTCTCTTCCATTGCCTATGGAGGGTAGCAGAGTGGTCTCTGTCAGTTTACCCTGTACTTCAGGACTGTTGCTCCAACCCTGTCCCAGACAAGAACTTCATTTCACCACTGCCAAAGGACCAGCACTCATTTAAGATAAGCAGGAGTCCAAGCCTTAGGTTTGCTCTCTTGTAGCCACATCCTGCAGGGCAACCGTCAAAGTGAGAATAGGAACAAGAAGGAATTGGCTTTGGAGTACCTGGAGGGGATGTCTTTTTGAGAGGTGAAACAACCTTCAGCCTGTTTCAGAGGGGGTTTCCCGTTCTCTTCAGTAACCTGAAGAATGACAGATGTGACACTGTTCACAATGGGATGCTTGACAGGAACTGTTTTAGTTCTGGGACTTGAGTATCATTTTAGGATTAGAAAAGAAATTCTGTTACCAGGCAATTAATATTTACTGGATTGGGGAGCCTGCTTTCCTACTGGAAATCTGTCAGGGGTCCACAAATCAATGAAGAATGAAGGGCAGCACTCTAAAGAAGGTGAGTATTGCTCTTCATTTGCACTCAAGTTGGAGTCCTGGTAAGGATTTACTTCTGGCATCTCCTCTTGTGTCCAACCATACATCTAGCATTAGTAAAGCACTTTATGAGTATGCATGATCATCAACCATGCCTGTTTTATCACAGTACACAGGGTTCAGGAGCAGAACAACCATCAGCAGCTACCAGTGTAAGCATGCAGAGTTTCCATGTATTGTCTTGTGGTGGCGTAAAAATTTTACTGCTTTGACAACTAAGCCCTAACAGTTATCTAGAACCAAACACACAAAATGAGAGACCTCATTTTAAATACTAACAGAAAAGAACAAGCATCTTGTTCCACAGACGTGTTTCAAATGCCCTCGCACCTTAGCAAAAATATCCTACACAGAGAATGCAGCAGATTTCTGTCTCCACATACATATACTCTAAGTATATAGTGTTGAATTTTAATCTCCAGGAGAGATACCAAAAAAAATGAAGCAGAATGTGACTAGGAAAATGGTGAGACTCACAGGACTTATATGGAGGATAATCATATGATTATCCTCCATAGTGTGTTCTGAAGGGAGACAGGGAAATGAGGGAGACACAGACATCCACTATGAAGTCTGCAGAACCTAATTATCCAAGAGAAAGTATTCCTGGTCCTGAAACAGAGTTTTTTCTTCTACTATTTTTAGTTTGACTGTAGTGATAATCCAGGGGCAATGCACTGAACATTGGTCTCTTCTGTAAAAATTTCAATTCTGAGGACAACCACCAGTTGCACTCTTCCTCCACCAAAACCTGTGTTCTCCCATGCTTTTTGAATACAGCAAGTACTTTTCTGGAGCTGATCATCCACAGCTTAACATCCCATTGTGGCTACAGTGTATGGCTAAGAACTGGTGATTTTAGCACAGAGCCTTGAAACTAGTTGACCAGGCTAAAAGCAAAGTAAGGGAGGAAGAAAATAAGAGGCTGTGTTATATTAAGAGTTTTATCCATGACACAGATGTTTCTGCTCAGAGAACAGTTTCAGAAGTTGTTGGGATTTGGAAGAAATTAAATTTGTTTATGATTCTCATAAAAGACATATTTTCCTGTATCTGGTTTTTCAAGAATTTAATATTTCTGTTTATGATCCCTGCAGATTGCACAACTAAATGTTTCAGCTGGTGTGAAATGTGGCAACCAGCATTCCGGGTAGTTCAGGCTGTTTGATCTCAGCAGCCTAAAGCTAGTGTCTCTGTAGGGCTTGCCAGAGTGAAAGCACATTGTTTACAAGTTGTATTTGTTTGTGCCATTGGAGACATTCTGGCTGAGATATGTGAGCATGTTCATCACCTTCACCAGGGCAAGATAAGATACTGTCTCTATGGCTTTAATCCGCTATATCCACATGGATTAGACAGACTCATTGCAACAAGTCTCACCTTCCTCACAGCCTAGTTCTGCAGAAATGTCTGTGGGCTCAGGAACCAGCAGTCAAGTTTGTGGCACATTCAAGTACATATCTCAGAATTTCTATAGGACATCTGGTGCCAGCCAAATTAAGAATGGGAATAAATTAATCTTTCTCAGATCTACTATGGACTGAACTGTAAAGCTGTGGAAAGACCAGTTGGCATCTACTCTGTGCCTTCTCTCACAGCCATGAGTGTGCATGTGTGTTCAGAGGACAGCCTTGAAGCCAGGTAGGAAACACAGACCAGATGAAGAAATGGATCTCATCTCTTGTAACTCAGCTGGTTTACCAGAACACTGACAAACATGGTGACAGCGCAATGGCCCATTCTTTAGCAGGGGTCTGGAGGAGCAAATACATCCTTCTCCAAGTAAAATAACACAAATCCTCATGAGTTCTCCCTCCCAAACCCAGACACTTCCTGCTGTATCTGAAAGTGAGGGGTCCTGTAGCTGAAGTTAAACAGTTAATTATAAAATCATGTGCATCTTCTTGTTGTCATACTATAGTCAGAAGAGATCTGCCAGGTACTTACCTTCTGGAAACCTGTAGTTCTGAGGGTGTATGTTCAGTTCAGAGCAGACAGCAAGAGAGAGAGGAGGTTCTCCGTAACTTTAAATTGTACTTACCAAAGAGAGGAGGGGAATGGCACAGCCTAGATTTACTGCTGCACACAATTCCTCTGATACTGGAAGTATGACATCAGCCCCAGAGTGACTGAAACAGAAGACAAATCATCAAAATAGTACTCCCCAGAGAAGCAGGCTGAAGACAGTGCCAGGTTGCTGTCTTAAAGGACCTCACACTTTCTGTCTCATTAATTATGCCTTTTAAATAGTACTTAGCACAAAGAATGGGAATAGAGAAATTGTATAAACTGGGATGAGAGTTCTCATTTCTCATTTGTACCTGTGAACAACAGAGCAAATGTATTTCTTAGAGATTTTTTTTTCCTTAAAGGTAAGTTAACAAAAATACCCTGTAATAAACTACCGCATTTTTTATTTTAAAAATTTTTAAAAGCAAGGTATTTTTAGGGCATGGAGGTAGTAAAGAAACACTTTACCATTTTAGACAAAATGTTCTCAATTCTATTCACTGTTTCCAAAAGTCAAAAATAAATATGCTCCCCAATTACTGAAGTGAAATGCAACCTCATGTTTCATCTTGCTGTCTTTCAGGTTTATTTGTTATACTAGTGTAGACAACTCAGTCTTCTCCTGATACATCCAGATGCCAATTTTCAGCATACTGTAATCACTGATGGCTTTCATTATTCTTCTCTAGAACACAGCTAAATCCTAATAAGCATCTGAAACTTTCAAGTCTTATAAATTCTCCTTTTGTGGCTTAGACAAATAGTCCAGCATGTCTTTTTATCTTAATCAGCTATATCCACCCATTCTCTGAGGTATTTTATAACCCAGACTGAGGGCACATACATTTTTTATTTACCATCTTTTTCTTTCTCTCCAAACATTTTTAAAACCAAAAACTGATACAGCATTCAAGCAGCAGACCTTAGCTAGGTGATGCAAATGCTGATATGCCTACCTTCATTTTGCTTCACAGTGTTTGTTGGGGTTCTTGTTGTGAAAAATAAACCAGAAATCCCTCAAGAGGGGGGAAAAAAAATCACGATCTCCCAGGTACTTACACAACAGCAAGCCAAAACCAAAAAACCTACAACCTGTTTTATTCTCACAATTTTTTCCAAGGTTCTTCCTTCTCCATTAACTACTTGATGGAGAAAACAGAAATTAATTCTATTAGTAGAGAAATTGTAATTAAACCACTTTATGCTTAATATCTCTTTCAATTTTGCTAATTATACTCATGCATCTGAACTTCTTCTGAATTGCTTGTGAATGAGTTGTATTTGTTTATCATGGCATACGTGGTAATACGTAGCCTGCAATCTGCTCAAAAAAGCTTTTGCTGGCTGGGTGTCAGGCTATAAGGATGTAAACATAGGAGGATTAAAATCTTAGGTGACATTTAGAGAGATTGATTTCAGAGGTGAAACTCCTAAGGGTTCCTATAGGGACAAGTCTTCCCCACCACGAGCATGGAACTGTAAAGACACCTGCGTAGATACAATACAAATGTCCCTACCTGGGGGGAGGGAGGTGCAGGGAAGCAGATGTGTTAAAAGTTCTCTTGAGCTTCCTGCAAATCAGGATGATTGCTCCTCGAACAGCCTAATGCACTCTGCCCACAGTGTGCTCAGTAGCACCTACAGGGAGACAAATGGGGCAGCTGAAGAGGAAAAAACCCACATTTTCCAGTCTAAACAATTAATCTGTAATGTTCTTGTCCTATTTGGAAACAGTTCTTTGGATCTCTATGATTTCATTGTTAAAATTTTGACAGAGTGCTGTTCCTCCCATTTTGTAATTAATTTCCCCCTCCTCTTCCCCCTCCTCCTCCTCCCCCCTTCACCTTCGTTTTTTCCAAACAACCAGATTTATCAAGTCTTTCTGCCTCTTGATTTTCTCCTCCTGCAGGTTCAAATCGGCAACAGTCACTGGGAAGGACAGGGTGGGGTGGAAGGAGCGGAACAGACAGGGGGAAAGCGCATGAAAGTCCCGGAGAGGATTTTAGCGGCTGAGATGGCCAGAAGAGAACGCGCAAGGCTTGCGGGAGGCACCAGGGGAGAACAAGCTCCCCTTGTCCAGAGAAGGCTGTAAATCCTCCTTGCCGATCGGCCCGGCCCTGCAGCTGCGGACAGACCCCTCATGGCTCCGTCTCCTATGGCCAAACCGACCCACGCCGTGCGACCGAGCCCAAAGCAGAGGTGCCACCATTTCGCCTCCGTGTCCACAGAGCTTCCTCGGCCTCGGGGGCGCATCCCCAGCTCCCCGAGCCCCCCGGCGCGGGGCTGCCGCCGGGAGCTCCCCGCCTACTCCCTGCTCCCTCCCAGCTGCGCCCACACTCGCCTGCCTCGCATTCCTCCCGTGCCGCCCGGTCGCTCGCACCTTGCGAGAGCGGCCCCAGTGCCCCTCCCTCCCTGCCGGCCGGAGCCCCGCAGCCGAGCGGGCGGCGCCCCGGGGGAAGCCTGCGAAGCAAAGGGCCCGGCGAGCGGAGGAGCGAGGGCCGCAGCGGGAGGAACAGCGGTGAGAGCGCCGAGGTGAGTGACGCCTGCGGGGAGGCACCTGGGGAGCACCACAGCCAGGCAGGTGGGTGATCGCCACAGGAGCTCCGGTCTGTAGCGGGGACCCCGCGCTGGAGCAGAGAAACAGTGAGGATGAGTGTTGCGGTGTACCCCTTCTCCTATATTTGGTTTAGTCCTATTTCCCCTGTACTTAGCCTCACCCTACCCATGTATGTCAATCAGTTTGTTAATCCCCCTCCCCTCTAAGCCTTATATGTACCCTGGCCCAGTTGCCAATCTCCTGAATGTACTGCCCTTTCCCCGCCCCATTCCAGAAAGTTCTGCTCCCCTTGATGCCCCATTCATCCCTTTGAATTACTCCCCTCCCCTTGCTCCCCTTCATTGGATTGTTATATGTGACCCCACCTATGGTCCCTCCCCTATTCCTTCCCTATTGGCTCTGAGCTAGTCACCACCCACTGTCCACCCCCCTATAAAACCTTGTGTCAATGCCCAATATGAGGGTCTTCGGTCCCTGGAGCCCCTAGGGATTAAACTGCCTTGGGTACCACACCGGAGTCCTCTCCTTCCTTCTTGCCTCCTGTAACGTGTGCAGACCACCTTGCTTATCGTGAGCCTCACCCCTCGTGCTGGGACTTGCTCTCACCGAGGTTAAGGGGCGGCCACAGACTTGACACTATGGGCCCCCGGGCAGCTCTGACAGCGTCAGCAGGCGCCCAACGTGGGGCCCCTCTTTCGCTAAGAGGGGTCACTAGTAGTGGATGTCCTCAGTGTCCTTCGAGGACCTGGGGTTGAGTCCCTTGGGCGTCTGCAGCCCCTGTGTGTAGCACGCCGCTTTTTGGTCAGTGGTGCTCCTAGGGGGAACCCAACAGCCCTCTGAAAGTGGTCCGGAGGAACGGTTCGAGAGGGCGACCTCGCCCACAGCCCTTTTGTTCCAGAAGCAGCTTGTGATTTTGTGGACTTGGGTGAGTAACCTCCCAGGGGGTGGGGTTGCTCCCTTTACTGGTTCCTGGGCCGTTTTCTTTTAATTTTGTCCTTTTACTGTGCGTGAGGGAGAAGTTGGTGCTAACGGCCAACAATGGGTGTGAAGTTGACCGTGCACCAGAAGGGCGTTTAATTCCAAGTTGTGTGTACCCTGTCAGTGGGAGGGAAACAGTTTTGAAAAGGGTTGGTAAAAAACTTCGTTCGGTGGCTCCTCCTTTATTTTCCCCAGGTGTACCCCAAAGACATTAAGTCTCTTTCCTTTTGGGACTCCGTCAGGAGGAAATTAACGGCTTTAAGAAGTAGTGGGGACACCTCAGTTGCCAAATTCTTTCCTTTGTTAATTTTAATTTATGATGCAGTAAGGAAACAGGGGAAAATAGAAGAAGAGCCAACCAAGTTATCCCCAGTTGTCTAAGTTACTCCCCCGTACCCCTCTTCCCCTCCCTCTGTCCCTAAACCCTTGTCCCCTAAGCAGGGAAGACCGGGAGATGCATCCTGCCAGGCACAGGGTTGCTACTGTCTCCCTGGCTCTCCTTGGTCTCCCCAGCACTCTTGCCCGGCCACGGAGACATCTGTGGCTCGGGACCCTTCCCTAGCCCCTTTTCCTGCTCTCTCTACCCCAGTTGAAAAATCCCAAGTTATTAGTTTGCAAAATGGCGGTTGTCATGGGTTGAAACTG
>VZTE01001939.1:0-12047 GCA_013397775.1 Eulacestoma nigropectus
GCCAGAGCCTGCACCTCTTCACTCTATGCCCTAACTCTATTTACTGACTATATTTCACCATTTTTCCCCACAGTAATGCTGCCACATCTAAAGAATGGAGCCATTTGAAGGAGCATCTTGCTGGATGGATGGACATTGGTTTAAGTAGTTAAATAGTTTAAAAGTAATTTAAATATTTTAATTATTTTATTTAAGTCACTTTAGCAAATAGAAATACTGCTGTTGAATACAATTGTAATTATAATAAGAACAAATAATAATTCAATTACTATTTCACATTCAGTTATATAAAAATCTTTCATAGTAATAATAATCACAAATTATATGAATGAACTATAATTAAAGAATGTGATAGCTTTATCACACCAAGTAATTTTAGATAATCTTCAGTATTAAACTAAACTTCATCATTGTATTAATTACAAATAATATATAAAAGGATAGAAAAGAATTGTTAATATACAAATGATAATAAGAATAACTTGTTATTGTAAATGTTTTAAATACGTGATTGTTTTGTCAAAATGACACTGACTGCCCTCCCTTCTTGGAAGAGACCGTTCCCTCTGGGAGCTGCAGTCGGTGCAAAGTTCCAATAAAGGCGATGCTTGAACATGTGCTGTGTCTGTGAGTGTCCACTCTGACCTCCAAGGTCATCCAGTTCTACCCCTCTGCCATGGGCTGGGACGCCTTTGGCTAGGCCAGGGTGCTCCAAGGCCCATCCAGCCTGGGCTGGAACGCTTCCAGGGATCCAGGGGCAGCCACAGCTTCCCTGGGCAACCTCTGCCAGGGCCTCACGTCCCTCACAGCCAAGACTTCCTTCCCAAGGGCCCATCTCAGCCCAACTCCCCTGCTGCAGGGGGAAGCCTTTGGCCCTGGCGCTGTCCCTCCAGGCCCTTGTAAACAGCCGCCCTGCAGGTCTCTGCTGGGCCTGGTGCAGGGACTGAAAGGCCGCAGGAAGGTGCCCCTGGAGAAGCCCTTGGAGAGCACTGGGGCCAGGAGTGGCACCATGAGGCAGCGAGCAGGGCCCGGCGCGGCCGTCAGGGCGGGAGGGAACAGGGCACAGGGCGCTGAGGCCCTGCCAGCTGGAGCAGGGAGCACTGGTGTGCGGCCGGCAGAGAGCCCTGGGCTCCCGCAGCTCTGCATCCCGCTCGGCCGAGGCAGCTGCCCAGGCACAGCCGGCTGGGGACACGCGGCCACCCCGGGGCCTCCCGAAGGGGGACCCTGCTCTGGGGCCAGGCCAGGCCGCAGCAGGGAGCCCCTCATGGGGCTGCGCCCGAGGAGGGAACGGCTCTGCCCAGGGACAGGGCTCCGGGAGCAGGGCAGCAGGGACAGGGGGACAGGGGGACACAGGGCTGGAATCACAGCCCGGCCGCCCTGGGACAGGCCCGACAGGCAGACAGGACGTGGGGCAGGCAGGAGTCCCCATCCTCTCTGCGCCCACCTCAACACAGGGACTTAAGGCACAGGGGGAATGGGGACACAGCAGGCGCCTCTCCTCCGGGAACACCCAACCTCCCCGGGGACCCTGACAGAATGCAGGGGCTGAGGCTCTGCAAGGGGAACCCAAGGACGAGGAGGGGGACAGTGCAGCACCTCATGAGGAGGTGTCACTGAGGTTACGCCGTCCCACTCTCCGCATGCAAACTGCTCCATGGAGGGCTCCTTGCCATAGCAGATCCCTTCTGAGGGAAAGGTGTTCTTTATTCCTGCACAAGGTGTGCCTCCTGGACTGCTACTCAAGTGCTGCTCCTGCTCTCAGGACTATGGAGTATCTACACAACAGAAGCCATGAGGCCAAGAGCAAAGGCCGGGAGAGCTCAAGCTGAGGCCAGGAGAGCTGAAACAGAGGACAGGAGAACTCAAGCAAAGGCTTACATGAGGAGGTATGAAAGAGGGGCAAGAGTGATAGTGCTGGAGAATAACTACTTAGACCGGGTGTAAATGTGGAGATATAGGCCAGAAATCAAGCAGAAGGCAGCAAAGTTAATGCAAATGATCAAGAAAAAGACCACAAAGAAGAAGAAAACCGTCTTTCCTGGTCTTTCAATGAAATGTGCTCTTCCAGAATCTAGACTGTGCGAGTTCTTCTTGAGCTCAACGAGACCTAGTGCTGAATTGAGTCTGATCCAAAATTAAACCAATTTGCACCCAGTCCTTCTGCTCCCTGAAGAGCAGAAAAACAATTGGGCAAAGGGAGGTGGAAGTGAGACCATTCTGCCACCCTTCTGAAAACTAGGAGAAGGGCTCTCAAGAACAATCCCTGAAGTGAGCACACGCTGTTTGTGCTCGCTCTAGTGACAGCAAGACCAGCAACAGGCAAGTGTAATCTGAGCAAAGCACCTTATCTCTGTGACACCTGGAAGGCGGCCTGTGAGACGTTCTCACTGAGCAACACTTTGATCTACCAGGTGGGAGCAAAATGAAGTGGTGCCACTTGTTTCTCAGGAGACTTCTTCACTCCAAGCTCTCCTGGCCCGCCCGAGCCCACCTGCGACATCCAGCTCTGTCTCAGATTCCCATCCCAGCAAAGCAGCTGTGGAGCTGAAATCTACCTTGATAAACAACTGAAAAAAGCTCAAGACGAAAAGGAAACTTTCTTTTGTGGCAGATAGAGAGGTTTGGCCAGACAGCAGAGCCCTCTTCAGTCCACTGATGGGTAGTGAAGAGCTGGTTGAACCAATGTGACCTTGCAGGCACTGGCAAGCTCCCAACTGGGCCAAACTGGGGTTTATCTGGTGTAAATTGGGTACAGCAGGCACCAGTGTCTTCCAGACAAATGCACCCAGTCCTCGCAGCTCTCACTGTAGATAGAAGACAAGGATCTGTCAAAACCAGAGGGTGGGAAATGCATCATATAATTACAGATAGAAATTCTTGGAAGAAGGATTTTTGCGTGGAGAAATCTTGGGGTGGAGAAGGAAAAAGAGGGAGGAAAGGGAGGGAGCTCACACTCTAAAGCTAATAAATAAAAAAAAATTTTTAAGTGATTTGGCCAAACATGTCATCATGTGACAAGGTACTTTTCCTTGCAAACAGGTGCACCACAGTTTTAGAAATATTAAATCTTGAGAGGTTTGCATTGCACAATAGATGGCAGCCAGAAAACATGTTGATGTTTTTTGGCAGTGTTTCAGATGTCATGGTATTTTTTTTTCTTTAAAGCTTCCATCAGCAGGAGGGAAAGCTGTGCCAAGGAAAAGGAATCAAATCTGGATGCAGCAAGTCTCGCGTTCAGACGGAGGCTCCCTGCCAGATGCTACGGGGCCAAATCGGAAACAACCACACTGAGTTCATTATAAAAACTGCATAATCAAAAGCCTGCAAAAAGGCAAAAAAAATTTAATCTATTTAATACTTAGCCTAATTCTCAACTGTTGAAGGAGATTTGAAGAAAAATTCATCATAATCCTCTCTTCCTTTTGAGGAATTCCTCAGCGTTTGTGAGATGTCCATGAGATGGCAGGAGTGCACCGTCCTCCAGAGGTTGAAGGACCGTCACAATGGTGACATTTCCACACTGAGAATCTCACTCTGGCTATGGGCACTGCAGAAAAACACTGATTTCTCTTTCTATTTATTGCTGATGGAAAGACCTAAGGAAGTGGCATCAATGAGCACAACTTCAGAGAAGAAGTAGACTGATCCAGTTTCCCGAGGGTAGGAATGACTCTGTTTCACAGAAAGATTTGGATATTTGAAGGGACCTTAAAGTTTATCTCAATCCAAGTAGAAGGGACACCTTCCACTAGCCCAGGTTGCTCCAAGCCCCACCCAGCCTGGCCTTTTACTCCTCTTGCTTTTAGCATCCTCTTGCTTTGGTTGACAGCACTGCAGACCCTGGATCTGCAGTGCACAGGAATTTGTGACCAGGCACCGCAAAAGTGAAAGAGTGCAATGAGAAAAGGAGCCAGACATCTGCCAGAAAGAAATCTGGAGGATGGGATTTAGAAATCACAGCCCTCATATTTACGGCTGGGGATGACTGTGGAAACAAACCCTTGGGGGTGTCCCAGTTTTCAGCTCCTTTTATGATCCCAAGTTCTCCACACAACTGGGGCACAGCTGTGAGCCTGGCCCTGGTCAGACAGGACCCATGGCAGCCCAAGTTCCATGCGCTGGGCCAAGGGATGGGCTGGCAAGTTGTGCCAGTGCTTCCCTGAGCCAGGCTGCAGAAGCAACATCCCAGCAAGAGACAGATGCTCATGTTTGAAGAGAACTCAAGCTGCCTCAACAGCTTCAAGAGAGCAGGTTGCATGATGGAGCTGCTCTTTGCATGCGCCTCGTCTTAAGCCAGGACATCTTCCAAGTTTTTGTCCGCTGGTCTGGCAAATCCACACTGCCAGGACAGGAAAGCGGAAAGAATCATGGAATGGTTTGGGTCAGAAGAGATGTTAAAGATCACCTAGTTCCAACCCCGCTTCCATGAAGCACTCCATCGGTCTCTTGCTGTATCTCCTCTAGGAGAGGGTATAATTGGGATGTTACAGCCCACAGCTCTGCCCACTGATCCTCTCTCTGCATCTGCCCTGGGGGAGTAGAACTGGAGCAGTTTTGCTGTGCTGGGAGCTCCCTGTGGACCAGTGAGCTCACACCTACAAGCACTGCTGTGGTGGAACAGGTCTGCCTCGTACTGGGAAGGGGAGGGGGGCTTAGGAGCTGCTGAGGGAGATCCCAAAGATTCACAAGATCTGTATTTTTTAGCAGAGCAAAGGCCCATTCCCTTTCCAGTGTCCCATCACACAGCAAGCTGGGCATTCCCAGTGACATCACTGGAGCCTGCAAACAGCTCTGCTGCAGGGAGACACTGCCCTCTGCAATGACCAAGAGATGACGTTGGTTAACTTTTCTCAATGCACCCTTTAAATTTCTTGTAGATGTGGCACTTGGGGACATGGGTTGGTGGTGGCCTTGGCAGTGCTGGGGGAACTATGGGACTCAATGACCTCCGAGGGCTTTTCCAGCCTAAATGATTCTATGATTCCTTATCCATCTCCTGGCTTTCAAGCTCTGCAGGTCATGATCCCTGATGTGATCTATAAGATCACTTTCTTCTTTTCTAATTCCCTCTTTCTCCTGCATGGGACACCAAGCGGTATCCCAGCTCCTGGCTGGAGGACCAGTTTCACATCAAGACACACGGACTCAGTGCATCCCATTGCACAGGTGAACGATCTCCAGAAGCTGAAGTTGGTCTGCATCCATGGGCACTTAACGTGATGGTTATGGACAATGCTCCAAAAGCCGTGGGACAGGAACAGTGTCAATCCCTCAGCGTGAGACCTGATGAAGAAGAAATTCTTCCCTGTGGTGGTGAGGTCTTGGCACAGGTTGCCCAGAGAAGCTGTTGCTGCCCCATCCCTGGAAGTGTTCTTGGCCAGGTTGGAGCAACCTGGGACAGTGGAAGGTGTCCCTGCCCGTGGCAGAGGGTTGGAATGAGATGAGCTTTAAGGTCCCTTCCAACTCAAACCATCCCTTGATTCCAAGATCTGGCTCCCAAGAGTCCACAGAGCCCCAGGGACAACAAAGGGATGTCATTGGGATACAAAAGCCTAGAAGATGAGGGGAGAATGGGGCGTGAATTGTCCATCATGAGGACTGTACCATTCCCAAGGTTAGTGCCCCATTTCCAGACTACATCCAAACCCACAGGCCTTGGCACTCTTCTTGATCTTTAATCTTGAACCCTCAGCCTGAGTTGAATCACTGCTGCTCTCTCCAGTGTTTAAATAGGTTATTAGAAAACCTCTCCCAAATGCATAAATCCCATCCTAATGCCCCCTGATGTCAGAAGGAAGGTGTCTGGTAACGTTGCTGGTCCTTGGATCAGGCCTCAGAAAAGCAGCTGCAAAATATTAATCCGCAGGCTTTGAAATTCATCTTTGCTTTAACTTGGTCTAAACCTTTGTAAATAACTCATAATGGGTCAGAGAAAAGAGAAGTGAACAGCTCTGATCTGGCTGTGTTCCCCTGTCCTATAAAATCAGCTTACGCCCTCAGGAAAGAGGAAAGCTCACTAAAATTCACCCGGAGCAGTGGCAGCTCCCATCCCACAAACCAAACTGTTGGAGAAGTGCAGAAATCATTGTGATGTTTCTTCACCTTTTTCCAGGGCCCATAACAATTTCCTCCTTGTTCTGCTCGGTGTTGCCACTGCAACTCCTTCCCACCGCCTCCCAATGGCCAAGAAATCCCTCCTGCTGCTGCAAGAAACATGAGAGTTTCTAGGCAATATCTCCTCATGGCATGTGAAAGCAAGGGGGGAGAGGAGCAGGGATGTTTTCTTCTAGCAGGAGATATCATGGGCAGCATGGTCATCTTGGGGGGTACCAGGCTTTAGGGGTTGAGTCTGTCCTAGCTTGGGAGGTGGGTGAATCATTCCATTTTCCTCTAGCTCCAGTTGTGTCAATCAGCACCATAACAGGAATTACAAACTGAATACCATTTTCCTTTGTTCTTTAAGGTGTTTCTGAAGTGGAAGGTGCTGCTGCCTGTCTCAGCTGAGAAATTTCTCAGCTTTTTTTGTGATTATCAACTCCCCAGCTGGGAGAACACCAGCTCAACAGGGAATTACAGAGCTGGAAGGGAGTGAAGATGGGCAGCGATGGCTGAACACCACGTGAAGATCTTCCATGGGCAGAAATATGGAAATTTTAGCATGTTGTCCATCATGCAAAGGGCAGAATTCCCGTGCAGCATTGGCATATGCGGAAAAGCTGGGGAAGGTGAGGATGGAGTGTACCAAACTGTCGCTTCTGGGGAAAGCAGCCAAGTGCATTGATACTTCTCATGTAGGCTGGCTCCAAACCAAATGGCTTCACAGCAGGATTTCCAAATTACTACCTTGACCACCACGTGTGCTTCTTCCACGGTCTTAAAATCCATTTATGTAAGTGATCATTCCTTCCTCCTACCAGGATAATTAATATCTGCCCTAAAGTGCCACTTGCCAGTTCACATTTCTCTGGTCCCTGTGAGGATCTCAACAAGGCTGAGAAACCTCAGGCCTCACACTGCCTACATCGAGGTGTTGTTCAACTGCTTGTGAATCCTCTCCCAAATCCTGGTGGGGGTATCTTCACCAGAGCTTTGCAGAGCCTGAGCCCAGGCAAACTGCATTGCAGGGATGAAGGACGTCCAGGGCCCTGCTTAAACTGCTGCTGAAACGTGGTCTGCTGTGGAATGAAGCACCATCATTGATGAACAACACGCACAATCAGCCATTTGAAGTCCAGCTCCAGAAGGAATTGCAGACAGGAGTGATCGTGGCACGAGGCTGGCAGAGCATCTGGCTCTGGGTCTCTGTTGAATTAGGTGTCAGAGCAGGCTGGATCCTAACAGCGGTGTTACACCAGATGCGCTGCTGTTTTCATATCAGCAGGGATTACGTTGCTTAAAACCATTTATTTGATACTGACTAATCGAGGAAGGCTCAGAGGAGCAGGGAAATGAAAGGGGTAATCAGATATTCTGGAGCTCAGAGTGCACATGCAAAATGTTCAAAGCCGACACGGTGCAGGTGCATATTCCCAAATGTGGACTGGGCTGGCAAATGACTCGGTTTTCCATAGGAGCTACTGGAAAAAAAAGTCGGCAAAGGACTTCCCAGGCTCCAGCTGCCATCTCGTGGTCATACAAGACATCCTCCTATTTTTTTTTTCCTCTGATACCACCATTTATGGCTCAAGCAGCACTTTTCCAAGACTGGTGACATCAAAAATTTGTGGGAAATGTTTTCCCCAGGAAAGCCCTGGTCGGAAGCATTATATTACCAAATCGCAGTGGGTTTGACCTTTTCACCACACATTAGAGAGGATACTTTATTTTCCATTGTGTGGAAAATAGTGATGTTTGGAAAAGGTGGACTTCGAGGGAGGGGGGGTGTTTAACATCCCCCATCATCCTTGAAATCTCCAGGGAATTTCAAGCAGTGTTCAGTAACACACTCAGGTTTGAACTTTGCTGCTGTCTTCTCCTGATTCCTGATGGATCCCCTCTCGCCCACCCCCTGGGCAGGGAGGCTCTGGAGGGATGTTGGATCTGCAAAGCCAGTGGGCAGCCACAGCAGCCCCTCCGAGCTGGAGTTGTTTGTTGGCTCCTTCCTCTGAGCACTTGCTCCAGCCCTGCTCCAGCAGCAGATCCCAGAGCCATCTGCAGCCCCTGGAAAACCAGCGGAGCTTTGAAGGAGATCAGAGGTGCATCTGCATGGAACAGCTTGCAGTAAGGAAAGTCCCAGGGTAACATCCTGGCTCTGGGGAAGATGATGGGAGTTTGGCTGGGTTTGCAGCAGGACTAAGATTTTTTTTTCCAGCCTTGTTCAGTGTGACTCAGAGTGTCAGCAGGACGTACAGCTGCTCTGGGCATAAAGCAAGGCACGTTCCCAAAGCTGCTCTGGTCCAGAAATTACCTAGTGTGAGTAAACACCACGTGGTACTCTGCTCCCTTGTCATGGAATCCCAGAATGGCTTGGATTGGCAGGAACCTTTAAATCCCATCTCATTCCACCGCTGCCATGGGCAGGGACATCTTCCACTATACCAGGCTGCTCCAAGCACCATGAACCGGGCCTTGGACGCTTCCAGGGATCCAGGGACAGCCACAGCTTCTCTGGGCACCCTGTGCCAGGGCCTCACCACCCTCACAGCCAAGAACTCCTTCTCAAAAGCCAAGCCAGGATCATGTCCTGGCAGGACCTCTGGACCAGCTGTTGTTACAAAATGTTCATGGCTTGTTGTGCAAGGTCCTCAGATCAGAAAAGGCCACTTTCTTTTTATACAGTGTTCTTGTTTAGGGTAGATTTTGGGTCAAACTTTCACAGGATATGATAACAATAAAATCCAAACATTTTCCCCCGTAAAACTGGGATCTGAAAACAATAAAATTAATGGGACCTACTGGCTGAAATAGGGCAGTAAATGTGTAAGGAGAGAAGAGGTCACTTAAACTGACTTCTAATGCCCTGGAGAGCTAGACTGGGTTACATGTCTTCAGAATTGGATCCAATTTCTTCACACAGAGTGTGGCTGGGCACTGAACAGGCTCTCCAGGGAAGTGGTCACAGCCCCAAGGCTGCCAGAGCTCCAGGAGCATTTGGACAACGGTCTCAGGCACATGGTGTGGCACCTGGGGTGTCCTGTGCAGGGCTAGGAGTTGGACTCGATGATCCTTGTGTGTCCCTTCCAAGTCAGGACATTCTATGGTTCTACAACATTTCATTGTCCAGCTCATGGGAGCTGAAGTAGGGCAGATAATGAGGGGTTTTTTTGTTGCTTTTATTTTGGTATTTTGTGTGCAATCAAAACATAAACCAAAAAAAAAAAAAAAAAGCCAGAGACTTAGTGTCATCAAAATGCACATCAGGTGCACCAGATATTCTGGGGTGAGCCCTGATCATTGCTTCTCACAGGCTCCATCAGCCACCTCGTTGTTTGGGCAGGACTGATGCAAAGTTCCCGTAATCTCCTTTGCATCTCACACTGGCCAACCAGTTCCTTCTTATCTCTTCTTATCCTTCTTACCTGCTCCCCGAGCAGATGAAAGCATATTTCATGTGCTTTGCTCAACTCAGAGATAAGAATCACCAGTAAGAAAGGAGGTCAGCTGCCAGGTAAGCAAGGTTTGCTGCAGGAGTGGCTGAAAAAACCCTCATGACACCACCAGTGAATTTGGCTTCAGGAAAATACCTGCAGGGATGAGCTTCAAAACACAAAGTATCAGCAAAAAGATTCTGCAGGGTATTTCTGCCCTTTGGTTTTTTCGTTCTGCTGTTGGTGTTGGTCTTGGCCGTGACACCTCATCCTCCCTGGGTGATTTCCAGCCACTACAACAGCTTCAGCAGTTTCTGAGCTACCCACCTGCAGAGCTGAGGGGCTGGAGAGCTGTGAGGAACCTCTTGGAAGATGGAATCACGGAATCATTAAGGTTGGAAAAGCCCTCTAAGATCATTGGGTCCACCCATTCCCCCAGCACTGCCAAGGCCACCACTGATCCACGGCCCCAAGTGCCACATCCACACGGCTTTTAAATCCCTCCAGGGATGGAGACTCTACCACTGCTCTGGGCAGCCTCTGCCAGGGCTGGACAAACCCTTCCATGAAGAAATTTTCCCTAATATCAAATCTAAACCTCCCCTGGCACAACTTGAGGCTGTTTCCCCTTGTCCTGTCCCTGTTCCCTGGGAGCAGAGCCCGACCCCCCCCGGCTGCCCTCTCCTGTCAGGGAGTTGTGCAGAGCCACAAGGTCCCCCCTGAGCCTCCTTTTCTCCAGGCTGAGCCCCTTTCCCAGCTCTCTCAGCCACTCCTGGTGCTCCAGACCCTTCCCCAGCTCCGTTCCCTTCTCCGGACGCACTCCAGCCCCTCGGTGTCTTGTTCTGAGGAACCCAAAACTGCCCCCAGGGTTGGAGGTGCCTCAGCAGTGCCAGCACAGGGCGAATATGTGGGTGCACATCTCATCAGCGTGTTTGGCTCTGTGCATCTTGACTTTGGAGCTTAAACAGGTGGCAGAGGGAAAATCTGCCTTTTCCCATTCTCTCTCTGGACTTGGTGTGAAGGTTTAACCAAGTTCAGCCCTCTTGCAGCACTCTCCTAGTCAGTGCCAAGTCTGGGCACTGGCTCAGTAGTTGCTGGGAACCTCTGCCTGTTTCCCAGCAGGATTGTGCAACGGAGCTGATGTTTCTCAGCACCGGTGGTGGGGAATCTCCTCCTTTCTCCGGGCAAAATGGACTTTACTGAGACATGACCCAAGATTTTATTGTAAAACCGTGGAAGAGTGAGCCACGTGATCGGGGCTGTATGAATGAGATTCCAGCCTGTAAATCCTCAAGTTGCACGCTCCCCACGCTGGTTTATGAGCTTCCCTACACCATGATCCCAGCGCCGGCTCGTGCTGGCCGAGGCCACAGCCAGTTTACTGCACCAGGCCCTGGTATGCAATTCCCTTCCTTTCCAAAGAGGTTTTACAGCAAGCTGGGTCTTGCCAGGTGCCACACACTCCCAGTTCCCATGAATTTCAGAGGCAGCTTTTGGCAGCCTGCAGGGCTTGGCTCATGCCGTATGAAGGAATGTTTCAGCATCTGTGGCACTTGGATTAACGGGCTCTGCGCTGCCAAGCAGAGCCAAAGCCAACTCCTCACACCTTTAATTAGATCAGCCTCGATCTGATTAACGTTGCCTAATAAAATAATTTCTATCTGTGGTCGTTGACCTTCAAGAAATTCCAATTTTTCCACTGAAATTAAGCTACCTGCCCTTTGCAGAGGAAGGATTCAGGTGCAATTCCAATTCCTCAGGACCCTAATGTATTTCTCATTATTTTATGTGGTACAGGATGTCTTTAGGAAGGATTATTTTAGGAAGAAAAGCTCCACAAAAACAAGGGTTCTAATTGTTTATATATTTCTTTTCTTTCATTTAAAGAGTCAGACTTCTGCAGAGACAAAAGGCACATCTAAAAAGCACAGATTTTGTGTGTGAGGCCCAGAAAAGTGACATTTTTTTATAACTAGCCCTGCTACTACAATTTCTATGTGGATTTCTAACGGCTGTAATATTTCCTGTTTCATAGAAGCTGCATGGCATGAAAAAAAATCAGCATTTTACCAACAGTGATGCAGGACTGTCTTTCCATGAGCAGTTGTTTCTGCCAAAGGGCAGATCTGGAAATGAAAATGTGGAGATCGGATGGGGNAATATTTCCTGTTTCATAGAAGCTGCATGGCATGAAAAAAATCAGCATTTTACCAACAGTGATGCAGGACTGTCTTTCCATGAGCAGTTGTTTCTGCCGAAGGGCAGATCTGGAAATGAAAATGTGGAGATCGGATGGGAAAAAAAGCAGTGTCTCATCATCACAGGATAAGTTTGAAAAGCCTGCTTTTAATGACTCTTGTAAGGAGCCACAGGGGACAGGAAGTTTAAATCTCTGATCCTTCCATCACATCCTTTTGGACAATGTTGGGTGTGCAGTCGCTGCAGATGGGTTCCAAATGCTTGGGATGGTCTTGCTGCAGAAAAACTAGCAAACTCCAAAATAAAATAACATAAAATAAA
>VZTE01001941.1:0-12836 GCA_013397775.1 Eulacestoma nigropectus
GGCTGCAGTGGTTCAAGACCAGATTAGTTGCTCAAGTTCGTGTGAGTAACAAGTGCAAATGATTATTTTTTTCATAACTTTAACATCTTTTTGTTCATCTTTAGGGAAACATAGTTAGCCTTTTTCTGGAACTGGACATTATGCTCTGGCTCATTTTCACCTAAAACTCTCCTGCTACTCTGCCCCTAGAAAGGTCCTGAATTTCCTGTTTTTTCTGTTCCTTAATTTGCTTGACCTGTTTTACTCAAGGTCTGAAGGACATTTGTGAGGGCTCTATAGCTTGTGGAGTTCTGTCTGTCTGCTGGATCCTTCTGGACCAAGCCTGAGCCAAAGGTGCTCAGGGGTCACTGCCTGTGGGTGGAGATCACACCCTTCTGACTGGACTGACACTGATGCTCCTCACTCTTCACTGCCTGAAACATCACTCCAGAAATCCCCCCATGTTAACCTGACCCTCTCATCTCCAGTGCCTGTGCCTGCCGAGGCTTTGTCCCTGGGTCATCTCACCCCATTCTGAGTTTCTCCTCTCTTCTCTCACACCACTCACAAAGCCTGTTTGACTCTTCACTGGGAGCAGATAAGCTGTGTCAGGGATGCAGAACAGATCAGGACAAAGTGGGGATCAGAGCCCAGCAGGACTCTTGGTCCCTCAAGTTTAGCCTCTCTTGGATGCCTTCTCCCCATCACTTTTTCTCCCACCACAGCAGGGTATGGAGAGGGGCATCATTTGACTTTGTAATGTAATGCAATTTAATCTGATGTTCCTGTCAGGTCAAGGCAGAAAACTGGGCACCTTTGGGATATGACTCATCCCATCCTCCTGCTGATGTACCAGATGCATCAGAGGAACCATGTGGTGCAGGTGTTTGAAGTTAAATGAGGAGAATCCCATCCAGTGTGTACATTTGCAGGTGTGTAGGGAAGTGGGAGGAAATAGAAATGTTGGATTAAATGCTGCATTTCATCTTTTAATGGCTGGAGGGTGATGTGCTGTAAGACAGACACTCACCTGAGGCTCAACAAACCACGATTTAGATCTGTTGCCAGGTCCAGGCTGGAAGATGTAAGCAGAGAACACGGGAATGCGCTGTGTTTTGTCGTACAGGGTGGCAAAGTGATGCGAGTTGTTGTAGTGCTGGCAGATCCAGGCTGGTTTCTGTGGCTCCAGGGCATTATCTGGGGCAGTGTTCCTGCAGAAAAACTTATGACAATTTGCAAAGTCCTTGACCACCTCACTGTGTCCCAGCCAGAGGCAGCTCGCCAACACCTGCAGCAGCAGCAGCCACAGCATCGTGGGAGGATTTCAAGTGAAGGGCTCTTGCTCCTCTGGAGGGCAAATGCAAAGGGACACTCAGCTTAGAGAGAGCTGGTCATGGCCTGTGCAGGTGGGACACAGCTGACAGAGGAGCAGTCTTTTCCCACTGCCTGTTAATTGACAACTAAACCGGACTCATTTTCCTCCACTTCCAAAAGTCCAGGAACACTGTAACAACATGTTGGTTGTTATAACCAGATACAAGCGTAAGAAGTAATCAACCTCTCAACCAACTCCTGAGGTCTACAAGCTCATGTTTTTGCATTTTACTCTTTTTAATAAAAAATTGTGCTCCAATACTTCATAACTTGATCTTCTCTGCCTTTCAAGTCAGTGGAGGCAGTGCCTGCATGTTGTCCTGAGCTGTGCAGTTTCTGGATGAGAGATGTTCAGTGAGCTCTGCAGCCCAGTGATCCAACTCCCCTGTGGTCTGTTCTGTAAGACAAACCTCCATTTCTTCAACTTGTAAAAAACTCTATTGGATCCTCCAGTCTTATTCCAGTTGCGAGCTAAGAGATTCCTACATGAAGTACTTTTGGTAAGTTTTCCATATCATGGTAGGAGAAAAACAGGACTTGCAGCACTTTTTTAGGGAAATTGTTTCAAAGTCCAGATCTGGCTTCTCCCTGTGGATGGTCTCCTGATTTCTCCCTCAGTTTTCTTTCTGTCAGATGCTAAAGGCAGCAGTCCAACCTCGTGCTCAAAGCAGGGCAAGCTGTGAAGTAGCTGAGCAAATGCAGGGAAATGGAAATAGCTCTTATGACTGCAGTACTGGAAAAAGGGGATTTTGAACCAGAGGGCAGTACTGTTTCTACTTTAATGGCTGGACGTGGCACTCAGTGCTGTGGTCTGGTTGACAAGGTGGTGGTTGATTAAAGGTGTGATTCAATGATATTGGATGTCTTTTCCAACCTATTTGATGCTGTGATTCTACTGAAAAAAAATGAGGTGTCACCAAAGCCTTCTCCTGAGTCTTCAGTCCCCATGGAAAAAGGAAGTGAATAGCCAAGGAGATGCTAAGTAGATGGAGGGCTGCAGGTCTTCAGCGCAGAGTAAATCACAGCAGCAGAAGCCAAATGCATACGAGAAAACAAAATGCAAGAAAGAAGTGTTGTTTGGACGGGTGAATTGAGGAGATTTGTGTTCTTCTGGACTGTTCTCCTTCAAGGGCAGCAAAGATCCCATGGCCACAGGCAGGATCTGGAGGTGTCTGGGTGCTGGACATTCCACTCTCATTGACCTGTGTGACACCTCTGTTTTTGGGAGGTGAGCGAGGACAGAGAGGGAGTGTAGACACCTCCGAGGCCAGCACACTCGTTGCGTCAACCAGGATGGTGATCCATGCACGTCTCTCCTTACATGCCAAGTATGTTCATAGAATCACAGAAAGAATCATGGAATGGTTTGGATCGGAAGGGACCTTGGGGATGGTCCATTTCCAAGCCCCCTGTTACGACACCAAGCAAGGACACTTTCCACTAGACTGGGTTGCTCAAAGTTGCATCCAGCCTGGCCTTTAATACTTCCAGGGATGGGGCATTCACATGTTCACTTTTGCCAGGTGTTCAAATGAGTGTGAGCTTCAAGTGATGGGTAAAACACTGACTCAATCAGACCAAAGATTAGAGGTTCTCAGAAAAGGCAACAGCTGCTTCTTCTGTTCTTCCCCTATGTCCCAAAGTGATCCTAAAGCACCTCTGCTGTGCAGCTCTCCCTCAAGGAACATTTTCTGTGTGAAAAATAGAACCTTTTTCCAGAGCCATATGAAAAGTATCAATTTTATGGAGAAAAGTACAAGGAAACGGTAAGGGTATAAAAGATTGACTATGTTACCAAATCCCCTCCCAAGGACAGCACATGTACATTATCCATTTTAAACTATTTTCCTCAAGCCTTTCTATGCAATACTCCAAATGCTGGCTCATGGCAATCCATGAATTTTGGAGATAAACACATTCAATCCATTCTTTCCTCACAAGGATCAAGAGCTTTTTAAATATCGTACAGTTCAGCTGAAAGAGCTGGTGTGGGGTTTGGATACCTTTGGTTGTTTTAACTCCACCAGACCAAGTGCCACGGTCCCTGTGCACGCAGAGCAGGTAACACTGAGGTGACAGAGGGGTCACCTCCTTGCCACCAACGAAGCACCACCCTGCTATAAACACTCACAGCTGAGAGCTGTCAGGTTCCCTGTGGTTACTCTCACTGTTTCAGTTTCTTTGAGCTTTGGAGACAAAAAATCAGTTATGTTATTTTCACTTTCTGATTCTCATGTGGCAAAACCTCTGAACTGTATAAGACAGAGGGGGTGAGCAACCATCACTGGAGGCTACCAGCCAGGTTTTGACCCAGATAAGGGAGAAGGATGATAAGAAGCAGACCCTGTGGAGGTGGGATGGTCCTTTTATCATGGCAATTGTTCTCCCTTACACAACTGGCTCAGCTGTGAAACTCCCGCCCCTCGGCCTCAGTGAAGGTCACATTCACACCTGAGGGTTTTCATCCCTTCTGATGGACAGGAACGGGCTCAACAGCACTGATGTGAGAGGCAGCTGTCATGTCGAAGAAGGGGTCATAAACCATCAAAGACCCCTTGAAGTGCCCCCAGATTCATTTCTGGGGCCTTCCACCAAAGGACTGAAAGCTCCCCCCTCTGGGGAGGTACCTGGGTATTCTTACTGAGCCTGAGCATATTTTAACTCATTGGACTTTTTGTTTGGGGGCTTTTCCCCCCACCTCCCATGGATCAAGACTGTGACCAACACTTCAACCAACAGATATCAAAATAGCAACAATCAAGTTTTGTCCCTTGATCCATGAGTGGTGAGGTCTTTCTACTCTTATCCTTTCTTTCTCTTTCTTTTTTTCCTTTCTATATTTTCTTAAGCAATATTTTAATGGATATATATGGAGAGATATATATGTAATATGGATATATATACATTATATGGATATATAATATGGATATTATTAAAGATAATACGAAAATGACTACATACCTCCTTTCCATTGCAACCAAATTGTTCTAAAATAAACCCATATACATATATATTCTTATAAACACTGGTCATTCAGTGTTGTTTCATTCCAATCCACCCCAAGGGATCTATTAACAAGAACTTGGGTTACCCTTCCCTTCCGGTGTCTCACACTCTGCAGCTGTTCCTCAGGTAAAATGGGAGCCCCAGGATATTAATGCAACTCTGAAGCCTGAATTCTGAATTTGTGGAATTTTCTTTCCACCATGCAGTGATAATGACATACTTCCTCAAAAGCCATACCAACACTCATAACTGCACTTTGATTTCATGAACATTTTGGTCTGTATAGAAATTAATCCATGCTGTGGTTTCATACAGATACATTTTTAAGAGGATGAAATATCTTCACTTATTAATACAACCTGCTTATTAAGCCTCCTCTGATTTCTCTTCCTGGAAGATGTTTGTATATTAGGGCCAGGATTTCACCATGTATGTGGACTCCCAAATGCTGTTGAGATTTGGCAGGTTTGAAGCTGCTCTCAGATATGCTACCAGGGTAGTCTGAGGCATGGAGCACATACCTTCTGAAAACAGGGATTCAGGCTTGCCGAGTCTGGCCAAAGAGAGGCTGAAGGGCAGCCCAACAGCTGCCTACAGCTACTCAAAAACTCAAGGACAACAAAGTTGAGCTCTTTGTGGCAGAGCCAGGCACTGTAATAAAGGGGCAGCACCCACAGACTGGCTTGGGAGGTGCAGGTTGCACAGCAGGATAAAAATTGGCTCTAGGCAGGTGCTACAGCACTGGGGCAGGTTGTTGGGAAATGACAAATGATGTATTGCAGAGGTGACTCAAGGCTTAGCTGGATGAAAACACAGCTGAATTAGAGTCCTGTGGCTGATGTTGCCAAACAGCATTTCTTTGATCCTATGGCAGATACATCTCCCATCTTCTCCCCACCCCACCCTGGCCTCCTACACTCAGACATTGCCTGGAAAATTGTAACACAGTAAATGGCCAAATCTTCTGGTCCTCGGAGTTGTACTGTCAAGTCTTTCTATAGCCCAAATTCACAGAAAACACACCACATACCTCAGAGGGCCAAGGAGAGGACACACTTCCAGAATCCTGGTTCAGACTCCTCCGGGGAAAAGACAGCAACTAGATGAGACCCCCTCAGCTCATCTCTCTCCCTAAGGAGAGACTGATCTTTTTCAACAGTGTCTGGACCAGTTTGGTTCCTCTGCTAGCCATCTCCACGCTTCAATAAATACAAGCTTTGCTACTGCACATTAGTTATGCTGAGGCTAATTAGCAGTTATGTCAACATGATTTCCAGTTTGACTGCTGGCTGACTCCATATGGAAATGAGGCTGTTGATTGCAAGAGGAAATATGTCAGACCAGGCTTCAGAGCAAGAGCCTCATTGCTCATGAGGAAGAGCAGCTCTTGTGCTCAGGGGCTGTGCCTTTGGTCATCTCTGCTGGGCTTGGCATGCCCTGGAGCCCGTGGATGTGGCACGGAAGGGAGGGCCAGCTGTGTGCAGTGGGCAAAGCTGATCTCCCCTTCACCTCTGAAGGTGTCACTCAGAGCTCGCTGCCTCCAGCCAGAAAAGATGTGATAATGCTGTGTTGTAGGAGGTGGCAGACTCAAATCCTGGCCTAATTAAGAACATGTCCTAATTACAATGAGTTCACAAGAAACTGAGCCTTGAGGACAGACTAACACAAACAAACAGCTGCAGGAACTCCCTCCTGGCTCACCCCATCTAAATGACTTGTAGTCTCAGGAGCTCTGGTTTTGGCTAAGCAGGATTCGCCCTGTTTAAGGGCTGGTTCTCAGCACTCTCTGTAGGGTCAATACAAGAGGAATATCCACATTTCCAGGGCACAGCTCACAGCTGGATGACGAGA
Source organism: Eulacestoma nigropectus (assembly GCA_013397775.1). Lineage (NCBI taxonomy): Eukaryota > Metazoa > Chordata > Aves > Passeriformes > Eulacestoma > Eulacestoma nigropectus. Next base: position 6,211 of record VZTE01001941.1, read on the forward strand.
ATCACACTACAAAAGTGCTTATTCCTCTCTGATGACCATAAGGATTCACAGAGGGACAACTTTTGATTTACACCTCCAACATTACATGAGCTGAGTCCCACTTTATGTTGCCATCTCTAAATCCATGATGTCTGTATCACATTACTTAGCCAAAGCATAACAGAAAAATACAAAAGCCATCCTTTTCCAAAGCCCATTCCTTCTGGACAGGCCTCCAATGCAAACAGCCTCTCCTTATTCATTCTCATGGGCTTGATGTGCCAATCCAGTAGGCATTCCAGGGGTGTTTTGTAACCTGTGTGGGAGGATGTTTTCTTGAGAGCACAACAAACAAATAATCAGCATAGCAAGGAACAGGAGGGAAGGATGCACTTCATGCAATTCAGCCTGAGTGTTCTCAGACCAAGATGTTTGATGTGATTGCGAAAGACAACAGAGGGTAAGGAACAGAGCTTATTTTTCTTACTTCCTGGCAGGGTTGGCTGTGTGTTTTAGGTCTTACTCAAGCCCAAAAGAGCTGATAGAACTACAAGATCACCTGGTTTGAAGATGAGCTCATGCTGAACTGGCCATGGAGTAGATATAGATTTGGGTTCTTGACAAGTGAAGTCAAAAGTTGTTTGTGCAGGAGACTTGCTCTGAGTCAGACCTCCTGCTGGACCAAGAGCCGGCTCATGGATGCAGTGAAGCAAATAAAAAGTCACCTTAGGCCTCCTCTGGGCTCCCCTTGTGATCCAGCCTTAACTTGCAACACTCCCATCCCAAACAGGTGACCTCAGAGGGGACCTGTGATGCTTCCTTTGTGGCTTGGTTTTCTGCTTCAGATACCATTTCACTTGACACAGCCATTGCCAATGAGATGTGTGAGAAAATCCTGAGTCTGGATGCTATGGATGCACAATTCCACGCTCCTTTCACTCAGAAAGAGGCAGAGAACAAGATCATGGTAAAAATGTACCTCTGTCCATAACAAGCATCTGTGGAAATTTTAGATGGGTATTTCCAGCACTAGGTCAACAAGATGTGATGAGTCACGAAATGTGGTAAGCAAACTCAGCATTTCCTTTGTTTTCTGGGATTCTGCACTGACGTGGTTCTGAAAGTGTTGTACACGGGCAGCATCTCATTTCCCAAGTAGGAGAGAGAGGAATGGGAACATGGAGGGTGGATGGCTTTGCCAGGGGTAACTTGGAACAGGGTGAGAAAATCAGCCATAACAATGGGTGAATGCTTCAGTGATGAGCCAAGATTTCCCTCAAACTAAACCAGACAGGAACCCACCAGGGAAGAGCAGAAACCTGCGTGTAGCCAGCTCAGACCTCACCTCAGCTGGCTCTTGGACAGTGAAGGTACCTCCCTAGAACACAACCTTCCCACCAGGGACCAACTGCCAGGACCCAGCTCTCAGTGAGGGATATTTTCTGGGGCAGAGAAGGCAGCTGATCAGGTTAGGGAAGTGCTGGGTAGCAGTACCCACAGCCCAACTATGGGTCTAAGGAGAGGCTGCTTCATTCTTGAGAAGCAAAAGCAAAAGCAACTGCTGTCACAAGTGAGGAAACCAGTCCAGCAAAACTGGTTTACAGGAGATGAATTTGAAATCCAGACTGGCTGATAAGGGGCAGATCCCATACTAATGAAATTCTGGAGGGCTTTTGAGGTGTTTGTACCTGTTTAACCTCTGGGGTTTGACTACATCTGGTTGCCCTCATTGGAGCTCTTGGTTGCCTTGGTAGAAAAAGTCAGATTCACCAGTTCTGTTACAGGCTGTTGTGCCTGGACAAAGCAAAAGCAAACAGCAGCAGCTTCATTTGCGTGTGGGGAAGCCTAAACCAGAAGCACATCAACCTCAGGGTGGGGGTACTGAATGCAAAGAGACACACTTGATCCAACTGTCCAATGGGAACCCTTGCAGACACCATGAAGCTCAGGATGGAGCCAATCTGAAGCAGTCTGATCCAACACTGATGGTAGATCTGCTGCAAGGATCTCAATGATCTAGGAGGTCTTTTCCAACCTAAATGATTCTATGATTCTAAAAAAATACCTTTCTATGGTTACAGAGGTTGGTGCAGAGGTTTCAACTCTGAGAATGGTGGGGAGAAGGAGTCGGTGTGAGTCAAGTCCAGCCTCAAATGTCAAAAGGCAAATCTTTACCCAACCATGGGCATTTGGAAAAAAATGTGCAGAGTTATTCAAAATAATACCAAAATACAGGTTAATGTGGGCAAGGCTGGAGCAATAAGAAGATTGAAAGTACCAGGTTCAGCACTCAGTTTCTATGTCCTCGTTCTTGTTTTTCAGTCAGCTGCAGATCAAAATCACAGAAATCAGCACAAAATGCAATGGTTGATACTCTTATGGTTTTTTGGTGGTAACAACTGTTTCTTATAAATACAGAGCTGTTATCATCAGCCCCAACAGGGTATCCTGGGAGTCTGTACTACAGGAAACACAGTGCTGAAAACATGACCCTTTCTTGGCATACCATGCTCACACTCATTCCTGAGTATTATAATCATAGAATAACAGAATGGTTTGGATTGGAAGGGACCTTAAAGATCACCTCATTCCAACCCCCTGCCATGGGCAAGGACTCCTTCCACTATCCCAGGTTGCTCCAAGCCCTGTCCAACCTGGCCCTGGACACTTCCAGGGATGGGGCAGCCACAGCTTCTCTGGGCAACCTGTACCAGGGTCTCCCCACTCTCACAGGGAACAATTTCTTCCCAGTATCCCACCTAACCCTGCCCCCTGGCAGGGGGAAACCATTCCTCCTTGTCTTGTCCCTCCAGACCCTTGTCCAAAGTCCCTCTCCAGCTCTCTTGGAGCCCCTTTAGGCCCTGGAAGGTGCTCTAAGGTCTTCCTGGAGCCTTCTCTTCTCCAGGCTGAACACTCCCAACTCTCTCAGCCTGGCTCCAGAGCAGAGGTGTTCCAGCCCTCCATCCATTCCCCGTGCATGCATTGTTTGGAAGGCATGTTGGGGTTAGTGGCACAAACTTGCCATTAAAATCCATGCAATTATTTAATAGCAACCTTTCAAAACATCATTTTTCTACAGGATTAAAACAAGGAACACACCTCTTTATTGTAACCTAGGGCAACTGCTCAGACAGATTATTCCATTACAGAGCTCTTCTCTCCTAAAGATCACAGGTGCCCTGCAGCTATTTGGGCATTATCTATCAGTGCTTTTACCGTGAAGTCTTCTGCTCATCTGAGATTCTTTCTCTGCCTGTCATATTGTGTATTGAATTTTGGTTTTTACTCTTGGAAATCACTCAAACGTTCAGAAAACAGAAGAACAGACTTAAAGATATCATTTAGTCTCAAACTACTCCTTCATTCTCCAAACTATTTTCATTTAGCATCCATTCCGGCAGCTCATCTTTAAAAGGCTGCATGTTTTCTATCCTCAGTCATCCAAACAAATTAACCTGAAGAAACAACCTGTCCCCAAAGATAAGCAAATAGTATTTACTAAGGGCAGGTAAAAACTCACAGCTTTTATTGGTTTGTCTGCCAGAGACTGACTTTGCTGTAGAAGACAAATTTCTGTGTGTTACAAACACTGCAATTAATATTTTTCAATTTCAATTTTGCAATTAGTTGTAACAAAGTTAGATAATTTTACTGATAAGCTGTGACAAAAAATAATATGCCAGTACGGAGAATTTCTTTGTCTACCTTCTGCCCGGTGATGTTCAAGGGCAAAACGCATTAGGTATTAAAAACTCCAGACTTTTTGTGGCCTATGTTCTTTGAAGAAACCTCATCATGAAAGTCCCATCTTCCCAACCCCAAAGCTGCCAGGCTCTCAGGAACCTACACCAGCAATAAGACACAAGGCAATAAAGTTTTACTTTCAAAAAACCCCAACGATTTTTAGCACATATATTTCACTCCATCCTACCCAGAGCACTGCAGAGACGTCACACGGAGAAGGAAAAGAGCCAGGCGACCACATCATGTTCTGCACCGTGCTGAGATGGGGAAGAGGCTGGGGAAGATGCTATCCTGGAACCAGGGATGCTTTTTGGCCATTTTTTTTTAAGAAGCAGAACAGGGTCAACAATCCTGGCACAGGAAGGAGGTTGCCTGCGGTGGGTCATGCTCAGCGATCGCGCGCAGGAAGTGGCGTAACTCTTCCCCGTACACAGCGGCTGCTCAGACTGCAGCACCCTGGTTTCAGCTGGGGACTGACATGAGCCCCATGAGGCAGCTGTATGGGATCCTTCCCTTGGAGCAGAAAAGCTCTTTATCTTTGCCCTGAGCCACTCGAGCCAGCAAGAATTTCGCTGGCAAAGCACGATGGTGCGCACTCAACTTGTGAACACAGGCGAAATTCTTTATGAGAAATGTCAAGCTTGGTCTTCCTTTGGCTTGTCTCTGCTGTTACGAACAACACCCCGCCGGCTGCAGGATGGGAGCCAGGATTTCCTGAGCTCTGACCTCAACTTGCACAGGGACTTGCCAAAGGACCATTGCAAACTCCTAAATCCTCTGCCTCAGCCTCCCTACCTCGATATGACCGACATGAAACACCTGGGAGCTTGTGAGTGTCCCAAATGGCACGGCAGATTATCCTGGAAAAGACATTTAGTCCATCACCAACTACCAGAAAGGTTCAATCCAGAGTACACCATTCCTGGCAGCTGCCCGTCCCTTCTACTCACAAAAAATTATTTATTGTAGACTCCACCACATGCCTGGGCAGCACATCCTTGCCTGCATTACCTAACTGCATTGGCTGCCCTTCCTGCTGGATTATTATTTTATTCCTATTGTAAATCCTAAATTGTTATTGAAATTGCTGAAAGGTTGATTTAACGTTCTGTCCTCCAGCACATCAAGGAGGAGGAGGTCAGCATTATTATAAAATTATTTAGGTTGGAAAAGCCTTCTAAGATCACCGAGTCCAAACACTAACCCAGCACTGCCAAGGCCACCACTAAACTACATCCCCAAGTGCCACATTTATATGTCTTTCAAATCCCTCCAGGAATGGTGACTCCACCACTGCCCTGGACAGCCTGTTCCAACACTTGACAACCCTTTCAGTGAATAAATTTTTGCTAGTATCCAATCTAAACCTCCCCAGGCACAAATTGAGGCCATTTGCTGTACTGCAATTGGTGATTCAGGACAGCTTTCAATAATTGAAAGTATTTTTTACATGAATCAGGCCGAAGGGGAAATAACCCAAAAATTCACTATTTTAGGTCTTGAAATCTGCTCTTTCCCTTAGTCAATAATTCTATGACTAACCATCAGTTTTGTTCTTTAAAGGTGTTTTGGAAGAGTTTTGAAATTCAGATTTGCAAAGGCTTGCAGCTGAACACACGTGTGCCTGTCCGCTTGACTCATTCCTAATTTAAAATAAACGATAATGAGATCTCAAGGTCAAAGTTCTCTAAAGTGAAGGAAAGAAGCATCGCTATAGGTCAGATAAATCTCAAGCTCTTCCTTGACCTCAGCTTCAGGAGGTGGCATAAAGTAGAAACCAGGTCAGCTTCAAAGAGATGAGCCTCCTGGTGTTGAGCATGCTGGGACTAAATGAGAAAGGCCAAAGACAGCTCAGACCTGATCTGGGGCAATGGAAAATCCCTTTTTAGGTGCTCTGACCATCATCATATGACCAGGAGGATCTCTGATGTGCTGCTCAGTGCATGGGGTGGTTATTGATGGGGACATCTACAAAGCTGAGAGCACCCAGGAGCAGGAGATGCCTTCACCTCGCCTGTCTCAGGGACTCTTTCGCAATACTTAAAAACAGCTTCTAGGAATCGGCTTGAGGAACTTGAGCAGGGTAAGAAAATGCTTTCACAAGAAGAAAGAGGGGAAGTCATGCTTATCTTTAGAAATAAGGGGTTGGAAGGAAAAGATGGACCCTGGAACCTATAAACCTGGGGAGATGAGCTTCATTTAATTCCAGAACAACTGCTGAGGCCACCTCTCTGCAAGCACCTGTAAAGTGCTTGGGGAGGGGAGGGAGAGGGGCTTTGTAAAGGCCAGATTTTCTCAGAGCAGTCTGATTTCCTCTTGTGAGCTGGTAGCAGACCTTGTGGGTAAGGGAGAGACAGATGATTTCAGAACCCTGCTTTTTACAAAGACTTTGGATGATGTCTCCCATGGCAGTATTTGAGAGACCAGAGGCTGACACAATGCATTGGGATACCTGTGGGAAGTGATGGGAAGTGCTCCCAGGGAACTGCCTTTAATGGTCCACACCAGAGTGGAAGAACATGGGTTTCCACAGTCTCCTGAGGTCCTGTTCAAGGCCTTCATTGGTAGCTCAACTGATGGAGGATACCATATCCTTGTTAAATCCACATTCTGTTCCAAGCAGGAAAGGAGTTCAAGGACATGGGAGAATGGGATAAATAGTTAACAGGATCAAAACAAGTGAGAGAGACATTCTAGGTGGAAAAATACCACCTTGAAATTGATAAGCATGATAGGAGAGCCTTCAAGATACAATTACAGAGAATCACAGAACCACAGAATCACCGGGTTGGAAGAGACCTCCAAGATCACTGAGTCCAACCCCTGCCCTAAACCATGGCACTGAGTGCCACATCCAATCTTTTTTTAAACACATCTAGGGATGGTGACTCCGCCACCTCCCC